>JAHWFO010088598.1:351867-377310 GCA_023313115.1 Rhysida immarginata | reverse complement strand
CTCTCTCTCTCTCTCTCTCTCTCTCTCTCTCTCTCTCTCTCTCTCTCTCTTTCTCCCCATCTTAACCAGCAGGTGACACATCTTGACCCCCTGCATAAAAGATTGAGGGAAAAGAAGAATAAGGGAGGGGGGAAAACAGAGTCCTCGAATAGGGAGAAGGGTTTTAAACACAGTAACAAAGGGCAGTGGAATGGGCGAGCTCACTTAACACTCCTCACATAAACTATTGAAGCCATGGTTAAATCAATGGCATGGATTCTGTTTGAACTGAGACCAAGGAAAAAGCGTGAAGGGAAAAGTCTACCTTTCTGCTCTAAAAGCAGCAACGCCCACTTTCTATGTTGGCCTTAAATGTATGTTACCTGTAGAATTCTCATCAATTCCTCAATGAACGCTTTGTAAAAGCCATGAAAACAACGGAACAAATTGATTGAGTAAATGTCTACAATAGTATTATTAATCCGTGGCTAGTTGCGTCAAGATTCTAATAAATTTGAACTAGTTTTAAAATAAAACAAGTAACAAAGAATCTCATTTGTAAGACAGTTTGTCATTTGTTTTATTTTAAAGCTCATTCAATTTTAACGTAAGTGCATTACCTAAAACACACTGTGGAGACATTTTGGAATCTGGACACTTCTTCTCAAGATATAATTAATTAAACTAGCGCTAGCGCACATTGCACTAGTCCCTCTGGGACTGTAGCTCATGGTCCGAGTCACGTAAACAGAAAGGGGGCATGTCAGTGAGCAGAGTAAATGATGCAAATTTTTGTCTGTCTTACAAATGTTATCTATGAACTCCCTTGGTGACTCGACAAATGTGAATCCTGTAATCTAGCTTTGGTTACAACTGCATCTGTGATTATCCGACGAAGTAAATAAGGCACTTAAGACTTACCTTTTACATAAGCCCAAAGGAAAAATTCATATAAAGTGAGGTCAGGTGATCTGGGAAGCCAAGCAAGAAGAGCCGAATCTTCGTCAGACTAACGCCAATCCAACGATGAGGTAAAGTGGCATTGATGTATAACCATGAACATATCTGTCACAAACAAAACAACGTTTTCTCCATGCTGTTACATATATTTCATACGTGAATTCGAAATCACGGAGGCATTGAATGCTAAGTTTTCTTCAAATAAGTAATCGTATAAATTGACATTTTTAAAGGTTTTTTTTTATAATTTTAAAAAAGGGCATTCACCATGCCCTCTATAGTAACTTCGGATGCTGGTCATAGTCTCTTTCAAAAAAAGTAGTTCCACTTCGCAAATCATAGACATATGAATTTCCTGCAGCTATTTTTGAGCATATGCTAAACGATGCCGTATTAGTAAAGGGTAATATTCAAGCATGAAGATTTTATGAAAGATGAAATAAAAAAGTTAATACCCTTAAAGAGGTATAGGAAATACGACAGCTGTTTGTAGGATGGCCCTCTGCAAGATGTTTATAATTAAAGTTCAACAATTAATTATCTAGAAGAGAAAAATGCGCTTTCGTAACTGCCTGCCTATCAAACATAGCAAATGTACAGTGATGAACAACAAATCAATATACGAATCTATAGCTTTAATTACATCAATCAGTCAATGCGACATGTTCTACTCAATCACTTAATGGTTTGAATGGAGAATTTTTGTAAATGCGAATTGATATACACTGATAATTATAATTCGAATGTCACTGTCTGACGAAGGATTTTTTTTTCTTGTAGCCTACTTTAAATGAAATTCTTTAACCACGTAAGAATGACTGAAGCTTGCTTTCATGTCCATATATTTTATTTACTTTTATATATCATTTATTTACATATTTCAAATTACGGACGCATAATCAGTGAGAAAAAAGAAACGTCTTTATTAATTTCGCAAGGCTATATTTCGCTAGTTTTTATAAACACGATAGTCACAAATAAATACAGATTTAATATATTTTTATGAATATTGTTAATATTAAAAACTGAAATGCTAGTTAATTCTTCAGTATATGCTTCTTTTTATTGTTTCTTCAGTTCTTGAAACAATAAAAATGATTCTTTTCTCTTAATAAAAAGTACAGGAAATAAAAGCTAATTATACAGCTTTATATTCAAAATAATACTGTTATTTTCTTCAAAATATACTTTTATTCTTAGAATAACATAGATCCAAGTCACTAGAAACTATCTCTTGAAAAGAGTTTATTGCTCTCGGAGCAACCCTTTGTGTGTCAGTGAGAAAAATTCCGTGTTTTTTATATTTTGTCTACTAAAATTATTTCTTTCACTTCTTTCTAGTATTCTATTATTTTTTTAAAGGTTTATTAATATGAAGGAGAGATCAATTAAATGGCAATATATTCAGTAAACGAAAAAGGAAGTCTCTAAAGATAATTTAGTTTAGAACATTTTGCATAAGGAACCTTAAGTATGTCATCACCCAAAGGATCAGACCACCCTGTATTTTAAAAAGATATAATTTAAAATAAAAGTGTTTCCATTACCTTACATTACATTACCAGGTTGTTTACTCAATAAGCTTTAATGGAAAACGAAGCTATTAAAATATTTATCCAATTTACAAGATTTCTTCTTATTAATGAGTAAAGATGTCTGATCTACTATTCATGATTCAAATTCATTTATCTGCCATCTTCACCCACTAAAGGCATTGAAGTTCAGTTTAAATTAATCAAAAGCTCTTCGTTGGGTTCTGAGAAGTTGTATAAGAAAAGATGTAGTGTAAAATGTTAATGCATATTCTAAATTTAATATTTGTATTGTTTTTTTTCCTAGGCATACATATTTGTTATACGAATTCAAAACATTTGAAATTCAAGCAGTTGCATCGCGGTCCCTGAGGATGAGAGAAAATTTCAAGATCTAATCCGAATCCTGGAGAGTTGCCAGTCCAAATTTTAAAGATTAGAATGGGTTTACTAAGATACTATCTCCCGTGTGAAAGCCCAAGCAATCTATATTGACCTATTTCTATGCTAGTGATAATGCGACTTGAGCATACAAGGGTTTGATAAAGACAAACCAATTTTTGAAACAGTCCTGACTATTTATTTAGATTTGAAGATGCCTAGATATCAACTTAGGTGAACAAACATTCACATCCGGTGATTCCAAATAAAGTTTATCGGCACCTTCACAATATTATATGTAATTTTTTTGCATTTATTTTTCTTCCTTACAGTGTACAGTACATTTTACTTTCTTATACATAGTATAAGGAAGTATTGTAATCACGAAAAATTTCGACCTCCAGATTTTCACTGATCTTCACGTTTTAGGGTCCCTACATTACGAAAAAGTGATTTCTGGAAAATGTCTGTGTGTGTCCACGATAGCGTCCAAACGGCTAAAGCTATCGAGACCAAACTTTAAACTTAAGATTATAATCTTCCTCTGGAGGTCTGATTAGTTTTCCAGTGGAATCGGTGAACCGGAAGTATCAGTTTACTCCAGCGCCAAAATATAAATTTTGAAATATCTCGTTAAACACTGAGTTTATGAACATTTTGTATGGGGTAAAAAGTGTTCCAATTTCAATTATAAACAACTTTTGTTAAGAAAATTTTTCAAAATTCGAACCGGAAGTATCAGTTTTACTCTTGTCAAAATCCAGTTTTTGGCTGATTCAGGCGAAATGAGGCGGTATAGGAAAATTTGTGAAGTATACAAACGTGTTTAGAAGCTAATTGTAAACAACCGTTGTTAATTAGACAGTTGTTTAATTTTTTTCGGAATTTGGACCAGGTCATTTATGTATAAGTCGGGTGGTGACCACGCCTCATTTTTTTTAAATTTTTATCCTACTTTATTATCGGTGAGCAAAAATATAGCTAGACTTAAGGCCGGTTCCCACTAGCGCGGAACCGCGGCGGAAATACCGCGCGTGACGTAAGCAGCGCGGATTTGACGTCATACCGCGGCGTAAAATCCGCTACCGTCTAGAGTTGAGATGGATTTAACTTAACCGCGACGGTAAAATCCGCCGAGGCAGCGTCCGCCAATGAAATCAATGCATTTGTGTGACGTTGACAATCTCTCCAAGATGGCGACGCTAATGGATAGTATCGTTTAGGAGTGCAGCAATCTTAGCGAACATCATCAAATAAACAGCAACACCCTTGCTTGTATCTCCGTCAATTTTTGTTTATTTGCAAAGACTTAAAACGCTACGTCCATTTTTTTATGCGTCCATTATGGGAAAAGGCTCGAAGAGAATCCCCGAAACCGATCTTTGAAGAGACTCTTGAGCTATAGCGTAACGTGCCGCGATAGTGGGAACTGATCGGCGGAATTATCGCTGCGCTTAACCGCGGTGGTTTTAACCGTTCCGCTTTTCACGGCGGATAGTGGGAACCGGCCTTAAGTCTGGATATTTTAAACACATTTTGAAAAAAAAGAGTAAAAAAAATCGTTGAAACTGTTTTTAAACTGTCTTATTTTCTTCTTATTTTCACTGTTTCCACTTCATCAGCTGGTAATAACTTAAACGCAGAGCTTGTTATTAAGTAAACAAATTTTATCGCTTCCATCGTCGGCCCCCTTGAAGATACATACTACTGTGATCACTCACTTGTTAGTGATGTGCTTGACATAGCTGTCCTCAAGGGGTTTTTCAAACCATACAACATATACACAGTGAAAGCCTTATCATCTGATCACCTCCCTGTTGCTTTAAATTTCGAGGAGATAAATATCGATCTGAGGGTAAATCTTCGTTACAAGCAGGACTGGAAATTGTTTAGGGAACTTTTAAAAGATAGTAGCATTCCATATCAAGATCCAGACAGCAGCAATGACATCGACGAAAATGTCAAAAATGTCACTCGCACCATTCTCATGGCTTCCGATGCTAGTGCTTCTCCAGTTGATTGCAAACGGCCAGACCATCTTGAACTTCCTCCCAGTATCAGGCAGGCTATTCAGGAAAAAAATACGAGGGGCGATTGATAAATAAGGTCTCCATGTCTGTAACATTTTTATTTGTTAACCGATTTTGAAAATTCTTTTTGTATCTTATACTCACATTTGTCCTCTATGTAATGCACTATTCACTTTTCGACATCGTCCCCATCCCTTTCCACGCATTGCGCCAACGCGTGACTAGTTGGGTGAACCCGTCGGAGAGGAATTCCGAAGTTGTTGTCGACACCAGGATTGAATGGCAGCTTTGGACCCTCTTCTGGAGTACGATAACGTCCGCCCGCACACGAGTCACCACACGCAGAGGCGTTGCAGCGCCTACAGTTCAAAGATGAAAAATTGCAGTTCAAAAATGAAAGACTTTGCACATTGCGACTTTCACCACTTCCCAAAGAAGAAAGAGCCCCCTAAGGGACATGAGTTGGTTCTGACGGCGAGGTAAACGCTGCCATTCAATCCTGGTGTCCACAACAACTCCGGAATTCCTCTCCGACGGGTTCACCCAACTAGTCACGCGTTGGCGCAATGCTTGGAAAGGAATGGGGACTATGTCGAAAAGTGAATAGTGCATTACATAGAGGACAAATGTGAGTATAAGATACAAAAAGAATTTTCAAAATCGGTTAACAAATAAAAAAGTTACAGCCATGGAGACCTTATTTATCAATCGCCCCTCGTACTTACAGAAGACTGTGGCAACGTACCAGGCTCCCGCATTTCAAAACGAAGTACAACAGGCTATCGCGGAAGGTCAGCGAGCAGATCCGGGACTTACGGAATCTAAGGTGGAATGACAAGATCAAGAGTCTGTCCGTCCAAGAAATTTCTCTTTGGAATATTGTCAGGGCCCTTAAAAGCAACAGGGCCATTGAACTTCCTCCTCTACTTACAGAAAGCGGCGATTTTGTTAGCAGTGACCAGGACAAGGCTCAACTCATCGCTGACTCATTGAAAAGTCAATTCAATACGCCCAAGGAGGACTGTCTGGTTAATATTACTGGTGAAGTCAAGGAAGTATGTGACAAGTTTGGCTTCTCTCAACGCGCTCTTACTCATCTTAATATCATTGGCACCTCTGAGATTTTGAACACCATTAAGCACCTGAAAAACAAAAAAAGCAGCCGGCATCGACACCATCACCAACAGTGCTCTGAAGAATTTGCCTCTCAATGTTGTTTGCATTATCACCAGGATCATGAATGACTGCTGGCTAAACGATCACTTCCCTAGCACCTGGAAGGACTCAATCATCCTCACTATTCCCAAGCCGGGACTTGATCCTGCTCTTCCCATCAGCTATAGGCTCATTAGCTTACTGCCAATGCTCTCCAAGGTCTTTGAGCGAACTATTCTCAAGAGGTTCAACGACTTCTGCGAGGCAAACAACCTTATTCGTGAAGAGCAATTCGTCTTCCGCACAGCTCACGCCTGTCAGCTCCAGGTTTGGTGGCTTATTGCTGATTTGAACGGTCCTCTCAATCTTTCTATGTCTGGTGGTATCGTCTTTCTTGACGTTCAAAGGGCCTTTGATCAAGTCTGGCATGATGGACTCATTTATAAAATGATTACTTGTTGCTTCCCTGATGACCTGATTGCCTTGGTTCGCTCCTTTCTGACAAACAGGACCTTCCGTGTTAAGGTTGGTGATTCCTTGTCTGTCCGTTGCGATGTTAATGCTGGTGTTCCCCAAGGCTCTGATTTGGGGCCTGCCTTGTTCAATTTCTTTATCCACGACTTTCCTAAGTTTGCAAAGTGCAATCTTTACTTGTTTGCTAAGCACGTAACCCAGTCTGCTGAAAGCTTTACACCAGTGTGAGAGCTGTTCTCTAAGTGGTGCTTACAGCTGAATGTTAACAAGTGTAAAGCTATGTTCATCACAAGCAAACGCAAAAACCCTCCAAGGCCCCTCATCCTATATTGTAGGAAGCTTGAGTGGGTTAAAATTATAAGTACCTCGGAGTTGTGATTGATTCCAAGCTCAAATGGAACGACCATGTCCAATATTCGCTTAACAAGGCTAAGAAAGCGAAGTTTAGTCTCATCGTGCTACTGGGGCGAAACAGCGCTCTCAGAGTGGACAACAAACTCTTGTTATACAAGGTAGTGATTCGTGCCAATCTACTTCACGGTATGCTTGCTTGGGCTTCCATTTGCAAATCGAGATGGAAAGATCTTCAGACCTTCCAAAATGTTACCCTCCGTCCATTGCTCAACTTGACAGAAGAGTTGCCAACAATCTCTCTATCTATGAAGATCTTGGGATGACTCACTTCCATGGTCCATATGTCAAACACTTCTCAGGAACATGCTGCCCAAGATGGAACATCATGAAAATACCCTGGTTGCTGGTATCCTGGATCACTCACTCACTATCAGGGGTTCCCTCAGGTTTCGAAGAGCTCGTCATATCTTGGATGTCAATTTCGAGAACATTAACAAGGCCGAGTTCCCCAAGTACTGGATCTACTAGATCCTGGTTTTTCGGATTCGCTATTCGTCAATCCACAATCCGATTCTCATCCCTACCATGAAGGGACTCTTCTCTGGATGACTTAAGAGGTTCATCATGCTTCTTTCCTACTTCAGTGTACCTCATTTGGTTTACTTTTTGGGCGAGCATGTATGGGAAGGTGAGACGAACATGTTTATGTATTTTGTTTATTTGTTTTGTAAAAATAAAACTCATAATATGATGTATCAAAACCGGCGTGCTTGAAGGCTCCTGGACCACTCGTACTACTTTTTTCACTACACTGATCGATTGTCGATTGTCCCATGCCAGCTTTGTAGTGATCATAGTTCCTGATGATGAGATTTACTCGAAACGCGTAGAACAATTAATAAACCGCTACCATATCGCTATTTCCAGACCTTTATTCTTTCAATAGGAAAAGGAATGTCGACAAGGTCAATTGCGAGTTAAATAGGTTGTGAAGTGTCACATGTTATTGTGGCAAGTGTATTGAAAAGCAACAAAACAATTGCATCCATCAAACTTCAAGCCAAACAAAAGCTGACTGCGAAACATAAACAAGCGAGCCTGGAATGGGCCAAAACACACAATGACTGGAAGAATAAAAAGAGCTGTGTAAGTTTTTCCCATGAGAAAAAACTCAATTTAGATGGGCCGTATGGTAATAAAGGATATTGGCACGATTTAAGAACAGAACCTAAAGAATATTTCAGTAGGCAAATGGGTGGTGGTGTTATGGTTTGTGCTGCATTCGGCTCGCGGGGTAAGATAGATCTTGTTACAGCGAATGGAAGGTTGGACTCTAAAGCGTATCAGGAGATGTTATACAATCACTTGATACCCTTTGGCCCTTTAATTGGCGGAAACTCTTGGACATTCCAACAAGACAATGCTCCATACCATACATCGCACTTAAAAAAACAGAAGTTTGGAGAGCAACAAATAACTGTCCTCGACTGGCCACCCAGAAGTCCGATGGAGAATGTGTGGGCCACACTTGGTTTATGTATAGAATCTATATTCAAAGACACCCTGTTTATAACCTCTTTAATGTACCATATCGTATTTTCCACTTTCGCAAAGCATATTCTTTCTGTTCAGATGAAAAAAGTTTGAATTTTAAAGACGATTCCTTCATAGCAATTCTTGTAGTAAAGCATTGGCTGTTTGAAGTCACCGGGAGCTGAATATCTTTCCTTGGGTATAACAATTTGGTGATATCCTTATGTTTGCAGTTTTGCCTGTCTTATATTTCTATTATCAATTTATCGTAAGTTAACCATCCTGTTTAACAATTTGTAATTGAAAAATACAATATGTACACTTAAAGAAACAAGACGGATTTAGAAAATAAGATTTTTTTTTATAAATAACAGCTATAATCAAGTAAATAATAATAATAATTATAAACTGGAGATGCTCTCCAAGCATACGTAGGTTATGATTTTTCAATTGAAAAATGGGAGGAAAAATTCTGTGACCCGGATTCGAACCAGGAACCTCGACTATTATGGCCGACGTCTCTACCAATTGGGCTACCGCAGACACCACGGACAGCCAAGCTGTCTCAAGGTGTCTTAAAGACAACCAAGTTGTCACGGTTGAAAGCCCAATGGGAGACGGGAACCTGGCCCGCTGATCGAGAATTTCTGCACTCCAAACCATCAGAAATTTGATGAACTCACAGTTGATGATAGCCCAACTGGTAGAGGCGTCGGCCACTATAGTTGAGGCTCCTGGTTCGAATCCGGGTCGCAGAATTTTTCCTTCCATTTTTTAATTGAAAAATCATTACCTATGCTTGGAGACGCTTCTCCAGTTAATAATTATTATTATTTACTTGTGAGTTCATCAACTTTCTGATGGTTTGGAGTGGAGAAATTCTCGATCTGCGGGCCAGGTTCCCGTCTCCCATTGGGCTTTCAACCGTGAAAACTTGGTTGTCTTTAAGATACCTTGAGACAGCTTGGCTGTCCGTGGTGTCTGCGATAGCCCAATTGGTAGAGACGTCGGCCATGATAGTCGAGGTTCCTGGTTCGAATCTGGGTCGCAGAATTTTTCCTTCCATTTTTCAATTGAAAAATCATAAGCTATTATCACTTTTCGGTGAAGAATTAAAATAAAAATTTAAAATTAAAAAAGTAGAAAAGAACATAGAAACCTGTTCTTCAGGCTAATGCTCTGTTTTTTTTGCAGTAATTAAGGGATTCCATTTCGTGCTAGTGCTAATTGAATGATAACGGGATGATTTTATTCCAGTTTTAATATTGCCATTAATTCAATACAAAATAAATCTATTAAAACCCATTTAGTAAAAGCAAATCTAATTTAATAGAACGGAATCAAAAATGAACAAACGAATGCAACTAATTAAATAAGAAATCCTTTCAATGCTTCCAAGATTAGGTTTAGGCCCAGCGCATAATTATGTCAAATGTCAATGGAATTCTAAATGACCATAAAAATGAAGATATCTGCCGTCAGAATTAAAACAAAGCTTAAAACAGTTGAAATCAATTTTATTATACTAAATCTCTTTCATACAATTTATCGATCAATAGAATGTACTGATTAAAAAGATTTCCGGAATATTTCCTTTTGCAAAATTATTTTAGCAAAAGGTCAGTTTTCAAGAGGGATATCTAATCTAAACCGCGAACTACCTTTCTTTCGTGTATTTCTTTAGTTATCTCAAAAAACTTTGATTACTTACAGAACTCACAACTGAATCTTTTGAAATATTTTATATTTTCGTATATCAACCTTTCCTTTATTATCTTCCTATTAGGTTGCCTATAATACACGCTTAAATCAGGCATCATCATATTTTTTCCAGACACGGTTTTGGCTTCGTATCGTAAGAAGTACTACATTAAATGACATGTTATCTAATCATTTTCTAATTTTTAGATGAACAACCTGCTTGTCATGAGGAAACACTTGTTGTTGGTTTGTAGGTTGATACTTATTTTCAAGTTGTCAAGAGTTTCCGGACACCCCACCAAACAATGATACGTATTACAGGAATAATTGCCGAAACTGTGGATACCGACGTATAAAAAATGGAACAAAAGAAAACACTAGTCCACATTAAGTCTTAAGTTTTATGTGGGCAGCTCCAAAAGAGGGGTGAAGAATCGACTTAAGGAACACATAGCATGCATTAGGTATGCTAAGACAGGGGTATCCTCATTTGCGGACCATGTCCTCAAAGAACAACACAACTATTCAAAAGATCTGTTCGAAGTTATTCACAATTGTAACAATGATAAATTATTACACTTTATGGAGTCCCTCGAAATTGTAAAGAACAAGGCGACAAACATCCTATTGAATAGCGACGATGGTCCCATGCCAGTTTTACCTTGGCTGCCGCTAACAAAGTATTTGACAAAATAAATTATGAAGAATTGGAAGATCACTCTTATCTATAGTTATCAATTGTTGTTCCTTGTAATTTTATTATTATTTTTGTTTGTAAAGATTTGAGTGATTATTTTTAATTATTCGTAATAGTCAAGGTGAATTGTTATTCCTATGAAAAATAATCGATTCTGTCTCAATCGATTACTATTTTATAAAACAATCGATTCTATCAATAATCGATTTCTTTATCAAATTATTATAAACGGTGGGTTCTTAGAAGCGCGGACTCTCTCAATAAGGAGATCGCTCGCTTAGTTCTAATTAGTCATTCTGTAATTTCTTTAATTTCTTTGATCTATTATCTCGTACTATATCCTGATTGGTTGATCCAATTTTTGTCTTCCCTGAAAATTTTCGTATCTTTCTACCATTGTATTCACTCACTGATGAAGGATTTGTGAAATCCGAAATGCGCATCTGAGGAAATAAAAAGAATTAATGTGGACTAGTGTTTTCTTTTGTTCCATTTTTTAAATGATACGTATCCTAATTTACTTGTCTTTGATGTCTTAATATTTATTTAATTATTTATTTATTTATGTTCAATAAAGGTTAGAAAAATACAGCGATACCCAACAGAGCCTGTATGGTAATATAAATAGAATCATGCCTTACCGGAATCGTTTGTTATTCATATGGGTCGCTCAACAGAGCTCAGTGAGTTCCAACGTGTCACTGATGTTACCTATGCAGCAAGTCACCTGTCCGGGAGAATTCTGTCATTCTGCAAATACTCCGACCATCTGCAAGTGACATCATTCTCAAGTGGAAATCTCAAGGATCAACCATGGTCTAGTCCAAATTCCCCATTCCTAGACTCTGGAGCAACTCCATTTAGATGACGAAATAGTATATCAATGAAAATGACAGACAAAGATCGTCGACTTCTAACTGAAACAAATCTAGAGAGCTTCAAATGCCACTTCACGTTCATTCGCCGGGAACTGAGGATTCCATGGATTCCTTGGCCGTGCAGCTATTCAAAATCAATGCGAAGTGGCATTTAGAATGCTGTATAGCTCACTGAAAGTGGACCAAGGAACTGTGATGGCAGGTTTAGCCCTCACAGGCTTATGCCTGTTTATTTTTGGTTTCTCATTTAATTTTTTTTCTCTCATGTCTAATGCGTGTATTATATTTATTTTATTTATCTGAATATTATGTCAGAAACAATGAATGTATTGCTAATTGTATATTTGGAATTTCCTTTGTTGTTTTTGACAATACCTTTGGGTAATAATGCTGGGTGATGGGAGAATTGTTGGTTGGAATTCCAGTGAGTTTTGGCACTAATGTTCCAGTGGCAAGGATGCAATATTTTTTGGCTTGCAGTTCATGTATGAATGGAACAAGGCCAGCCATGATGGATTCTGGTGGCTGTTTTTAGGTTCCATTTGGCTTCTGGAAGTTCTTGAAGCAGTTTTAAGCCGATGTTGATGTTATTTATGTGAAAACATTAAAAAAAAAGGAATTCAACAAAACTTTTCGGAAATAAGTTGTCTTAAACAAATATAGTCTTTCACTTCAGAAAAGGAATAGTTTTGTATGACTTGTAACACGGCCGAAGGTATGGCTGATCAGTATGCAGTTTCTATCTGAAGTTCAGGTTGAAAGACATTATCTGGCATGGTTTTTATTGCGTATTGTGTAGTCTCAATTAATGAACTTGAATAATTATAAATTGCATATTGGATGTTATGCTATCTATTTTTCTATCTTGAGTGTTTTTTTAAGGATAAGCTTCACGTATGCTGAGTGGTTCCAGTTGAGATGAACACTAAAACCGGAGAGAACTGTGAGTATATGCCAGCAGAATACAGTGACGTGGATAGTCCTCAACTAGCTGAACTGTGGTAACCTAGATTTAGTAGGGGTTTCTGTGGGTGCAGAAAGGCATTGCCAACATTTGACGTTTGTAAAAATCAATTGAACACTGAAGTGTACGTATATGTTTCTGCGATTTGTTGAATAAACTCCTTAGTTGAGTATAATGAAATAGAGTAGTCATGGAATACACATTGAAGTTAGGATCCAGGATCTTACCTGTTGTCCCCCAGAGGATTATTCTAAGTCTCCTCTGGTCTGGGACACCACAGAACAATGGAAACATGTCTATGGAGCCATACACTCAGGCAACAAATGGTCAAATTGGGGTCGGATGGATGCCGTTGAATGTCCACTGTGAAGATCGGTGGAGGCGATATCATCTTTTTCATGGTTTTGGAACTATGCCAACTAGTTCCAGCGGCAGAACTATGAAGTCTGAACTTACGTTGACATTTTGAACACTTCTGCATTGCCAATGTCGGGGCGACAGATTGGGAATGGAATTTTTGTACCGAAATGACAATGTTCTTTGGTATAGATATGTGTATAGGAATGGTTTGAGAAGACAGGGGTTGAAGAAATGGATTGGACTGCACACTGTCCTGATGTAAATCCCAGTAGGATGAATTGGAGCGACGACTTAGGGAGGCCAAATTATCCATAATCTACATGAAGAACTGACTTTATCAAGCCTCTTCGAGAAAAATGAAAAGAAATTCCTGAACTATCTACCCAAATCTGGAAGATCTTCGGAGAATGGAAGCCATAATAAAACTAAATGGAGATTCAACGCTATATTAAATAGTAAAATCATGATCGCAGTCCACAGATAGAGAGGTTCATAAAATATTAATCTCAAAATATGTTTGACTTGGAAACAATTACTGGCTGGGGATAATTTTACTGGCGTTTGTGATCCATATACTTTACTGCAGATTAAACCATTTCTTGTTATTAAATTTTATGTGTTCTTTTCTGAGGAACACGTAGGGATTTAATAAGAATAAAGGGTCAGTTATATTAGCCAATATTTCTTATGTAAAGAGGACTAATGATGACAAGCAATTGGGAATCTTCGCAAAGAACAACTGCGAAGACTGATCGCTCTTACCGTTACAGGAAAAAAATACTGAAACAATAATATTCAATTTACTACTGGATAGAGACTTTCAGTTTATGAAAAGAAGAAAACCTTTCCCATCTCTTACAATAGAAGACTGGCCAAAGGACTGCAAAAATTTTTCAAGGAATACGACACAAAGGTGGCCTTCCACAACCCCAACTCATTGAAGCTGTTATTTGGCAACCCTAAAGAGAGGACTAAACCCATCCAACAATCAGATATTTATGAAATATCATGTCAAAATTGTTTAATGGTTTACCAAGATTAATCAAAGAGGAACGTTGAAACCAGACTTAAAGAACTCGTGGCACATACAAAATTCGGCCGCTCGGTGGCCAGATAACTGCTAAGGAAAATCTTAAACTCTTAGGCAGAGTCAACAACAACTTCTTAATTGACGCATTTGAGACCTTGAAAATAAAGAAAAAAGACGCAAGACAACTACTGAACAGAGATAATGGCCTCTTAGGGGAGTCCAGTTAATTAAACTGATTAGGAATAATTCAAACGATTAGGTTTTCTTTTTAGTTTTGTTAATCTTGTTTACCTTCGTTCTGTTTTTAATTTTATGCTTATTGTTATCCAATTCTGAAGTAATCTATTGTATTTAATTTGTAACTTTTTAATTGTAATCCATTTTTGTTTTTGTAATGTTTTGTTTAAATTTTACTTTCATAGCTTGTCGGGTATTTTCGTTAGGGGGGCTTGCCCCTTCCCGATTCTGATTCTGGTTCTGTAATTTAATTCTGATTAACCTTTAACTAATATAAGTTTTGTTATGTTTCGACCTTAAAGTTCTGTGATTTGCTTTTTAGTTTCCCATGAGTCACCTGGAGGATGAAGTGTTTCTATCTTCATTATTCTGCTAATGTGTATTTGCTGAATGATGACCACTGTGTTGTCGAAATCCGCATTCGAAGTTATATACAACTTTTTGTGGAAGAATATTTCTTCGGTTTAATATATTCAGTATTTTTTAACTTGAATTTGTACCATGAATTTTCTGAAACTAATATTGAGTATTATAATAATAATTAATTATAATAATCTTGTCTACGTTTATAGGTTGACAGCTTTTTCCGTACTAACTATGAACGATTCTCAAAACTAGCCTAACCGAATTACTATCGAATTCATGTTTAATAAATCAAAATCATGCGCCTGGTTTTCTTTAGTTCTCAAAAATATCCAATTCGGCATTTTATTTCGATGGCAAAACAAGTGACATAATCCTCTCTGTTCTTCGATATTACCGTCGTCCATAGTGTTCTGCAAGTTACAGAAAAATGAGCTTAACACATTTCAGGAAATGATCAAAAGCACCGCCTGTCTCTCCATAGTCTATTTCTGCAGCATTGAAACCAGCTCTATTTTTAATGCTAACGATTTTTCAGATTTGATTTAATTCCTGTAGGTTTTATCGAATTTAAAGACTGCATTCGGTTGAATAGTAAAGTTTTATTTTCTGCAAAGTAAAAAAAGACGCCACGCAATGAAACACACGAGATCTAACGCATCATATCGATGAATGAATAATAGTTGCATCTCTAGGATAGATTTTGGCAGATCTTGTTCATAAAATTGTAAAATTATATCTGCAGGTTATTACTAAGTAAAATTAAAAATTTATTTTTAGATGAGTGTGCACATTTTTAAACTAAAATTATGTTTCCTACATGCACTGAACTGTCTCTTGTGCGATACAATGCATCTTATAGATTTCAAACTGAATTTAAAAAAATGAATTTGGAATTTATTTTATAAACCTTAGTAAATATGACACATTTCTCTTAAATTTCGAATAACTCAAGCTTTTTCTTCAAATTTTATTTCCATTCATTGGCTCATATCTTGTATAAAATCTGTTGCTAGAGTAATCGATATTTACTGGGATATCTCTCGCGTTTCCATGGCAGTTCATGTTTTGAATATATAAATATATTAAAGGACTTTTATAAGATGAACGTAGGACGAGATTGACAGTTTCAGAAATGTCGCTCCAAATTTAATTATAAAATCGTCCGTGCTGAGTATGACATAAACACACGTAATCTTATCTACTTCCTGTGTATCTGCGTGTCTCGGGAAAGTTTTAGGCTTTGAAAAACCTGAGGAATCAGCGAGGAGCAACGAAGTTATCCATGGAAACAGACGAGAACCTTCGGATAAGATAAAACTCGCTTCTCCAAAACTCAACGATTGGATATTGGAGAGGAAATGTCGAAAGGGGATTCGTTAAGAAGAATGTCCTTCTAATAAACCAGTGTTAAGCGTCCATTAAGGTGTCACTAATAACGGAAATGCGCTACTTGAAGCAATTTAACTGGAAAAGATTTTGAGATTACAACGCCAGCTGTCGGAGTAATTTGACAAGAGGCTCTTTTGACGAGCACCCACAACGCTCGAGGATGGAGAATAGAAAAAAAAAGCTTCACTCCCTATCTGTCAATGTCAAGTTTTGGGCTCTAGCTCTTACTTCCCCAGAGAATATCCCCTTCACTCCCCCACCCTTCTCTTTCATCTTATCAGATTAACGCCAAACCAAATTTGTTTTAGTTAATAATTAGAAATAAGAAGAGAGAAAGAGAGAGAGCGGCTTTCTTAGGCACCCTTTTAGCGAAATCCTTAAACTTAAAAAGAAAATTTTTTTATTTTTTTTTTACCTTACCCATAAGTAGGAAAAAAATTTAATCCTCGATAATTGATGGAAATAAAATCGATATTAATTACGTTATCGCTCATTAAAATTGAATTAATAAAATAAAAAGAACCCTGGTTAAGGGTTAAGAAGCTGTCAAACATTCAGTTACTGAGATTATGATTATTTTTTATGTTCGCAAAGTAGCATATCTGTCCTATGCATGTAAATTAACGATAATTGGTAAAATTTAACAAAAATAAAATCAAATATTTTATATAAAACATATTGCAAGCATTCCACATTATACACTACCTTATCAAAAGTCATGGGACGACTCTGATTTGCATGAAAATGGGAGATTCCTTTGCAATTTCACTGTTTGCATTCTTCCCAGCACAACATAACAGAGTATGCTATTATGAGATGATGCTTGCGTGAATGCTGTAAGATTGTCTCAATGAAAAGAGCTTTCAGACTTCCCAAAGAGGTACAATTGTTGGGTGCCATTTCGCAGGCAAAACTGTTAGAGAGACGTTAACCCTCCTAAACATCCCGAAATCGACCGTTCACAACGTCATCCGGGCATGGAAAGAGAAAGGCACCACAAGTGTTCCGCCTAGGACTGGAAGACCCAAGATCATGTCGGCCAGAGACCAAAGGGCTCTTCGTACAGTGGTCACTGTAAACCGTCACACATCGCTTGATGGACTGACAAGATCGTTCATAGAGTCGACGGGAACAACTGTGAGCACGCTGGCTGTTCGCAGGGAACTGCATGCAATGGGTTTTTATGGCAGAGCGGCAGCTCACAAGACTCACATCAGCACCAGCAACGCAGCGAGGAGATTGCAATGGTGCAAAGAGCGACGACATTGGACTCCGGATCAATGGCGAATGGTTGAATGGAGTGATGAGTCCCGCTACCCATCGAACATGACTGGCCTGCACAAAGCCCCGATCTAACCCCATCGAACATCTGTGAGGACGTGTTGGAACGTCGATTGCGCGCATGTGCGGAGCGCCCGAAATCCGTGATCGAACTGTCCAAGACACATATGGCAGAATGGCGAAAATTACCTGTCGAAACGTATCAAAAATTTGTGGACAGTATGCCCCAGAGAGTAGAAGCTGTGATAGCAGCAAAAGGTGGACCAACAAGATAATAAATATGTATATTTTTGAGTGTTTCTATTAAAGTGATGGTGTCTCATGACTTTTGATGGGGTAGTGTACACTGACTGGCCAAATTATTATGACCACCTGACAGTTTTAGGCAAATGAGCTATGCGTCACAGTGCTGCCGCTAGAGGGCTAGATAGCTATAAAAAGGGAATGCAGGTGAGGTGAACCATCAGTTGCACTGTGTTTTTTGCGACGATATGGGCAAAAAACGTGATTTAACTGAGTTTGAACGCGGGATGATCGTCGGCGCGCGCAATATCGGAACCAGTATCAGCAAAACAGCTGAACTTGTGAAGTGTTCAAGAGAAGCAGTTGTTAATGTTTACAGAGAGTGGACTACCAAGAAAAAAAAACGGCTCTCAACGTCAAGCGTGTGGTCCTCACAGGCTACTCAATGCTCGAGCTGAAAGGAGATCGGCCAGAGTTGTCCAGGGCGGCAGAAGAGCAACAGTTCGTCAAATAGCGGCAAATCATAATCAAGGACAAACTGTGACCGCCTCGGAACGAACTGTTCGCCGCTCATTACACCGTTTAGGCTATGGAAGCCGACGACCAGTTCGAAAGCATCTACTGTCAGCCTTGAACAAGAGCAGACGTCTCCAGTTTGCCAAGGAGCACAAGGATTAGACAGTAGATGACTGGAAAAGGGTCATGTGGTCCGATGAGTCACGATTTCAAATGCATCATGCAGATGGCAGGTTAGAATATGGAGAAAACAACAAGAAAGTATGGACCCCACCTGCATCGCCACAACACTTCAAGCTGGTGGCGGCAGTATTATGGTTTGGGGGATGTTTTCTTGGCATTGTTTGGGTCCTTTGTTTCCTCTGCACGGACGTGTGCGTGCCCAAGATTATTTAAGTATTGTCGCAGATCAAGTACATCCCGTTATGTTAATGGTGTACTCTGACGGGGATGGACACTTCCAGCTGGACAATGCTCCTTGTCATAAGGCTGGCATTGTCCTCAGATGGTTCGAAGAACATGCCGGAGAGTTTACCTTGCTTCGTTGGCCTGCACAATCGCCAGATCTCGATCCCATTGAGAATTTGTGGGATGAGATCGAACGGGACATCAGGCAGCGGGATCCAGCATCATCAAATCTGCAGGAATTGGAAGGTGCAGTTCTTCAGAGTTGGTCTCAAATTCCTCCTACAACCTACCAACATCTCATAGAATCCATGCCCCGAAGAATGCAAGCAGTAATATGAGCGAAAGGTGGCCCAACACTGTATTAAGGGGGTGGTCATAATAATTTGGCCACTCAGCGTATATTAAGGTAACATATACTGATATTAATCTGTACTGTCAATCATCTACACAATATGAATGCGAAAATATTTGTAAAAGTTGTTGTATCAAAACTATGTAATATTACCCCTTTATGAGGCCTATCGTTGACTTTCAAAGCTGTAGCTGTTTACCCTTATTACGTTAAAGATTTGCGATTCTTAAACTCAATTTTTCCTTTTGTCTTAATTAAATAGATCTGTTACTTAATTCATATGAATAAATCTTTATTACAAATATTTTATGCTAAGAAACACTAATCAGTAGTTTTACACATAGAGGTCAGAAAATCCATGTAAAAGTTAAAGATTCTGTAAATAGTCAATCTTATAACCTTAAGAAATTCTTGAAATTTCAATTATCTTAATCTTGAAATATCTTGAAATATTTTATATCTAGTTTTTTTTACTGAACTCTATTGTTTTTGTTCATTGATCCGAATTTGTTCCTATAACGTGTAGTAAATTAACTAGCCAATTAAAATCTGATCTATTAAAAAACTAACCAGATATACAAACTAAAAAAAATGTGATCAATTGTAGAGATTCCTCCTTATTAAAGTTCGATAACTCTTTCTAGCAAGTTAGTAGTTTTTAATTCTTAGAACTGACATTATAATTCAACTTGTGGGTTCAAAAAGGGGCCAATTCTAGAATCAAAATTCTTTGGGAAGCACAAAATAATGAATACAGTATTGTCATTGATATTTGGGCTATTGTTGACGTCAATGTCCAAATTAATAGAGTTGGACCGTTTATGATAGCTAAAAGGGCTCATATCCTGTTGCTATTAAGCAATAAAGCGTAGGTTTCGATATTAAAAGCGCTTTCACAAAAAATGGACTTGGGCCCTTGTCGTACTTCAAATTATTATAGTTACATTAAAAATTTGCGGTAATGCTTGAAAATGATTATATAAAATTTTCATTATAATCAGAATTTTTAGAAGAAAGCTCTTAATTTTATAACCTATAATTTATAGTCTTTGCCCGAAAGCTTATAAAGAAGAAAAAAAGGAAATGATTTTTCGACTTTTTATAAGCTGTTGAAGACATACGTATTTCATTATTAAGAAATTCAGAGTTTTCCTCCACTCCCGTCCCGCCATTGATTTCACAATCACTGCATTCAAATTAACTGGATTTATTAGGTCTCCCATCAGTTTTTCGCAATAAAATAATTTACTGATTAGAATACTTAATTGCAAGATAATATAAAATGCACAATATCAGATAGATCTATGCGTTTGACGTATAGTCTCCTGTAGAAGATATATATAATTAATTAATTTTATATTTTTATTCCTGAAACAATATCCGTCTAGTAAAAGCGCTTATAACATTTATATGCCTTACAACCATTTTTTTTTTTTTGCTAAATATGAAAAATCAACTCAATTTGGGACTACAAAATATAAAAAAAAATTGAAATGTTAATTATAAAGCGCTTTAACTTCTTTAAATTTTAATATCTGTTCAGATTACATGTAATTAGTAATACTTTTTTTAACCAATTGCTGAAACCGAACAATATTTACAAGATCCGGATCCACAATGTCGCATTAGACATTCAAAGTGGAATGTTTTCTTTTAGGGAGCAAATACTACGATGTGATGGAGAAGCATACGTCGAAGGCTTTCATTTACCATGCAAAATTTTTCTCCTTAGAATCTTAAAGTTGTGCTGAACAAACCCGAATTCATTTTTCCCTCACAGCTGGTGCAAAATCGATGTTATCAACCCGTTAATGAACAAGACGTTCCTTCGATACACGAAAGTCGGTGCAGTTTTGCGATGTCATGATGCATATATAAAGAATTCCATATTTTCCCCTCCTCTTATATGGACTCTTATTTAGGATAGTACAGTTGAGTAAACCAAAGTTGAAGATTATTGAGAACAAAACCTATCAGAAACAGAAAGATGTATGGTTGAATATAATGCATTTTGGAGATTTTTCGTTCTTTATCACTGTTAAATAGGATGAATTGCCTTTTTTTTAGTCTATACTAAAATTATATAAATTTTCAGTGAAATATTATCTTTAATGTATTTAGGGCGAACGAATTTTACCTCAAAAAACCGCATCCATGTCTTCCCCTCTTTAAGTACTCGCGTCTACGTTCAGAGATTCGATTACTCTTTTCCACGTGCGTAATGGAAGTCTTCCCAATAGATGTCATTGCATTTTCACTCGAAGATTGCTGATGTGGGTTAGATCGTTAGAAAAAATATTCCCCAAATTATGTTTTGGATCCACGGCCAAAAGAAAGTGGTGGGAGGAGGCTGAAAATTTCTCAATTCCCTCGTTATTTGATAGACGACGAAAAAACAATTTTGGTGAAAATGAAAGGCATTATCAAGGAATAAAATCCCGTTTGGAAATCAATTCTCTTCTAATTAAAATGTTTAAAAGGCATGAATTAAATCCTTAAAGAAGTTCTCATAATTTGGGAATTTAACCGTTTGATCACATGAAATTACTCCACTTTATCATTAATCCTCCAGGTTCTTAATTATCGAGACGAAATTGATAGTAATCGCATTATAACAGATGCAAAAAGCGAATTCATTCCGCAAAAGATTCGTAAAATAAGAAGAAAAAACCCACGAACGATTTTCTCTCAAAATTAAAAAAAGAAGATTAAAAAAACAACAAAAAAGGATCAGTGCACTTTAAAAAAAATGCCCTAAGAACTCAAAATCCTTTGTCGAATGCACTTCCCGTTATTATATGCTCTTCTTAATCCATCTCCGCAAAGCTATTTAGGCTTTCGGACGAATCGGACGGAATAATTTTACGTTCCTTTGAGAGAAACACTGGAAAAATGCTGCTGCTCTGAAATTCCTTAGCCGGTCAGTTGACAAGCAATTTCGGCCTGAATCTTTTCGTCCAAAAGCGAATGTAATGGGGTTGTGCGGTCGGTCGGTCGCCAAAGAGAAAGGGAGAGACAGTAGAGTAAAGGTGGAGAGTGGAGAGGGGTCGAGTGAGTTGTTGTCCAGCCCCGCTAGTTTTAAACATTTCGGCCGCTGGAGGCGCTTCGAAATCTACCAAGGGAGTGCTCCGCATTTCCTATACATGCTTCTACTGGTAAAAGAAAAGCTCCGCTTCAAAACGTCTGCGGGCTCTTGGAGCCATCAGAAGGTGGTGGACCCCTTCCTTCCTTTCGTGGCCGGCCGGTAATCGGTCATTCATTGGCTCCGAGGGAGACTCGAGCGCCAAGGACGAACGCTGACCTAGCAGATGCTACAAAACGCCAATGGAATTCTCGTTACAACTTCTTTCTTTTTTTTCCCTCTCTCTCTCTCAAACTCTCTCTCTAATCTTTCTCTCTCTTTGCATTTTTCTTTCTTAAAGTTTTTATCGCTCCTAATTGATTGCATACATCTCTTTAATAAGTGAAAAGTTTCTGCGTTTTTCCAGACATTTTTTTTTCATTTATTTTAAATGATTGCTCACATGTATTAATTAGACAATTTAACTTGACGAGCCTTACTAGAATAAAAAATTTCATCATTAGCAATAGATTTTCAGGTTTATTAGGTTTGTAAGAGCATCATTGTCGATGGCTTATTGTTTTTTATAAAATATAAACAAAAATAGCAAATATCTATTTAAAAGAGAAATTTTCTACAAAAATACCTTATTTTGAATTTAACGTAAGGTAAATGCAGCAATGAATATCGCTAAAGGCTTACTAAATGTTTCAAAAAGCTTCTTATAAATTTATAATAAACGGTTCTGTAAGCCCTACAAAGAGTAAAGTCAACACTATTTTACTGTAATGAAGAATTCACATTCGTCTTACGATATAAGTTATTAATTCATTTAATGTACAGCCTTTATTGTTCAATAATAATAAGGGCTCTCTATATCATAGCCTACTTTTAAATTTAGTCTTAAATAAATTGAAGATATTTTGACAGATTTCATACACCTGATTTCATACAACGGAGATTTTATAACCTTGAGTAATTGTCAACGTTGTCGCAATTGAAACATTATTTAGACATACAGAATAAAGACTTTTGGAAAAGAAGATTGTAAGCTAAAAAAATCTGCGGGCAGAGTGAAAAATTTATAATTTTTTTTATTTACGTATATGCAAGAAAAAGCAAAAGATCAATGCTATTTAAATTTCTAAGGACGCCTGACCGCTTT
The DNA here is from genome assembly GCA_023313115.1 of Rhysida immarginata. Classification (NCBI taxonomy): domain Eukaryota; kingdom Metazoa; phylum Arthropoda; class Chilopoda; order Scolopendromorpha; family Scolopendridae; genus Rhysida; species Rhysida immarginata. The sequence continues at coordinate 354,264 of JAHWFO010088598.1, read as the reverse complement.
TAATAACAGTTAAAAATAATTTAAGTACTCTTTCGCATTGTTTATTTTGGGTGCACGTCTCGCTTACTCATCTCTCGAGGAGAGCACTATTTGTCCTTAAATACACGTGCTTTGCTTTCGAAACTTCCTTCACTTCTTGATATCGTTGCCTCTTATACCCATCGGCGATTGTATTTGCATTTAAGAATACCTGATCCCAGTCATGATTCCCTAAATTCGCGAGGAATGATAACTATAATCGAGATCTACTCACGCTTCACCGTCGATGATGAGATGGGACGGCAGACGGCCTGGCGATGCGTTAATCCCAGCCGTTGTGGTGTATAAAGAGTTTTTCCAATGCCGGGAAGGAGAGAGGGGCTCAGCAAGCAGCTGAGTTTTCCACTGACCACGGCCTTTTGCTTTTTACCCTCTTTGCAATAGTTTAGACCCCAGAAGCCTCTCTGCCAGGTGAGGGAGGCTTTACTTGCACTCACGCCGCTCCCACTCATCTGCCCTTGGGAGACAGGGAGAACAAGGTAGGTAGGAAGAGGGGAGAGAGAGAGAGAGAGAGGGAGCAAAGAAGGGAAAAAATAAAACCAAGTAAGAAGAAGATAAGAAGAACTAGAAGAATAAAAAAATAAAAACCACCTTTCGAAAAACGCCTACAGCGAATGTGAATAAATAAAAAAAAAAAAGAGAAAAAACTTTTCTTATGAATGATGTGCTGCATCGTATTCTACATAGTATTGCACGAAGAACGAATGAAACTGAACTTTTGACTCACCATTACATAATTCATTTTTCATTCAATTTATTATTATCATTATTGGAGCATTCTTTCTCTGCCTCAACCCCCTCCCCTTCTTCGTCTTGCAAATTCTTCCAACCTGTGAAGTCGACGTGCTCTCTATATGATTGCCAGCATTATGCGTTCTTAATCCGATCGTTTATAATCCTTTGTCGAGACAACGAAAGAGAAGAAAGTATAAATTCGCGTTACAGCGAGTCTCTAAAATTCATTGTGAACGTTTTTCCGCTGTCGTGCAAAAGCCTTGTTTGTGGGTGTTCTCATTAAGAGAAGTATCAGGTACAAAATGCTTCAATTTGAGACGGACCAAGTTATTTCATACGTTGAATAATTCATTGTAGCCGGTGGTCGCGTTTAGCCTATATCGCGGGAAACGTTATATGATTGGTCACAGCTGCTGTTGTGTATTTTTTTTAATTCTTCCTCAATCATCCACCAATTTTCTCGTAATCATTAAAACTGACACTTAATTATATATGATAATCTTTGAGCCATAATTATCACTAGTATTGAGTGAAGCTAAAAGATGCTTGCTAGTAAAATATAGTATTTAAAAAGTATTCGTCTAGCATTCTAAAATACCCGTACTTTGGTGCATATAAATCAAGTCACTCTCTTTATTATATGCAAGCAACGTCGATGAGAACTTCTAAAGGTGTAAATATTCACTTCCATGACTTTAACAAAAACAATGCAATACAAAAATGAGGCGACTTGACCGTAACATGTTGTTTACTATCAGATTGCCTACTTTAATGATCACATAAATAGTAGGCGGCATTATCACATCAAAAATTGCTGTTTGATTAAATTGCAGGGTGTTAAAACGATTTTTTTTTAATTTTAGCTTGATATTTATGACGACAATTACTGCAACAATTAATATTACCCTCGGGGTGGTTCTTCACATCTGTCGAGGAGGTTGTCCTAGCTCTTTTTTGTCCAAAGTAAAAACATCTTGCAATAATGAAGCCCACTAAGAAATTATAATAGAATGTTGTTTCTTTTTTCATAATAAAAGTTTATATTGAAATACAGTTTTTTATGTTGATAATTAATTGTCACTAGAAGTATCTTATCATTGATGTAAATGAGTTTAAGGTGGAGGAACAACCAAATTTCTAAGAAAGCAAATATTAATTGGAAGGTTGTTTTCAAGCGAAAAAAAAATTGGGCGTATCCAGTTAAATTTCATTGCCGCAACCGTGAGACGCAAATATTTAACTGGTCAACTTCCTTTTCTTTGGGTAGACTATTGTTTGTTCTCTAGCACAGAGTCTATCCAAGAAATATATTTTCATGCCATCTTTCTGGTTCTGGTTGATAACTGAATTTTCTTTGATTGTTCATGACATTAAAAATAGGTAGAGATCCCGAATAGTAAGTTAGGCCTGTAAATATAAAAACTTGCAGATATAGGCTAGCACTTATTTCTTATAATGACTCGTAAATATAAAGGTTTCAGTCATGGAAAGAGCTAGAATGACTGTTCTGTTGTTATATATTTTTAGCATATATCGTACATACCATATATTGAAGTATTGCAAAGCATATATCGTACATACCATATACGATACGTGATTCGATATTGAAGTATTGCAAAGCAT
>JAHWFO010088598.1:321644-351857 GCA_023313115.1 Rhysida immarginata | reverse complement strand
CATACCATATACGATACGTGATTCGATATTGAAGTATTGCAAAGCATGGTGGGTACTATGATGACCAAACAAAGCCATTTTATATACGTGTTAAAATTGTAAAAATCTTTCAAAACTGATTGGCACTCTCCATCCCATAACTCCCGAAAAGTACCAATTTGAAATGCCCGAATTATGTATCTGGGTGTGTGTCTGTGTGTTCTTGCGCGCACACAGAAAAGCAGTTACTTCGTCATAAGTGCAGGTGTGCGGATGCGTTTATTAACAAAGTATGATAAAATGGAAGCAGGTAATTATAGGCAAGACGGGCAGTGTCTGTATGTACGGAAGGAGTGGCTGATTCGGGCATGCAGCAATTCCGTCGACACATTCAGCAATGCTGCCACGGGAAATTTGGGACGCGGCGTGGTTCTCCAACATGACAATGCGCGGCTACGTGTTAGCAGCCACATCTTGGAGGCTCTAGAATTCACAATGCTCCATTTTGTCCGCATCTCGCGCCTAACGACTATGCTCTGTTTGACGTGGTGAGTTCTCTTCCAACGCAATGAAAGAGACGGCGCAACGGTGAGTTCTCCTTCAACGGCGAGCTTCAAGTGGCAGTCAAGTAGTTGTCTCCCAAAGAATGGTGACTTGGGACGGCAATACGGAAACAGCCAGAATGATCGCAAAACTATTAATAGATATTAGCGGGGAATACCTCTAATGTAACATGACCATTTCAAGATATGGTGTAGTTTCATTTTCCACTCTTTCCACTTATTAAAATATTTAAAGAAGACCGTTTTGGTGGTTGAAGGTTTACAATGTCTGCAGTGTTTAGTGGATACCTTGAGTCGGGTTCACGTGGGATCTACTGGCAGCTTCTAAAAGTTCCCGGAATTAATTTTTATTTCTGCCCATAAAAAATACAAACATTTAAACAATATTTCCTTCAAAATACTGTCCTTGGGCAGTAACACACTTCTGTCAATGTCTGTATAGTGCTTGGAAACACTCTGCGAAGCCAGTTTGTGGAACAGCGCGAAGTGCGGATATCACAGCAGCTACACTTTGGCGTCTGTGTTCTCGCACGGTGTTGCTCACAAGATTAATTGTGAGTGGACTGATTGAAGTTGATGGACGGCCACTCCGATTTTCATCTTTGATATTCGAACGTTGTTCCATAACTGACATTTTACGTAGCGAAATCAGAATGTGATGCTTACTCTACCCTACCAGTTAACAGACTGCCCGTGCACCGCAGCTTTCCGTTTAAATCATGTCAAAACACGTTTCTGCGTGATCTGTGAATGGTAAACAATGCAGGGAAGCCTCGCTCGCTTACACAGACTACCTCAATTTCACAGCATATCACGATTCCGGGAACGTTTTGATGCTGCTAGTATTTTGACAGGTACTACTGTACAGGATATCTTTGCAGATCACTACGCATAATATTTTCGCAGCTCTTCATGGCTACTGCGCTTCCCGTAGCCGTGGCCTATTTTAACAGAATATTGTTCTTTCCCAGATAAAAACAGTATCCGTGGATCCGAATTTCCTATTTTTAAGGGATTCAAATATTGCAATATTCTAAATCTGTTGTGTTCTATGTATTGGCCTTGCTTCTTGGATATGGTACGACATCGAAGGGTTTCCAATGCAACAGCGTGCGCTGAAGGGCACAGAGCGGAATAGGGTGTCCCTTGCTTCATTGCAAGCTTTCCATAGCTCATCTAATGAGCGAAATTGTCGAAGTCCATGGTCGTTTTGATTAGACCAAAATCACCGTGTGGGGAGAATAAACCTTGTTTTGTTAGCTCTGCTTAGACGAGAACAAACTGATGATTCAGTGCATTGTCCTGCAAAGCAATCCTGTAGTTCCACTACAAGGCAGGACGTTTCCAACAAATGGAATGCGAAGACGGCGCCCAATGCTAAGGTATATTTTCTTGATAACGTTAGCACCGTCAGACAGGTCTTCTATGTGGACAATTTCAAAAAGTCAAAAAGTTCCTCCAACTTGGCTTTGCGTCCTGCTCTCTTCTGGCAATAATTTTTTCTTTGCGGAGATGAGGGAGATCTCCAGATGGATGGTTGCGCTTTAATTGGCGCTTTATAAAGAAAGCACCAATCCCCCCCCCCCCCCGTTATGATGGGTTAAGCATGGTTCCCACATGCGTAAAACAATGGCAGAAACCATAAAGCAGAAAATTTTTTGTGACGTCAGTTCCTGCTTTCGTCTTTCAGCCCGACAGAAAACTCCTATTTTTGTAGGCTGACTCAACCCCACTCGAAAAAACAGGAGTTTACTGTCGGGTAGAAAGACGAAAGCAGGAAGTGACGTCAACAAATTTTTCTGTCGTTGTTTTTACACATGTGGGAACCAGGCTTTACAGAAACGCAGTGTTTTTTCAGCATGGTAAAGGTCAGTATAGTTGCCATTGCATGAATTCCGACCTATCTGGGATATCAAGGAAAAATTGTGACTGGTTATTACCTCCTTAATCTTGACCTGCATTCTTGCTGTGCTTCGAGACCGGCATATGCATCATACACTAAATTTTCCCTGCCTTCCACCAAACGTGTGTGCTATTACTCATGGCTTCCGCTGCATAATCTTGTTTATTCATCTATAGTCGTTGTATAATCTTTGGTCTAATTTTTGATGTTTGCTCGTTGTTCAAATTCGGATATTATTGAATTCACCATTAACGCTGTAGCCTGATTCTTATAATCCATTCATCAGCTCGTGTGTAGAACAATGGCGTATGGTCGATATGTAGTGGGGAGGTTATAGGCTCTATACAGAACTATATTCTACGATACATTGCACAGCTGTGCTGCACGACGGCCATGCCACAAAATTATTGACTCCCACCTCGTATTCGCTTAACATTTATAGCAGAATTTATTTTGCAGAAAGATGAACCTTATGAACGGGCTGACTTTATGATCACTCCATAATAATACAGGCTTTGTAAACTGTTATCCACTATGAACCTAAAATGTGAGTTTACGTCTTCAAGGGCTGACTTTTATCGCGTTCTAATTGTTTGCTTAATTTAAGTAATAATATGGACTATCGGTTAAATTTGCCGGTTATTATTTATTACGGGAGAAATTAACGGTTGAAAGCAGTACAGAATATAAATAAAATATTTACTCCTGGGAGTCCATATTTTTAAATTTTGCGTTTTGAATTTATATTCTTTAATTCAATTTAAAAGAGAATGTTTCTCTCTAAATTCACACCAGAGCAGCAGTAAAGTTCACGTATGATTTTTGTGGTCTCATAATTTCACCCGAGTGACATTTATGAGCAGGTGGCCCCCTCAATAGGATGTGGGGGGCAAGATATTTGTCACGCAACCGGTGGCGCGATCTCGCGCGATCTTCGCGAAGTTGGAAGATTTTGTCCTCCCCAAAAATAAATGAAACGAATAAATTTTCCAGTTTCGTTTATATTACAAGCAAGTTTCTTAATGCTCGCATAAACAATTAAAACAAGGAGCTAAAATCCATTTATTTTCACAAAATCTTCTTTTAAATTAATTGTGATTTCTAATGTTAAGCGAAAGTAGATACCTAAATTGATAAGCAAGAGAAAGGAAAGGTAGGTCGGGACAAAGTGTTACTGTAATGCAAATAGATATCGCGTCTTGTTTTATTAGTTTGTTATTTTTTTTAGTTTGAATTTCCAAATTGTCGTTGTTAAATGTATTTATTTAATTATTTTGATAGTTTCCCCCTCCCCTTCAGAAACAATATTGGCACATCTACAAAATGCTTTCTAAATACCACGTGTTCTCTTATTAAAATTATTCCAATATTCCTTAGATATTATAAGGTAAAGTTGCCTAATATGGGGTACCTTTTTTCAAAAGCCCATAGAGATTTTTGCTAGCGTCCAACGTCATTATAAGCTTATACTTAATATCATGTAGATTAACATGCAATAGTTTTGTTTTTTTATGTTAGTCTGTTTGGCGTCATTTCAAGATTTAGTGAAAATACCCAAAGTCGTTCCTAATGTGGGGTGGTCTCCATATACGGAATACCTATGGTTCCTAAAATGGGGGATGCAAACACAATGAAGAGTGTGTTTAAATTTGACCTAACTTTAAATTAGTTCACAAGTTTATTAAGGTAATAAGGTAACATGGTAACAAGGTAATATGAACATGATTAATTATTCAACTTGGCTACATTCGTTGCAGATAAACACATTATCCTCAGCATCACTGCATAGAGCGTGTGCCCAGTTGTTGTACAACATTGCATTGAATCCACTCTTTTCCATTTGTGTCATTTGAAACTAATCCGTTACAATATGAACATTCAGCATCACTGTCGCAATCATTAAGCTTATCTACGGTCACATCAGAATCCGTAGACTCTGGAGCTTTTTTATTTTGTTTTTTAAGCTTCTTCTCTTTGGTTTAGGTTAAGCTTTTGTTCCTTGTGATGTTTCTTGCAGGTGTTTGTATTTTGTTCTTAAGCTTTCCTTCCAAATTAGCTTTATATGGGGAGCCTGTAACTAAGGCAGCACGGCCTCTTCTACCTCCACGTGAGCTTGGCCCAGCCATGGAAGTCGATGGTAGCGGAGAAATGTTGGTTGCAAACATTGAACAAACATTCTACAAGCGTATCCCATTATGGGGTATCCCATATTGCAAAATCGAAACAACCCCATTTTGAGGCACGTTATAGTGTTTCATAATCCGTTCTATTTGGTGTGTTGACCGAGAACTTTCTGAATTGTCAATACATATATCGTAAGCAATAGAACTTTCTAATACTTCACATAACAAAAAATATAACAATTAAAGGGCTTATCTCGGAAAAACTCGTTGTGTTGGAGAAGGTGGAAAACCTCTGCGCGGCGGGCGACGGCGCAGGAAATGAACGTTGCTAGTTCCTACCTATGAAAGGTTTGAACAATCACTTCCCCCTACCGTGAGAAAGGGGAAGCATGGCTTCCATTTTGTGTCCAGTTTTAAAAAATTACTTCTTTTACTTTGGCCATTTGTGAGTACCCCATATTAGGAACCTACCCCATATTACGCAACTTTACCTTACTCTTGTTAGTAAGCACTTATATGAACAAACGAAAACGCAGCATGTTTTTTTAGTAAGCTTAAATGATTAATTTAGGCACACTTCCGAAACTGTGCTTAGTAAAAAAGTTTTCAATGAGTGTCGTATTTTATCAAGAGGATCAGAGATGTTTGTGGTGCGTTTTTCTTTATTGGCTTTCTACGTTCTTTTTCTGAAATTTTGAATGTTTCATGCAAGAGCTAAATCTCCCCTTTGATCCTTCTGAATAAAAATATACATATTTATAAAGTATAAATGTGATTAAAAGAGCATCATAAATCGGCCAACTCCATGATTCTGACTCCTGACTTCGGCTCTCCTCAAATATGTATAACTTGCATATTGATTTGGAAGAGAGAAAGGCAAACGATTGTTATTATGAATGCGTTAAGAATGTTATGTAGTTCCGACATTTTTCGTTGCTTGTTTACTTCCAAATACATATTTTATTCAATCAGTTTCCATCTATTCTTGTCACGTCAGAGTCTACGATAAAAATATGCACATATTTTGAATGCAGTTTAAGATTCATAAGTTTAGGAAGTAATTTGATATCTCCGTAAATATTTTCAGGATTTTCAAATAACCCTTTAGGAATCGCAATGCAGAATTTCACTAACTGGTGTTTTCAAAGCCTCTATAAAGCCTTATTTTTCATCTGATTTTAATGAAAGTTGAAAATTGATCGATAACTTTCCGTGAACTTCGTACATATAGAATTTGAATTAATAACCTCTTTCTCATGTAAAATATGCTTTAAATGGGTTCTCTGGTTGAAATTTGGAAATGTCGAACTATCAAAGATGATTTATTCGATATTGCAATAACAAATAAGCAGATGAAAAGCCTTAACATTCCAAGGACCATGCTGTGCTCTTCTATCATTGCGTCGGCTATAGAAAATGCGGTTTCAACAAATCGCTAAGCGCAGGATCAAGAGGATTACGCTAACAGGCTTAGATAAAGTTCTCATAGAAGATTAGTACGGTATAAAATTTTTAAAAAAATATTATAAATAGCATTTTCAGCTTGATCGCAAAAAAGGTAATAAGTAAGCTTGGCAATAATACATATTTAGCCTAATTACCATAGAGATCATAATTTAATGATTTATAGCAAACTCATTATATTCTTGTATCCCAGAGTCGTGTTTTATTCACTAAACGAAATAATTTTGGAAAAAATGTATTTAATATGATTATCAAAATAATTTAATATGATTATCATTTAAGAAATAAAAACTCATTTCGTTTTAAGCATATAATCTTATTAAAAGTATTTTATTTTCTTACGTGAACTAATTTAAAAATTTACAAGTAATCTTTTAAAGTGTATTTACTAATCTTCTTTGGATAAAATACGAGTGGGGGAGGGGAAGGGAATGAGGTGCTTTCAAAAGGCATTTTAAAGATCGAATTTCGTATCTGGAGGGGGGAAATACTTTAATTAACGTCTACTGGTATACGGACATTACGTTAATGTTCCGAGCAAATGAACTGGGAATTCGAGAGGGAGCTTGAAGAGCATAAAAAAAACGAGTCGACCAAGATATAAAACTTGAAAGACATGTTGCCGGGTTCTTTTTTTCAAATTTTTATTTTTTTAATTTTACAGGCTGGATAGGGGTGGTGGTGGCGGAGGTGATTACGGCAATAATTTTCTCAACGACGAGGAACAAGACGTAAGAAACAATTTTCATTCATCTCTTTTAGTGTGCAACTTGCGATGTGAGTTGAACTTAATTGCAAAATAAAATTAATACAATATTAAATAATCCTAAATTTTCTCTTGCAGTTTATAATTAAAAGAATTTATTGGATATTAAAGCAAGAAAGAGATTACATTTGCTCGAAACAGACCATCTTAATATACGGATGAATAGAACGAACGCAATTTTATCAGAGATGCCGTCGTCTTTATACAAAAATAGGAGAAGACTGAAAATTGAAAGAAGGACAACTGTTGAAAGGTAAAAAAGTTACTATAGTTTCTAATTTTTTTTCCATCACTGGCTTACAGAGCAAAAACGTTTATTTTTAAAGTAAGAGGGCAAGTCAATAAGTACCCAAATACTCGCACACGTGTTTGAATTTTCTGTAGGTTGGCGGTGTTGATTTCTGCGCACGCATGCCAACAGGCGGCACCTTTGTCTCCCCATGTGGAAAGTTCACAGAATTTAGTTTTGCGCAGTGACACAATAAAATAGTGCGCTACTCTTCGTGTTCATCAAGGAAGAACAGCGTTCTCTTAGTGACGGATTATAGCATAGTCGAAGAAAGAGCAGAACGCCCATCCATATTCTTTACTGAGTGCAACGTTGAGGACGCCCGTGCTGTTGTTTAGGAAAACCGACGGGTGACTGTTGATGATGGATTTCAGCTCCTAGAACACTGCGTTTTGCTGCTAGGGGGACAAAAGCAACATAGTGGCGAATTTAGAAAAAATGGAACCCCGTTCGTTGATCAATTCTTGTTTTTATAAGGTGAAAATGCCAAAGAACTCTAAGATCAGCTTCTTGAACTTTATGGCGCAGTGGCGTAAACAGTTCCAATAAGAACAAACCACTTTCCAGGATGAGCCATGATCTGGACGGCTGTGACTGAGAGAGGAACCGAACGAACATGTCGGCCCCAGATGAGGCCCTCGTGCCTGAAGATCGCTGAATGACTATCGAAGCAATTGTCCATAGGCCAACATTAGTTATGGGTCCATTGTGAAATTCCTGTGTAAACGACAAAGGTCGCTCCTCGGTGGATTCTTCGTTTGCTTACGCCAATGCAAAAAGTGGTGCGAAAACAGCTGTCAACCGTTATGTTGTAAATGTGGGAGGCGTCAAAGAGGACTTCTTTGGAAGATTCATCACACAAAATAAGTGCACGATCTAGCATTATGATCCTCAAAGCAAAATATAAAGCAAATAGTATACATAATCTGCACCAGCCAAAAGAGCTCATACCCAACTGTTGTTCGGAAAGGTTATGCTGAGTGTTATTTGGGGTTACCAAAGTGTTTTTCTCATAGATTATGCTAAGAAAGCCATTGCCACAACGGAAGTTATTACCGTGGCTTCATGATGAATTTACGAGAAGCCGTCAATGCAAAACGCAATGGCATGCGCCTTCTCACGATAATGCCCTAGCCTATTCAGTACTTGAAACAGGCGAGTTAGGATTCGTAATTTTGCCTCCCATCCCCCCTATTCTCCTGATCAGGTACCAAGTGACTTCTTCCTCTTTCCTCAACTGAAAAAAAAAACACAACAAAGCGTTTCCGGGAAAACAATGAGGTCATTTCTGCTGTGGCCAGGTTCTTAAACAGCCATAATGAGGCTACAAAAAATGGTCCTCAGCAGCTGATCCATTACTTGGAAAAATGCGTCAAATTTTCTGATGAGTATATAGAGGACTAATCTGACCACCACAAATCGTGTGTCTCGCTGCCTTTTTTTTCAGTACAATTTCAGAAACTTTATGACTGATCCCTGCGTAACGATATAATGAAGAAAAATATATTCAAGTTTAATTTAAATTACATGTAGTTCCGTCTATCGTTTGATAAATAAATGTTTTTGAAATTATTATAATTTTTGAAATTATAATGAATACTCAGCAGATATTTACCAAAATTTATGTAAAGCTCTGACCATTAAACATATTTTCATGATATGAATAGACTTTGAAAAAAAAAATTCCGCAGAAAATAATTTCTGACAAAAGTTACTATTACAGTCCAATTACTAAATTCTGACCTCAGGGACAAGTTTGCGTATAGTATTTCATATTTATTTACATTCACCTATACCCAAGTGCTCTTTGAAGTAAATCGTTTCAGAATGATTTCCGCTCGCATCATTAGTGGGAAACACGAGCAACTTACCTTTTATTAAAGGGGAACGGTTTTATTATTGCCTATCGATTCGTTAGGAACAGCAACATTATATAATATTCTCTTGGTGATATTCGATATTAGCACACGAAGGTTCAAAGTCGAGTCGTCATAAACTTGACACTCGCGAAAGATAATGGGTCTTACATGGACCACGTGTCACCAGATTGCCTTGTCACGGGTAACTAGCAGCAAATACGACTTCCCCTTCCCCTCTACAGCACAATTAATTTCAAAACTTCATGCTTGCGTTTCCCCCTCCTCTCTACCTTCCTGTCTCTCGCCCTCTCTGTCCCTCGTTCTCTCCCTTCTTGTCTTTCATATGAAGAGACAGAACACGGTAAGAGTGGATATAAAAAGAACCAAATTGAATCTTTCCTTAAAAGAAATCATTATGCTTTGCTTTGTAATATGTATCAAACTATTCCCCTTGATTAAGGAATGTCAAGTTACTGTGAAATTGATAAATCTTTAAGGGGATAATTGAACTTCTTTCAGGGAGCTGTTGCCTTAATCGGACATCCGGTTTTAATATACAATGGACGACAAAGATTTAAATAAGCGTTTAATTTTCTTTAATTTAGCATCTGTTGGCTTCAAATATTTAAACATATAATTCAGTTCTAGCAACAAAGCTGAACGAGATTGGTAAGCTTTTGTACAAAACAAATAGGAAATACTGTTGAATGGAACTAACTACAAAGTAAAAACCTCTAATCCAAAAGGAAGGATATAAGGGTCCAAAGACTTGAGGATGGGGGCATTATCCCCGAAATACGTATCCGGTAGTTTCATCTTTCCCTCATGTGGATTAATTTTTATTTTATAATCTTTCATAGGTCGTATCCTGAAATTTTTAAGATTATGGTTTTAAAAGTTATAAAAAAGTTTTTTATATTGAAAAAAGTAGGTCATTAAAATTCTTGTTAAAAATAATATTCTATAAAAAAGCATAGGCCGGGAAACTTGTAATCCCTATTTTTATGTGCACCTATAAAAACCCCTAATACGCGTTTTAACGTTAAGAAAATAATTATTTTCAATCACTTTAATATTAATTAATGAATTTTAAGCTTATTAAGTGAGCAATCACTGAATCTCGTCTTCCCTCATATTCCCGAGAGCAACTAAGCCTTGTAGTATCACACTATTAAAGCCTAAATACTAAGCCGAGTGCTGCTTGAAAAGCTCTATAAGCTTCGCATCCTCGGGAGATCCTTAAATTAAATTGTTATGGTGATATATCTTTCGATCTTCACTCTACCTCACTCATTAAACCTATCGTGCATGCCCTTTTGGGACTAAACGTTTAATAAGCCAAATTAACTTAAGATATATCAGAAAGATAAAACAGAATTATAGTGTAGAAGTTTGATAGAAAAACTTATTTCATTCAAAAAACTTGAAATGGTAAAATGACGATGCAAGTATTTATTGTATTAGTAGAATATTTGGCAATGAATGGAACAAACTTCTGTTGACAGTTTAAATAGACTGATAACCAAAATTTTGTATGAATAGCAGCGTTTATATAAGACGAATAATTATAATTTGTCTCTCGTCCTTCTTTTCTTTTACATCCGTCTTTTTGAAAATGAGGGTTTATGTGCAAAATTATTTTTAGACTGCATTTTGTTTTATATAAATTACCATGAATAATATATAACCCTTATTAAAATTTTCGGTTCTTTAAATTTTTTTTCTAGTTCCTTCAATAGCTTTTTCTAACGTTTATACTGATGACTCATTATATTGTAATACGAAATAGGACCACCTTTCGGCAAAATAATGCAATGAGGCACTGGTTCGATAAAGTGCTGGTAGGTTGTCTGAGGTCGTATCCATCCAACTGTGAACTCGGGTGCCACAGTTTCTGTTGGAAATGACGTATCCACACTCGACCGTGCACATGATGGACCAGAAAACGTGACTCGTAGGACCAGGCAACTTTCTTCCAGTCCTCTATAGTCCAATTGATGTTCTCCAGGGTCGTGTAGGCGCAGTTGGTGATGGCGTGCCGCATTTGCAAAGAGTCGCCTAAGGCGACGGCTACGCAGGCCCTATACAAAATGCTATGCTGAACTGTGCGCTAAGGCACATTATCTGGGTAATCACTATTGTAGTTGTTGGTGATTTGGGCCACACTGCCCCAAAATCGAACAATGCGTACTAGTCTTCACTCCCCTCTGGAATCAATGCACCGTTGACGACAAACTGCAGGACGGCGACTCGTCGGTTCTCCCTCCGTACACCACTTTTGATCAGTATTCACTTGAAGCCCACAAAACGCGCTTTCCGAGATCGAAGTCTGATAAATTTGCTGCTTTTCCCATGCTGCAGCTGAACACTCTACATTCAGAAACTCAGTTAACTAACAGTTTATATACGGCGGTATGAGCAAATGCGCCGTACATGTGTCTCAGGGCGACCTCATTACTCTAAGCTGGAAGGTGGTCATAATGTAACGGCTCATCGGTGTATATTGAATACCAATTGAAAAACTATGTTTCAACTTTGAAATTACAATCTTTTACTTTGAAGTGTAATATTTCTTCCTATAAAGTCTGCTTTGTTCAATACCTCACGTACCATTATGGCATTCTGTATGTGCAAAATCCAAAACACATTGTTCTGCCATGCGTGTGATGCCACTATGTCAGTCTGTCTGTGCAAAATTCAAATGTATACATGCCTCGTGTACTACTACGGCATTCTGTATAGATGCGTGTGATGACACTATGTCAGTCTGACTGTGCAAAATTGAGTTTCACAGGCTGTAAGCCTGCCCGCCAAAGCTTGAAATGCAGACAACCATGTGGAAATGCTTACAATCTGTGCGCTCACACAAAACGGCATGAACTATATAATATGTATGAGAGAGAGGCATGATTAGAGGGTATATATTTGAATGATTTGAATGTTTTTCAACGGATCTACAATATTTATTTGCCCATTTTTGGACATTATATCTTTAGGGCTGTGCATTTTGTATGGTCTTTGTAGAGAAATCACATATGGAACGGCAGATGTCTCACAAAGAAACTTGTCATTGATATCTAGAGTTATTAGCTAGAATTATACTGAGGTGTAGAGATATCAGTTACAATTTTATTTAATGGAATAACAGTAGGACTTCGTTTTCTGAAATTTATATTTTGAATGAATGAAAATGTTGTATTTGTTTTTCTTGTGATCCATACATTTTTCCAGCATAAAACCATTTTTAAAAAGTGAAAAACTCTCGAACGATGCTTTATTACATTTGCACGAACAGTCGTTTCAATTGTATTCTATCAAGACAATTTGCTGTTATTCTTCATACTTGCTTTACTAGGAGTCCGCCTAAATATAAAGGGTGTCTCAATAAGAAACGCCGGATTTAGGTTTGTAATAAAAAGTATTGTTTTTTCAAAAATTGCTGATTTTTATGATTTCAGTATTAAGTATAAATGCTACGATTAATTGTGGAACGACTCTTGCTCTTATTGGAACGACAATGGCGCGTAATTTAAATTCGGCGTTCTTTTTGGGACACCCTTTATATACACACACTTTAACAGATGCCATGTTTGGACTGTTTACGAAGTTAGAAACTAATTACGGGAAAAATGTGCAGTACGATATTTTCTTTTAACAAGACGGCACACTAAATACTTTCATTGAGATCTGCGAACTCATGTGGATGAGAATTTGCAAGAACACTGGGTAGGACGAAGAGGTGCAACTGAGTTCTCCGCGCGTTCTCCTGATTTAATACCTGCAGCATTTTATCCTAAAGAATACCGTTATACTGCAGAAAACCGGCTAGACAGGCGGCCCCACTGAACACTTTGGTTAACAATGCCCAAGCAGCAGTTCGCCGTTCTGATAAGTGTCTGGAAGCTATCGACAACCACTTTGAACACATTTTGTAAAAATAGAGGCTAAAGGTAACTTGTGTTCATCTCGTGATGCCTGAATAAGATTGGTGTTTATAAATGCTTTTCTTTTGCTGAAATGTATATATGTCTACTTTTTTGGCGGACTCTGGTATATACTTAAAAGCCTGTTAATGATCCCATGTTCATATAAGAAAGAAAGTGACGTTTCTTTCTTTAAACTTCCAAAACATCTTAAGACTTACCTTCCTTGTTTCACTTATTAACTGGAACAAGAGCAGTAACGAAAAATGAACATCACCAAGACACATTCATTTTCAAGGTACTTATGAAATTATGGAGGACCAATATAGGGGGGCTGATTGATGACTCCAAAGAAACAAAAAATGGCGTATTTACAACCATTTCGATCACAGCAGATCCTCAAGTGATTGGAACGATTGGCAATGAAGGCGTTGCGGCGCCAAAGCAGAGAGTAACGAACCCTCTCAAAGATCCCAGGTTCACTTCTAACTGTATTACAGGCGTCATAGAGAGTTGTTCCAAAATCTCTAGCAGGCTAATGACGTGCACTGCCATCTATTGCGCAAACTCAACCATTTCTGGACAGCAGGTTTTTTCTCCCTTGTTATGTCAATAATCACCCTCCCTTAAAAGTTTACCCTCATAGTATATTAACAATTGTATTCTGAATTCTTACAGGTGAGAGGATTTATGATCTATTTAATATTTTTCCTTCTTTTTTTCTAACTCCACAATTCACTGGATGACATGACAGTGGTTGGCGAAACAACTTTAGTTCACATCTGATGTTGGGAAGCGCTGTTACTAGATGGAATACTATGGTTTATGTAAATAATTTGTTGCCAGTTATCATTAGTGTTAAATTATTGTTCATTTTTTAAAGTTTTTCTTCTTCAATAAAATAAATGATATGAGAAGCAAATAGAATATACATTCTAAGTCTTAAGCGTTAGTGATTTAAAGATCGATTATGTACTTGTTCATGTTAATACTTCAAAATTTAATGCCTAAATTCGTTCTCCATTTGTAGAACTTCGGAGCTTAAGAGATGTGAAATTAGAAAGACACTTCGCTAAGATTTAACGATTATAATGCTCGTGACAAGGGCCAGTGAGAGAGGGTTAAAACGGCGACAAATCCCCGGAGCCCAGACTTTGATAAGGCAATTACTACTAACGACAGAAAATATAATAATAAAATAAGTAACTTTTGAAAAGTGGTAGGAGAGCTTAAATGCTCTTGGGAATAAGGTTGGCGCGACAAAAGTTGATATCTAATGAGAATACATATAATTATAATGCCAGCCATCTTAATATCGATTGCTACCCGAAAGGTTTGCATCATAGTTTTATCTCTCGTGCAAGTCCTCTCTGATTGTTATGCTCTGATTCATATTATTTATATTTAGAATGAGATAAAGCACATGTTTTTATTAATTAAATTGTAGAGACTTTAAAAATAAGTGATAATGTTCTCATAAATAAATAAGCATGCGAGAGAACATCTGTTTTTGAAGTTGTATGACAATGCAGATACGTGATTTAAGTTAGACCTCTGGCCCTTTTGCCGTTACCATATCTTTTTATAGCCAAAGTTTAGCCTAAATTATGAAAGGCTTGACTATAGATAACAGAATTTGACCGATCTAGGTTCTTGCATGATCCGTCAATAATGCAAAACCAGAAACGTATGTCGAATTAGTTCTTGGTTTATCATTCCTGTCAACTCGAAAAATCCAATAAGAAATTCAAAAGAAAGTTCTTGTAGAAATACCCGGCCAAAAGACAGACCGTTTCGAAAGAAGAAAATGAAAGAAAAATATTTTATATCTAGGAAATGGTAATTACTTTGAGCGATTAAACGAATGAAATTCCTGAAAGGATAGGTTCAGTTTAGATAAGACCAGATCCTGAACTTATATGAGTATATTGTTATTATTATCATTAGTAATAATATATAGTACTCTTCATAAAAGAAAAAAAATATTGAAGAAATTTTTGTAAGAACAGCATTTCTCATAAAATATTTCAATTCATGATATCTAAATAACTACATCATTGCATTTTAATCAATTATTTGGAAAGTTAAATAGACGCAATCATAAGTTTTTATCTTTCACAAATATCATCTTTATGGGGTAATTTGCAAATTGCTGAATAAATTTTATCACGTGATTAAACTATCTTTGCGGAAATCCAAATCCTGAATCGATAAAGTTCTGCTGTGAATTTTTTAATGTTCATTCGCGTTCATCAAACTACTTGAAAGCAAGCTTCATTTAACCATGTTTATATTTTGAATTATTGAAATGTCGTTTCAGTGAAAACGGAAAGCCCGAAGCTGTTTTCCAGGTTTGTATTTATGCTAAGTTTTATTGCCAACTTTACACTCCAACCGTGTTCGTATGTTTTGACCAAGCGTGTGATCAATTGTTTGTAAATAATTAAGCATTACCCTCGCGAATTTTCTTTACCATTTGAATAAATTGATATCGAATTTAATTTAAACATGATGATGCAAACATTTATAATTGGGGAGTGTTCTCTTTAGTACTTAAAAATTGCCTACACCTTCGTTTCGAATGTCCTTTCCAGTAGATCCATAAATACCCTTAAGATTAAACACGAAATTTATGCCAAGAAATACTATAATAACGTATTAAGCGGCTCTTCGGGGTAAAGAGTGGAAACAGATCTTTTCTTAATTACTTTTTAATTTGTGACGCCCTGCAATTTGTTCATTTAGGAAATCAAATTAAGTGAGACCTATGTCAGATGAAGAAAAACATTATAATTGAGTTAAGAGGAACTTTGCGTTTTCTCTGCGATTATTAATTAATAATCAGTACTCTGAACGTAAATGGTGATTACTTGAACGGGGGTTCGCCAAGAGGGGGTGGAAAAGAGTGTCTCTAGGCTGCATATGACACGGCAGATGCCATCAGTCAACGTAATCGATCTTATCTCTCGTGATCTTACCCCCTTTACGAAGCACCTGTCACAGAACGTAGCAAAACTTTTTTTGCCTTTAGAATTAATTCATCATTCCCAAATGACATGGAAGGTTGTCAAAAAGCGAATTGATCAAGCAATCTCTCCCCACACCCCCGCCATCCCCACCATATTTACATTAAAAACTCCCAAGAAAATTAAAATATTTGCCTATGGATCTTCCATGCATATTTAATTAAATTAAGTGCTGACCTTTACTAAAACATGCACCTTATTTGCTTATCTTTATAGAGCATTTATAGCAAGGTAGAGGCTTTTGCCGTTTTTAAATAGTGGCAATTTTGAAAACAGCGTCGAAAATTCAATAGCGTAAGCACGGTGAATAAATAAACGGTGAAATGTAAACATTATAATAATTACAATAATTATACGCCTGCACCCATTATTATAATAATGCATCAGAGATGATGTTATAGCATTCATTAAAGAGCATATATTACAGATTTATAATCATCATGGTTTTTATTTAACTTAAGCTTGCGTTTTTAATTGTACCTGCTTGTTATTGTTATTGATAAAAAAATGAACTCGTGGAATATTTCTTTTTTTTTTATTATTTCTGAATCTGCTCGTGGGATATTTAATAATATAAATAAATGATGTCATGTAGCTTTTCTGAAATTCATGCGCCTTTTTCAATCCATAGGGAAAAAAATGATATAAACTTAAAGAAGAGCACGCGAATAACATTGGAGTTGAGGTGTTAAGTTATTCTTTGACAGAAAAACACTGCCGTATTGTACTCTCAAGTAAGAAGCACTTATATGTAAAAGGGTTATTGTAATAATTAATGCGTACTTATTAAGTATATAAATATTGATAATAATAATAATTATATCATTATTTTCTTTTTTCCCGAAATATTTCAAGTTCTTTATAAGGTACTAATTTTATTCATTTGTTTAATATTTGCCATCAGCCATATCATAATCATTTATAACCATTATCTAACCATTATCTAACCTCCAAACTTTTCCACGAACAGAGAAAGATGGTTTATTTGAAGGGAAGTTAACAAAAACCTGCACTAATGCGTAAGAGGAAAATATATATAGAGTCTTACGTTGCAGATAGATTATTAGATGAAAATTAAAGCAATGTTCATTGGGCCATATTCTTTATATTCTTTTTATTAAATATTGCTTTAATCTTCATCTAACACAAAGCCTCCACGCTGGCCACATGCTGATTGGAGGCTGCTTAACACCATACAGCACATTGCAAAAGTTTTTTAGGAACTTGTTAAGAATATATCTTATAAAAATTATAAAAAATATATGCAATTTTATTTTAAAAATGCTCGATATGTTTATTAAGTAGCGGAAGAATGTAGCCACTTTTTGGCTTTACAATGTCCGTCTGTCTGTCTGTCCCCTTCATATTTTCTATATTTTTGACATATTGAAATTCGGATTGTAGCTTACCAATTGCATGTCCTACTTCACTATTTAGTTTGGTTTTGATTGGTCCCTGAGATCGGAGTTAAGGAGGTGAAAGGAAGAGGGGACTATCTGATAGATATGATATATACGTATGTAAAGGAATTTAAATTAGGTTTGCAGTTTCCTCTAGGCAGGATCTGCGATATTATGAAGTTTAGGCCAAGTTGCCCCAGTGGGGGTCGGAGTTGTGGAAGTAGCAGTCAGTTAGTATGTCGTCCTCAGAAGATGAAGATGCTTTGTTATTTCTGCAACTTACTAATATTTATACGCAAAATCAACACAGAAAAAGCATCCTAGGATTCACCCTCTATGGCAAAAAATATATATATTAACGTTTTCAAATGGCAACATACGGCATGTGATATGTCATTCGCTCGGAAATGATGAGAAACGAAAGAAGATAAAGCTCTTTTACATTTTCTAAATATTACATTCCAGAAGCCAGTTTTTTTGATAAAGATAAATGGGGATTTAAACTAGATGAACTCAATGATTCCGCTACTTTTCTATACCTACTTCAGGGAACTTATTGTTTATCATTAATTTATATAAAGCGAAGTTCGTAATGCGCGTTTATAACTCATTATTTACAAGTTGTAAATGCAGTTGTAATCATTTTAACAATCTCAAAGACTATTATATTGAATAGTACATGTATGTTTTATGATCTATATAGTTCGAGGTCTTTCTACCGGTATTATGTACAATTCATCCCAGCATAATTGTTTAGGAACATTGTATGGTTCAAATGGAACAAAAATGTTCTATAAACATTACATCTAGTTTCGATCGTGTGTGAGATATCGACGTTTGTCTATTTTCTTTTAATTAGAGTCTTTTCCTATAAAAAACGTAGGTTTACCTATTTATTCTTAAATGTACTCTTCCTGTTTTGCATATGCCAAGCAGGAAGAGGAATCGTCGTACTTGTAACATGTGTGAAAGGTATTTTATTGACTTGGCGGTTGGTTTGAGCAGTTGCTCATATTCTGCAACACAACGTCGAAGTTCATTATGCCGTTTGTTTTTACAAATGAAGAATATGCGGACATTCATTTTTACTATGGGCTTGCTGCTAGTAACGCTGCAGAAGCCAGCAGGTTGTACGCGGATGCATTTCCTCATAGGCGCCATCCACATCGGGAGGTGTTCTCGAGGGTATACCAAGTACTAAGGGAGACAGGATCGTTCAGACGTCGATATCTCACACACGATCGAAATTAGATGTAATTTTATAGGATATTTTTTGTTCCATTTGAACCATACAGTGTTTCTAAAATTATGCTGGATCAGTTTGGGTCACCCTGTATATGAAATATAGGGACTTTGCGATACACTTTTATTGATGAATAAAGTCACCAACCGATTTCGCCATCGTTTTCCGGCTTTGTCAAGGTGATGGAATGAATAGCTGCTAAATATTTTGAAAATGAATAACTTTGTTCACAACTTCCTATTGTTAACTTTTATCTTCTCAACAATCAATACTTCACTGTTCATTGGAAACTAATCATATTATTAGATACAGTTATTCATTTTCAAAATATTTACAGTAGTAGCTATTCATTCCATTACCTTGACAAAGCCCGGAAAAGATGGCGAAACCGGTTGGTGGCTTTATTCATCAATAAAAATGTATTGCAAAGCCTCCATATTTCATAGATGTATTTTTTGCTTTTATTATCATTAATTATACTTTTTTTTACTTCTAATGAGTGTTAAACTATTTGGACTTTTGGGGGGAAAAAAGTTAATCGCTTTAGTAATTATAAATAATCGTGTCTGATGTACGAATCAGAGCTCGATGATTGAAAGCACTCTAAAATTTATCCTCCAATGGTAGTTATACTTGATCATTATCAGATCACTATTGAGGTATCAAAGTTCGCTAACAGCCTCGCTGCTACAAGTATAGTTGTCTAGCATGAAAATAGGCCAATAACACGAAATTTTAAGAAATATTATTAAATATTTTAAGAGGTTCATTTTGTTATTATTAATTTTATATAAAAAAAATTAATGTCGTCCGAAATTGTGGTCTCTGTTACAATACTGAGCGCGATCTGGCATTCAGATGGCAATATTAACATAAAAGCCTGCGAGAAACATCTCGTTTCTGCGCGAGCGAAGTTTACTCCTGTAGCCTCGAAACAATCCCGCCACGAACTTTTTCAGAAGGCGTCGGATAGTCTTTCCAAAGCATGCAAAAATCAGCTTATTTGTTCTCAATCGTCGGCTATCCCTTTATAAAAAACTAAAGAATGCCAATTTTCTACGACAATATGCCTTTTTTAGCATTTTAGTTATCATTTTGAGAGTTATACAAAATTCAGTAAGTATCGATTTATGCCAATTTGATTTAAGCTATTGCATCAGCTTCGCGTTACTGACTATCAGTGCTTTCCTACCATCGTTCTCCTCCTCACTTTAACTTTGCACCATTTTTTTGTTACCCACATGCAAACTTATCACGACATTATTGAATGGCATGCTTATCCATTTCAGTACATTATACAGTACTGTTTATGTTATTCTTAATTTGCATGGTTTCTGCGTTTTATTATCTTTAGTCATTCAAAGCGATCAGGTTATATTTCTAATCGAGGTCAAAAATCTCTTTAATGAGTACCATTACGAGTAATTCATCGCCCAGTCAGAGCAAATATATATTTTCCAGCTGCTGGCAAACTTTATTAATTTAAAAGCCTTACCAAATGAAAATTGCGGTAAATTGTAATATATTTTCTTATATTCAAATTATTGACTTCATTTGGACCATGTATGCGATTCAACTAAACTGAATTTCTAAATAATGCCATTCAATTACAAAGCCATAGCATTTTGAGGCCTTATTTGCTCAAAAACAAAGTAATAAAAGCAACTAAGTCAATAATAACGACTGCAATTATTTCATGAAAGGAAACTCCATCTTACATTCTTTTTCATCAAAACGTTTATTTATATTTAATCTTCAAAAGTTTTTCAATTTCTTTATGTAGAAATCAATTTCACGAAAGGTTAAATTAAAATTTAAAGTTGTTGTGAAGAGTTGTGGTAAACCATATGAATATTAAAATGTTATTAATTTTTCTTCCCTATAGGTAAAACATGGATGTTTGAACTGGAGAAATCAGAGCTGTAGACTCGTAAACATTCATAGCGTTCCAAGTTTACAAGAGACGAGCCATTTCTCTTTTATAATTTGTAAAAAACAAAAAAAGAAAATATAAAATCTTCGCAAAGCAAACAGAGGCTTAAAGGCGAGGCGAATCCAACACTCGATATTGATCTGAAGCAAAATTACTTCACTGGCTTTGTAATAAAAGCGGTTCACACATCATCTTCAGAGTGGAATACAAATGACGTTAAAACTATCAGAGCAAATGCATATGTAAAAAAAAATGTGATGAGTTTTTCAGGATGATAACCTTTTTTTTTTTCCTTCTTAAATTCGAAAGCATCGAATTATCGAATCATAGGTTGGTCGATCAAACGCAAAGTTTGAGTCGACACTTGCTTTAATTCGTTATCTATTCATATATACAATATATAATTTTCAACTCAGAAAATTAATAAATACTCCATTTCTTATTCCACGTCGTCTCATAGAGAGTTGTGCTCACTTTTAACTATGTTTAGCAATAAAATTCCGGAAACGTGTGTTACATTCAATTGATTTATTTCGCAAAAAAGTTGCCTGAATAATCCGATCATGAGTCTTCCCATGTAATAAATCTAAAGTCGACGTTATCAATTCAAAAGATTTCCAATAATTGTAACGGAAACGAGGCCTTTGTCTGCCACTTTAATATTAACATTATACGTACCGGTTCTCCCATGATCATAAATCAAGGTTCAGGCATCTAGTCATTGACTTTTATTAATCATCCTCAAAGGTTTTTTC
This sequence comes from Rhysida immarginata, assembly GCA_023313115.1. NCBI lineage: Eukaryota > Metazoa > Arthropoda > Chilopoda > Scolopendromorpha > Scolopendridae > Rhysida > Rhysida immarginata. The sequence goes on along the minus strand of JAHWFO010088598.1, from coordinate 330,631 downwards.
ATTCGAATACCGACTGCGAATCAAGGTGTGCAGATTTCCAACAAGTAATAAAAATTCAGCAGGAAACGTAACTTGAACCCAATGCAGCGATTCATGTTGCCACTAGATTCCGCGGCGAAAGAGCGAAACCATATAGAATCGCAAACAACGTGGTGCCAAGGGAGGAGAAAAAAAGAGATTCAAAGAAAACAAAAGAAAATGAAAGGGTATTTTTTTAAAAAAAAAAGTTTCACTTGATATTTTCTCTACAGTTTAACAGCGTTTAGGTCTGATTAAATCAACACGATAACTTTTTTTTTCTTAAAGGAACACACATTTCATGATAAATGCATCTCATCTGGTCTAACTTCAAAGCAATGCTTTATAATTTAATATTTTATGGAGTGTGGGTTTCACAGATAAAACATTTGAAGCTCTCTACATAAACAGTCACATCATGTGTACCCTTAAATAGACCTTAAAGAAGTCACAAAGTCGAAAAAAAGAAAATGTTTAGTAAGAATCAGAAATATTAAGCTAAAATCTTCCCGAATTATAAATTTATTGTTCTGAAAGATTTAAATCAAATTTATTAGAAATGCATTTTAATTTAAAACATAATGGCCTTTATAGTTTTATCGTGATTAATATTTCAGTATTTATACAATGAATTCACAATCGCTATAGCCAAACTACAAGAACTTTATACCTACTACTAATTTAAAGGTATAACTCATACTTAATAGCCTGCCAATTCTACTTCGTCCGTGATAACTGCTGGTGACTACAGAAAATAAAGAATTTAATAAATATGATGAAAATTTAATATATTCGCTCATAATTTCTCAACACCTGTTTCCATAGATGATTCATAACGAATTAGCACAACTTATTAATTTTCAATACTATCATTATAATCTATCGTTGAAATAATTCATGCTAAAGCACTATCTATAGTCATATATAATTAATTTCTTCCTTTTCATTATAGAACGATCGGAGGTGGCAGAAAATCAATACTTTAAAGTAAAAATCAACGTTTGTCAACAAACAATATAAACATCCACTTTAACGAGCCACTGATCTTAGAACATAGAGCCGTAAGTTCTCTAAAGTTCTCTAAAGTTTCAAAAAAAATAGATGAAATTATGGGGCCCCAGTTAAGTTATTGCTTAGAAAGAGAGAGAGAGAGAAAGAGAGAAAACGCGTTCACTTGGGATTGCGATACGTAAACATTTAAAGGACTCCGATGGTGGGAGCAATGAAGTAGAATTCGACGGCGCTCAAGCAGCGCAACAATCAATTGTCTAAACATCTTTGAGGAGCTAAAAGAACCGTGACGAGTGAGTGGTCGAATCTGACCTCTTCCTCCCTTTGTCACTTTGATCGCCCGTAAAATTGTCACCCGGCTTCCGTAATTGGACGGTGATTTACAACACTCGAAGTAAGGATCTCTCTAAAGATATAGCGGAGAGCTCATTCGTCACTTTTTCATACTTTGGAAACATCTTAATAAACATCTGAAAGTTATTAATTTACTTTTATAGCTCAAAATTTAACCCGATTATGTTTAGTAGAAATTGAGACATGTCTTAATTACAAATCATGTACGCAAGAAACGAGAGTTTTTGAAATATTTGTTTATTTTCTTCAAGTCGTCGTTTTGGATAACAATGAAAAGATGATAAGTTCTTTAAATTGTATAATGATAGTAAAATGTCAAGAAACTTTTCCAAGATAAGTAATTAAACTGAGAACAATTGAAATGTGTAAAATGCTTTTATTCAGAAGGGTCTAAAAGAAATGTTTCAGGTTTTAACATAAAAACCAAGTTTTTCTTTCAGCGTAAAGAAAATATTACTTTGAAGTAACTATTTTCCTTTCATGTTTAATATAGCACGCGAAACCCTTGTCCCTTCTTGAGAAAATTAAATTTTTCTAAGGTATCCTTCAAGTACGCTGGAAAACGTGTTCTCAGCGATAGATGATTATGCGCTACGGTCAAAGTAACGAAAACTTAGTAGAAATCAATAATTTCTAAGATAAAATGTTTCCACTTAAAAGAGGGAGTAGATAAATAAGCTTGATATTTTGGTTGTTTATAGGGGAAAGTACACGGAGAGTGTTATTTCTCAATAGCCTGAGGAAGCAATCTTTACAGGTGATTATGATTGTGTATAGCTTCACCGCAAAGCTGAAACACCGAAAAATTTCATCGAATCGCTTACTCAATTTTATTTTAAGCTTGCTTTATTCAGGGAAAAAGATTTTAAAAATCTCGGGGAAAAAAAGAAAAAAAAACTAACCCAAAACAATCCTTGGATAATTTCGTGACAGTTTAAAATAAAGCTCAGGTAAGTAAACGGTATTAATGGAGCTAATGGGTAAGGTGAATGGAAGTTAAGGGCAAGCCTAATGCCTAATAGTCGATGGGGATTCCATAAGACTTACCTGGCCGCTGTTAGTTGGCGCCGTATCTCCTTCGGTGGCTCACATTATTCCCTGTTTTGAGCTTTCCGCGCGGCTTCCCGTTCTCTCGCGAGGTCCACGCTCCCACTATAGGCAACGATCACGCCGCCGAGTGAGAGATGAAGGAACGCTCGCTCGCTCTCGCGCGAGACTGAAGGTGGAGAAAGTACGGCAGAAGGCACCCGCTTTCAGGGAACAAGCTCACACGCGCGCCACTGGTCGAGAAGACTGAAAGAATCGAGTGGCTTGAGAGCATGAGGAGGAGTGTGCGCTGCGTGCTGCGCGCGTGGGTTAAGGATCGATCGCCCGTGGCGCGAGGGTCGCGAGTGCGCGGCCACTCTCTCTAGACCTCACCTAATCGGCTTTAAGTTTAACCAGTGTGGATTGGGAGACCTCCTTTCTCTTCCCCTCCCTCCCTCCCTCCCTCCCTTTCCCGCTTTCTCTCTCTCTCTCTCTCTCTCTCTCTCTCTCTCTCTCTCTCTCTGATAGTTTATCTAAAACAAAGGGAGGGAGAAAGGGATAAAAGTCCGTGTTTGAAGCGCATCGACCCATTACCGGACGACCAACGGGAAGAGCGGGATTTGTTGAGTTTAGTTGGCCGACATTGAACAGTGGGTGCACCTTTGCCCTCTTAGGGTTTCGTCTGTGAATCTTCACCATCAATCTCGTCTTTCGTCATCACCACCTTCACCACACATCTCGCCCACTTTTCTCTCTATTTATCTTTTAACGTTAGCTCGTTTCGATTTGCCTTCCCTTTGCTATATTTCATTACTCTTTTCTAATTTTCTTCGAACATACACCTCCAAGCACGGGAACGCTGCTCTTGTCGAAGAGATAATCAAGCGTCTAACATGCATAACATTCTGCCGGAAATTGAAACATGGTGATGAAAGACATTTGTTCTTAAGAGATAATCCCATTGAATTAAATTTTGCATCTTATAAATTCATTTGCGCACCGTTTTTCAATCTGTTACATTAAACTGCGATGGTGAACAAATTTTTATCAAAAGGAAAAGGTTTTTAAAAATAAGTAAAAATTAATATACTTCCGAAAGATTGATTGTATCTTCTTAAATCATTTTTTAAAAAACAAACATAAAATTTCCTTATGCTCTATTTTAAAATAAGCAGCTTATGTTCGGGTGCTTTTAAATGCTTAATAGCCGCTGTTCAAATAACTATTAATCGACTCAGTATTGATATTGGATTGTATGGCCAGTGCCGATGACGTTAATCAGGTAAAGCATTTTAATATACAATATGTAGACATATGCCTATGTTCTAATTAAGAGACTTGTTAATAGTATTGTATTGATTGCTCCAGATTGCCACATGTCATCATCGTCACTGGTATCAATAATCGGGTAGAATATTACTTACAAATATGCCTTAATGCATGCTTATCTGTTAAATACATTTAAAGTATTTCATCGTAAACTTGCAAAACTTTGGTCCTATTCATTAAAGAAAGCATCAACACGCTTCGCCGTAATAGGAATGCACTTAATCTGCTTGCGTTAATATGAAAAATTCCAATTGAAAAGGAAACAGGAAAAATAAGTGAAATGCCAATTTGAGCCAAATAGAAAAGTAAAACAAGGTAGTCAATGGTGGGTCTATCCAAATTAGAGAGAATCTTCTTATAAGTCGTTATCATGTAAATCACATTAAAGACAAAAAGAGTCAACAACTTTAGATATGCCAAATTTGCTTCTCTGCAGTGCTTAATTTTAATGCAGTACAGCATGTCGAAGAAAAGCGAATCTAATCAATGCAGTACAGAATCTAATCAATGGTGAATGGTTCCTCTAAAATCAATTTGTTTTTCCTGATTTTTTTACTTTTGGATGGGAAACATAGAAGAAAAAGAACTTTTGGATGGAAAGCACTGATAAAAGGGGTGTTAAAAACATTTTATGCACTTGTAAGAACATTCGAAGCAGCGATTTGATATTTCTAACTGGTGATAGTTTTAGATAACTATTCAGTCGTTCTTATCTCTTGCTAACTAACTAACGCGTTAACAACTACAGAGTGATTAGTGTTACAACAAGCAAAATATAAACTGTCCAAGCTTTGTCTCTGATTTAATAAGTGACTTCCCAAACTTACACACACGACGTCGAGACAATAGTCGGATTCCTCCCATACAGCGTTCTTTTGTATGGTATTGTATTTTAAACTGTAATGAGGAATTCTTGTCAAGAGCATTTTGTCGTTATTTCATGTATTTGAATGTAATAAATTTAGAGGTTTCAATTCTATTTATATGCATTCTGCTAGGTTTAAAATCATTTCCTCTAATTTAATAAACCTAACAGTCCCATTTCAATTTATATGCATTCCGCTGCGTTTGTAAATGTTAATATCTTAAGAACAACTTAAAAATGAATCCTATCGCTTGTTATCTCCTTTAAATAACTTAATCAAAGGCAAAATTAACGTACATAATGAATCATACCTTTGACTTAAGCGAGCTAATACAATATTAATAGGTAGAACATAATTAATTGAGATTCTCTTATAAAAACATGCAAAATATTGACTTTATCTGAATTTAATTGAACAAAATAAACATTTTCTAACGAATAAACGTTTTCTTTTGTTGAAATGTCGTCTCAGTCGTAGGAAAGACAGATTTTCTTTTTTGTTTTTCGTTATTTTATTTATTTTTAAACTAACCTTAAAACAGAACGTTTTATCAAATGCCGCAGAGCAAGATAATAAATATTGTATGATATTAAAAATAACAGAAACATTTTTATTCTTTTTGTTATACGATTAATGTAAGCAACTGACGCACGCTATTCAATATATTATTTTGTGATATTTTTTTTCTATTTTGGTTTTGCTGAGACTCAGCAAAATGAATTACTACCGGTATATGCTTGTGGAAACTTCGACCCTCGAACACACATATATAAAGAACAGAAAGATAATAAGAATCACGTATATAGAAAAATATGGTATAATTTTATCTGGGAACGAACTCTTTAAACCTAATTCTTAGGTCCACTTAAGAAAGCAGAGCATAATTGAAAGATTTGATAAGCAGAAAGCATTTATCTAAAATTTGCCAGAAATAATATTTTGAAATTGATGTGGGTGTGTTGAAAAACTTACTAATGAAAAAATATGAAAGACAGTCGACAGACGACCCTCCCACAGAAACACATATGACAACTAAAGTTCAGTTGAATGTAGCTACGCGATGAACAAATGCCCTCAGAATTTTCCATTAGAGATGAACTTCCATAGAAAAATTTTAACAATTTTAATTTTTAATTTGTTTCTAGAGCAGAGACAGTACTAAAAGTCTTTGTCAGCAGTTAAAAATAAGAACTTAATATATGAACTATTATTAATAGCAGTAAACATTAATAGTGTGCTACTGGCTATTAAAACGCTTAGCAATTGATCTACTGCCGCAGGAACTGAATCTCCAAACGCCTTGATGACGCCAAGTGCTCACCCGGAGGCGGGCGGCGGAATAGACTTCATTGTATCGAGAGAAATACAAAGTTCACTTGTATCATTTCCACAAAATACCTTTAATATTAATAAGCTATCGATTTAGTTGTAGACTATTTGCTTTTGTCCTTATAAACTTAAGTCACACTCCCTTTTCCATTCGTGCCGGCTAATGGATACGTCGAAGAAACAAAAGTTTCCTCTTTCCCCTTGTGACTACTACTATTACTACTTAACTGTTCTTTAAAGCAAAGTCGATAGCCCCCTCTTTCTAATGTGGCTATATAATTAAGACTGAACGCAAACAGTTCAATTGTGATAAATACGTTTACTTTATTGCTTACTTCTTTAAAAATTTGTTACTAGGGTTATTTATGAGGTCCAAACACGCCAAGTTTTAATGACTTCTGAAAGGACATCAATCAAACCGATCCTCCATTTCAACATACTTTGCCGATAATGATACGACTGTTCACAAGAGCAATTTCTTTATTTATAATTTTAGTGACAATTCTCCATTTTATGTATAAATATATTTTACGTAAAACGTACATAAAAATGTAAATGTCTCATACAGAGCAGACAACTTCCACTTTATCGAAGTGAATGCATTTGAACCTCTTAATAGTTCTGTTTAAATAAATATCTTATTTAAAAAGAACAATTTGAAATTAAATTTGATGTGATTCCTTAAAGCACGACTTTGCCACTCACATCGATTTTCAAGGGAATATAATCAGGCGTCTCTAATGTAAACAATCAGAATATGACTAAATCTTAATTACATTTTATCGTTAAATTTGATATTTTAAAATAAAAAAGGATGTGAAGCAGAAAAAGAAAATGAAGCTGTCCTCAACTGCGTATATTGAGATATTCGTATGGAAATATTTCGACAGCAATGATCCAAGAGAAATATTAATGACAATTATTTTAAAATTGACGAAACACAAAATATACAGTATTGTAAAATTATTCTGAGACATTAAAAAAATAACTGATGTAGATTAAGTATCGATTAGGTTAGGTTAATAATTGTGATCAACGTTTGTTGCATAATTTCGCGTCCTTTGCTATTCTTTGATTTTCATTTCAAAATATGGTAAATATAGAGCAAAATATTTCAAAATTTCAAAAATTTACCTTAATAATGTCATTAAATTTTTATTGCTGTATTGCGTCCCTTCCCTCGTATTTTCAAAAATGTTCATTAAATTTATGTTTTCCTAAATTAAATTAGATCATAGGGGAGAAATCTTACTTTCTGAAGTAATGGCTTCTGTACCATTATCTTTCAGTCAAGGTACATGCAAGTTAAGGAAAGTATACGGCAAAACGGGAAATTCTTGGAAATTGCAATGTTTTGAATGCGCTTGGCAGATATTTGATTCGTAATAAGAACAATATTTTTATGCACTTTGGAGATGGATTAGTTTGGTGTATCCAGCATCTTGCTTCAGCATACATCTAAAAAAAATATGTTATGAGAGGCAGAGTTAAAACTGAAGTTTCAGGTTTGCAACGTCGTCCGAGTTGGATATTAACATTAATAAGAATATTTGAGAACAGGAGAAATACATAATTTAGGAAATGAGCCTGAGGTCACCATGCGCCATTCCTCTGTTCTTTAACATGGGAAGACGATTTTGAAAGGCTCTCCAGGAATGTTTCGACAAAATGAATAACAACTCGGGAAAATTTCTCTTTCTAACGATGTATGATTAAAATTCGAGTTGATAAATAGTACGTGACTATGTTTCATATATTTTACAGCTGCTAGCATTGTTTTCTACGGAGAAGTGTTTTAAAGTAATTTTCTTTTTAACAAAAACGCAGTGCCAAAAACTCAGACGCCAGGCATTATAGATAGTATACGACAATTTTCATTAATTTTTTAATGGAAAAAATTACAACTTAATAAGGTTCAGAAACAATTTATTTAATAGATGAAGTTTTCAATAGAATTATCGCTACTAACTTTGCGATATTTAAGCAATGATTGGTGCTCCTTATTCATGTAACAAGAATTTTAAATTACAATTAATTTCAACTCATTCCTGAATGCTCTTGGATACTGCGAGAGAGGATCGAAAATTAACGCACAACAGTTTTTTGTGACAACATTTTTAATAATAAGCAAAAATGAAACAATGCACAAGAAAGCTCCAAGTTTTACCTGTTTCGACATGTGCACCAAGTGTCTCGACACATTTCTCCCATTGGGGCACCAGATTCTATACACTTCGTTCATAAAACTCCCGTTTTCTGATTGTATAGCCATCTGAGCAGGTTGATTTTATCTCTTCATCCGAACCAAAGCATTGACCTCCTAGTAATTTCTTTATTGGTCTGAAGAGATGCTAGGCAGATAGTGCGTGGTCTGGATTGTAGGATGTATGTTTGAGCACCCCCCCCAATCAAATTCCTCAATTTTTTCTCGGCCCTCTTCGAAGAATCTGCACCACCTGGAGATGTTGCTACGGTTCAAACAATCACCACCATACACCTCCAACATTTCATTGTGGATTTCATTCGCATTTTCACGTTTGATCCAGAAAAAAGGACTACACCACGCTGTTCTTCACAAATCGATGATGGTAAAGATAGCAAACGCGCAGTCTTTACTCGGTAGTTATCGGTCCTTCCGCTAGGGCGACACCTGATCAAGCCATTGCTGTCTTTGAGCGAAAGTTTCAATTTGCCAACTTTGAACATCCAGACCAAAATAGTATTCCATAAACAAATTTTGTACGTTACTTTTCGATCCTCCCTCGTATATGGATAAAGCAAAATGCAAGAGTACTCTATCGGCTATTTATTATTAATACAATACAAGCAATACATGAAATTTCCGAGCAAAAATATTTTATCCTAAGACTGCTATAAAATTTCTACTCTGTTTAAAATAAAAGTTATCAATTTTATGTAAAATTTTCATAAAAATACAAAAAAAAACAAACCAAAAAAAGAAAAAAAAACAACAAGTGAACATATTTGTATAAGTTGAGTAATAAACTAGAGGATACTCTTTTACCACAACAAGGAAACAAGAAACGAAAAAAT
>JAHWFO010088598.1:301045-321544 GCA_023313115.1 Rhysida immarginata | reverse complement strand
TAAATATAAAAACTAAATGTTAAAGACTAAATATTAAATATATACATCAGTTGTTATTGTATGTCATTATAGACAAGTTAAGTAATAAACTAGAGGATACTCTTTTACCACAACAAGGCAACAAGAAACGAAAAAATAATAAATGAAAAATAAGGCAAAAAAATAAGACAAAAAACAAAAGAATAAGGAAAAATATTCAACATTCTTTTGTTTTTTTTCTTATATTTTTGCCTTATTTTTCATTTATTATTTTTTCGTTTCTTGTTGCCTTGTTGTGGTAAAAGAATATCCTCTAGTTTATTACTTAACTATTTCTATCCACATAAGATTTTATTCCATTATTCGAATATTTGTATAAGTTATTCATGAACGTGAGAATCTATTCAAACTCAAGAAATTCATATCGAATTTTTCGAAACACGCAACAGTTAAGTCTGTTGGTAGTAAGAGAAAATCATAATATTTTTATAGATTTTCAAGCATGCTGAAAAATGATATTGTATTGTAAAGTTGTCCTTCTGTTTAGAAATCAACAATCGTCATTAGTTAAAGAACTAAAACAATTTCAATCAAATTCGAAAATTAAATGAGTCGAATACCGAAACATGTAAATCACGTTTTTAGTAATACCTTCTATCCAATAAAAGAACTGAAGGAAACATTTTCCCACAGCAAAATATTTAATAACTACGGATGCGCATTTCGGACGACAAAGTCGCCTTCATCAGCGTAAAACTAGTACATGTAATACAAAAGTAATGTTAGTATTACGCTGATAAAGACGACTTTGTCGTCCTTAATGCGCATCTGTGGTTATTAAATATTTTATTGTGGAAAAGTGTTTCTTTCATTTCTTTTATTTTACTTACATAGTATTTATCCGCAGTTTCGATGATCTTTATATAGATCTTTCAATAATAAACAAGATGACAATTTTTTATAAGTATTTTCGTCCGTTTTAACTACGTATAGGTATCATTCAATGAGTTATAAACGGTCTATAATCAGCCTGGACACGTAATTATTCTTTGTGGATGATCTTTTCCCCCTCCTGTAATTTTAGAGAACGCTTAATAGATTTACTTAATGGTAAGTGCAATAAACAGTGGCTACTACTTCTATACTGTCAGTAGATAACTATACGCCACATTAAATATATCTTACATATATGCCAAAATTCAATAATGGTTTCTTCATTCTGTAATAGAATAGAGAATTAAAAGAATTTAATACTTACATTCATGATAAGATAAAATACTACTGCTTTGCCTGTTATGTTTTAAAAAGAATAGTATTTTTAGAAGAGATAAAGCAAACGCAATGCTCTGGTAAACTTTAGACCAACTCTACGAACTAATATCGTATTTAGGTATAGAATGTGTTTACCATCGCACATGCCCGTTTTTCCTCAGACTTATGTAAATCCATTTGCGAAACTAAATGTCTTCTTATTTGTTGCAGTTTTTCCCGTAACATTTAGGAATTTACATAATTATAAAGACGAATTAAGGAAAGTTAATTATTATATCTTACAAAAATAAAATTCTGTAACTTCTCTATGTTAAAATCAAACTTGTATAACAGAGTGAAAGGAATCTAACACTGTGCACTTAATTAAAATCCTACTACAATCGAATATTGCTTTAAATGTTTCTTACCTTCAACTGCAGGTAATCATCCTATAACTTATTTTCTGCAAAGCAACGTTTCTCTTTATTGCTCTAAATTGGCCTAAAATATATGGTGAAAATTAATTTTTAATTAAATTAATTAAAAATTAATTACCCATTGCAGAAATTGAATAGTTTCTTGTTTGCAAAAGATATTATAGCATGGTCTTGGTTTGAATCACACTATTGAGGACTATCTGATTTAAAAAATGGAGTGGAAAGTCATTGCTATTTGCATTTCAATAAGCTGGTCTATAACTGCCTTTGTTTCGTAATTCAAATTTTCTAAAAACCATAAATACTTCGTAGAAACAGCTTCTTTAATGTTGCAATGAATTATATAATCTTCACAATTTCATTGGGATAACTTCACTGAACAAAAATCGGGTGAATTTTGGCTCGTCTACCGTTTTTCATTTGAAAATCGTAAAGTGTATTTGCAACACTCCAAAGATTCCAATTATATCATACTTATATCAATAGATAATACCACGACCACTGGTATTTCATGCTGTTTTAAAATGAAGTTGAAGTAAAAATGTTTTCCGTTAATGAAATATTTTCGTCCCGTTCACAAATAGGGAAACTTTCTGGCACCAGGTGTCTCTACCCTCCGGCCTCTCCAATGCCTATTTACTGTTGGACTAAAATCGATGGTAACCGAAATATTTACAACATTTAAATCTCATAAAAATCCTGAAAGAGGAAATAACAAAAAAAAAAAAAATTTATATCGATAAATACCTACGAAGTGACTTATCTTCCCGCACCTTTTTTTCCTTTTTCTTTTCTTTGAAAAAAAAGTGGCTTAAAAGATTTAAACCATTAAAATCATTTATGACACAATTGCTCTTGCGTCAAGCTATATTCAAAAAGTAAAAGAAAAATGTCAATTTCAAAACGACTCAAGAACGTGAGCATCAGAAAAGGAAAAACCAAAGTCGAAACTTCCTCTTCTACAAGTTCTTAATTTAATAATGGTTATAGAAATATGTATAATGGTTTAGAGAAACTGTAACCCACAATTTTTAATGGTGATATGGAGATAAATAGAAGAAAAAACCATAAGCTAATATATTTTAATTAACAATAAAAGAGTTATTCTGTATTAAAAATAAACAGTGAGCATCTTCTTTAAAGAGCTTTCATAAACACCTGGCTCCATTTTGTAACATAATATGGCTTATGCTCCTCCCCCTCCCTCCCGGGTGGAACGTAGTTTTTTCCTATCGCATCTTACCGTCTGTAAATATGCATAAACTGATATCTGTAACCTGACAACGTCATCTGTTGGTCAGAAACCGAAAAATTCTAGCATTAATTTTTTCCCTGGAAAAAAAATCCGACCTCATTTAAATCGTTTCTGTGCAAACAAAATCTTTTTATCTGCATTCGTGTGCAAATTATTGAGTTTTAAAGTTTTTCTTGACTTTTGGATCATTCTGTGGAATAGTAGTTCTGGCTTACTTACATCTCTATGATTACGCCCACAGCGTTGTACAGAGTGGGCCAGAAAAAAGGATTCATGAAAATTTTTTAAGTTTAATGGGTATGGTCCAATGGGGGTCAGTCATCAGTGAAAGGAAATGTAACATGAGACGTGTCCTTTCAAAAATAGGAGATGATGGTTTATTGAAAAAAATTCTCTCAACCGTAATTTCACGAAAGAAAAAAATTACATTGTTGCAACAAAGGATTGACAATTACAGGTGATTAAGTACCTCTCACCCCCATTGGACCATACCCATCGAACTTAGAAAATTTTCATGAATCCTTTTTCCTGGCCCACTCTGTGTTTATTTAATTCTTTATTTCTGTTTTTTTTGCCAGAATTGTCGTTAAAAATTGTGGGCATTTAATGAACACAACCGATATTTTCTTTATATACTTTTTTAAATAATTATAAATATGCTGAATCAGCAAATAGTGCCAATAGCCACTTTTGGAAATTACTAATCACGGGGAAAACATTTTCCGTAAGTACAGCTAGAGGGGGCTCTTTGTTTCCTGAGCTTCACTTCCCGGTACAGCGACGTCTTCTTCATCGAAATATATATTCATAATATCACGGTGTATGCTGTATCCTATTTAACTGCAAAATAAACTCGGGCTCAGACCCCTTCCCCGTCACGTAGCTTTTTACCGATACCCACCCCCTCCCCGACCGGGCGACGTTGTTTATGGAAGTTCCCTTTAGAATGTTTGTCCGACCGTGATGCACTTTTTTTTGCAAAAATTAGTTCAAATTGTTAGCTAACAAAATTGTAACGGAATTTTTTTAACTCGATGCATTGTTCAGGACAAAGTTAAAATTCTTATTCATTAATCCAGGAAAAAGCAATGGTAATTCTTTCAATATGAAGTACAGTATGCTGAATCATCGAGATGATTTACAGCAACGCTTCTAGATATCATCAGAAGGGGAAAGCATGGCGATGTTTTTGAAGACTTATTTGTATTCTAGAGGGCTCGTTTTTTCCTAATTAAAAATACATAACAAGATGTTAAACATTAATATTTATAATCTGGTAGTAAAGCAAGAGATAAATATGTTCTCTAAGGTTAATCACAGATCAAATTCGTTTCGGATTTTATGTGTTTGATTCGAAGGTTGATTTAAAGGTTTTAATAGATATATGTAGATGTTTATAAACTGACTGGCCAATTTATTATGATCACCTCCTCATTACTTCGATGGCTCATCTTTTGTCTTTAATACTTCGTCGATTCTTCTTGGCATAAACTTCACGAATGTTGATAGGTCTTTTGTGGAATCTGAGACTATGCTTGATGCATATCACTTTCCAGTTATGTGAGATTTGATGGTTGTGATTCGAGCTGACGTAAGTTGCATAAATTTGACATTTCTTTTTCATCTAATTACTGTAAATATTTCTCGTCATACCCCATCACTACGAGAAATAAAAAACATACAGGGCAAGCGAGAAATAAGTTTCCCACTTATTGTCAAATGAGATAAAATTTGTATCACAGATAATTCAAATGATGCACTTGTCAATTATTAAATTTAAAAAATTAGTATAAAAATCCGACAATAGGTGGCGCTGGAGAACACAAATATTGAAAATGCTTACACACATAAATGTTTAATATGTAGTAATGTGCCCCTTCAACAGCAGATAAGTATTTAATGCTCATGCATAATCCGTCAACGAATAATACCAATGGGCATGCGCTCTAACGCAAATGGTATTTCGCTTGTTCAATATATGCAAATAAATGCCATTTATGAATTTGGTAATTTAAATTTTTTATTTAATAAATGTTCAGCGCATTATGTGATTTATCTCTAGTATGAATTTTGTCTCATTTGAGCAGCAGAACGCACTCCAGAGCTCTCTGAAGTGGAGAAACTTATTTCTTGCTAATCCTGTACTTTTGTGTGCACTCTACAGGGTGTTTTCAGACCATCTGTATCAGACTTCTTTCTCGTAAGTTCGTTATCGTAGAGCGTTATGGGGAAATTTACAGACTATGTGAAAAATTTAATGGTGGCTTCTCCTTTTTCCGTAAATGGATGGAAATGAGCGCACCCGGGGTCCGGCCGACTTGGAATATGGATCGAGTAGGGTGTCGTTGGATAGGTATTGGAAAAAGAAACAACAGCCTGTATGAAACATTTTTTCCTATAGGCTTTTTTCAGGATTCAAACACTAAAAACACTGTCAGGGCAGGTGCAGATTTCATCACATTAAATGTTCAAATTGCGTCCATTTTGCTGCTGGCATTTGCGTAGTCTCCTCCTCACACCATTCCCGGCCGAGAGGATCTCTTCCTATTTTAGTCTTGTGTATGTCCTTATTCGGTTCTGCATGTCTTCCCTTATTGTCGGCTGTTCTTGGTGTACAATTTTTTTAGCTGTCCCAGAGGAGTAAGATCTTAGCTGGAGACCGACGGGACCTTGCTACGGGTCCAATCCTACCAATCCATCTCAAAGAAAAGATGTGATCGACGACTTCTCGCGTGATTCGCCAATAATATGAGGGGTAGCAATCCTGCTGAAACCACACGCCAACAGTGTCGCTAAGAACAGACCTTCAAGGAGTTCAGGCAGCACGTTTTCCAGAAAGTGGACATAAACTATCTCTTCCGGTTATGGAATAAATAAGGCCCGATAATGTTGTTTCCGATAATGCAATATAACGTATTCACACTCTATTCATGTTGGTTGTCTACCTCGTGTACCCAGTGAGGATTTTCCCGGGCTCAGTAATGTGCACTGAAGATGTTCATCTCCCCGTTGCTTTTAAACGTAGCTTCATCCATCCACAGCATCGCTAAATGGAAATTTTGTGGCTAGTTTGTAAACCACTGACAAAAATGCGGTCTCCTCTGAAAGTCACACCATCCAAGCACCTGGTGGAGATGAATGTGAAAAGTGTGGAAGCAGTTACTGTTGAGTATCCGCGACGCAGTTATGTGGCGTATTCCTGAGTCACGAGAGAGCCGTCTCGCGCAGACAGTTGGATACCATCGAACGATAGCCAGAATATTAGCAGTTTTTTAACCTCACATCCATGTTATGGTTAGGCTGCACCTGATTTGTGTGCCTCACACGAACCGCAAGCTGGTGAAAAACCATTCTGGAGTGATGTGTACGATTAGGATTTCGTGCGGCCTACAAGCTCTCCGCAGCACGAGAAGTTTTGCTGAAATTCTATTGACACCATCAACATGTCAAGTGCTTATACTTTGAAAAAGATATTTTCAGTGTTAACCTTTCAGGATAGCAAAAAACAATGCGCAAGAATCGTTAAAGGTTCTACAGATATAAACACGCGACTTGAAAGTATTTTTATTGTTTATTTCCTGAAAGAAGCCGAGTGGAAAAAATATTTCCTACAAAAATTGTTTGTTTTTCCAATACCTATCCAACACACTCTTATTCTACCTATGTTTTTATTTAAGTTTTTGGCCGGACCTCGGGTGCACCCATTTCCAGCCATTTCCGGAAAATGGGATAGCCACCATTAAACTTTTCACATACATACACTGAGCGGCCAGTTTATTATGAACACTCCCTCCCCCCTTCCCTTAATACTGTGTTGCGCCATCCCTAGCAGCTACAACAGCACGAATTTGCCGTGGCATGGATTCAATTAGCCGCTGGGGAAAGATTGTTCCGTGATATTTGTTCATCCGGATGCAACAGCTGCTCCCAGTTGATGCTTATTAGATGGTGGTGGATCCATGCCTCGAATAACCCGTTCCAACTCATCCCAAAGATGTTCGATTGGGTTCAAATCCGGGGACTCTGGTGGCCAGAGGAGGAAGTCGATTTCATTATCGTGCTTCTGGCACCATTCCATGACGATACGAGCCTTGTGACACGGAGCATTGTCCTGCTGGGAGTATCCTTTCGATGGAGGAAACACGGTCGGTAGCCATGAAGGGAAGAACGTGGTCAGCAACAATCTTGAGGTAGTCCTGACCATTAAGGCGTTTTCTACAGGTATCGGCGGACCAAAATTTTGCCAGGAAAACATTCCCCAGACCATCACAGAGCCTCCACCAGCTTGAACAGTGGAAATCAGACAGGAGGGGTCCATCGATTCGTACTGTTGTCTCCAAATTTTGCGTCGGCCATCTGCATGGTGCAATAGGAAACGGAATTCATCCGACCAGCAGACTTTCCTCCAGTCGTCGACGATCCAATGTTGGTGATCACGGGCAAATTGGAGACGTTTTTTTTCGGTTTTGGGTGGAGATCAAAGGTACCCGGAATAGCCGTCGGTTATTGTAGCCTATTCTTGTCAATGTACGGCAACGCATTACTAAAACTAAATTATTACGTGAATTATAGTTCACCAAACTTCCTTCAAAATGGTGGAATACATATTCAAGCATAATAATAGAGGAATTCTTTAATTATTTTGAAAGTATTCTGCTTATTAAATTGTAGTGTGTTCTGACATGTTATTCTACGATAAAGTATTGTACTCCACGATTATTTGACGAGTCGTGACGTTTCTATTCGCACGAACAAGCGTTTCCATCCTACGCTCACCCCTTGGATCAACGAGTCGTTTGCGACCACTGGCTTGTCTCTGGCTGGTTGTTTTATGGTTGTTTAACCAGTCCTGGTAAACCCTTGAAATGGTTGTTTGGGAAAAGCCTAGAAGACGTACGGTTTCGGAAATAACTTACTCAGTCCATCTCGCCGGGCACCAACTATAATCCCGCGCTCGAAGTCGCTGAGCTCCTTCGTTTTCCCCATGGTGACGGTCAAACCATTTACAGTTGATAAGTGTGTTCTCGCTTTTGTTGGTACCGACTGTCATATGATCAACTGATACGTAGTAATTACTATGCCAACGGATTTGCATAGTCATGGGTGTTTCTAAAAAGTGTACATAGTCTACTCAGTGTACATAATCAAGTCATAAAAAAGTTTTACATTTTGATGCATATTTCTCTTTGCTAAAATATGTTTTCATTTGGAAACTATATATGGAAAAAATAGAACTGATATATGACTAATTTTATTTAATAATTTAATTACTTTAAATAAAAATAAGTAATACTAAGTATTTGATATAAATATAAGCTAAAATTTAATTGCCCCTTTTCATAATTAAAGTTTAATATTAATAAAGTCATTGCGATGGCCGGGAATCGAACCCGGGTCAACTGCTTGGAAGGCAGCTATGCTTACCACTATACCACCATCGCACTTACTTAAATTATAAAATTTTTCTTATTCAAAGCAAACTTAAGTACATGTATTAGACTTACAAGGAGTGGACCAGGTCTGTTAAGCTTGGATATAACTGACATTTAAATATGTTGTTACGCACCCCTCTCACTATTATATGGCATAGTAATCCATGCTAATGGGCATTAGTTTACGAGGTATAATTATTTAAAATTAGTTATGTAGGCTATTGATGTACATTTACAAATTCGGACAGCGTGACATTCAAGTAATCAACATGGTTATGTGGGTAAGTCGATGGATTAGAATGCTAAAGATCTTCTCCTTTCCCAACTTAATTTAATTTAATTTTTTAAACATGTTTTTGAACAAATTATACTTACTAACATGACCAAAGTTGACTATTTGAATGTCATACTGTCCGAATTTGTAAATATACATCAAAAGCCTACATAATTAACTTTAAATATTTATATCTCGTAAACTAATGCCCATTAGCATGAGTTACTATGCCACATAATAGTGGGAGGGGTGCGTAACAACATATTTAAATTTCAGTTAAATCCAAGCTTAACAGACCTAGTCCCCCCCCCTTGTTAATATTACTGGCTGTGATAAAATTACAAAAATTATTCTATGAAGATTTTACTTGGTAGAGAGTCGGAAAGGGAAGAAAATATATTTGTACTAGAGGATCCGGAATAAAAAAAATTGTTTATATATAATAATACATTTTTCAACCGTACATACGAATCTAAGTGATCATGAATTACTGAGTGCATTTTAATAATGAATCTTAAAAGAACCGAAGAGTTCCAACTTCATTCTATATTGACATTCAACTTTTATCATGTCGTAGAATAACTCAAATACCTTTTCTTTACATGTCAGTAAATTAAATCACGTGAAAATAAGCTGTATATTGTGCAGGTACAGTATCTAGTCGCTAACCAGTTTCTCGCCTAAATTCGTTGTAATTTCGTAAAATAGATGTTGAAGCATTTAACATTTTTGTGCTTTGAAAAAACGGAGTACAACTGCTCTGCGATATGATATACATAACAATAAAGTTGGATTAGCTCTTTCGTCCATTTATTATTCATGATTATAATACACTCAATACTTAATGACCATGCAGCCTGCTACTGCCACTATGATTCGTTACATTGGCATTGTTGATACTGATCTCCATAAAGTGAAAAAGTCTACCCGAGATAGTTTAATAAGTGTTGAACTTTCCCACAACAGTCAAATTTACATTTAAAAAATGACGAACGGAAAAGAGCAGTTAACTATTTGCTGTTACCGGGTGTCCCAAAAATGACTGATGGATTTTGAAAATCAATAAAATAAAGACGGAATATGATAGATATGTATCGTTTGCAGCCTTATGCTTAGGAAATCAGGGAATTTTATCCCACCAAATTTCAAATTTAGTTAACATTTTCACCCACAGGTGGCGCTGAAAATTATGAAAAAATAAGAACCGGTATGAAAATGTTGCAAGAACTGTTGCAAAAAACTAAACAATGACATTTTCAATGTAACCCCCATTTGAAAAAAAAACATTTTGGTAGAGCAGACTTGCAATCTCAACAGCACACGCTATCAGCTTGTTACAGATCGCCTGCAGCGCCATCTCTTGGTAGAAATGTTAACTAAATTTGAAATTTGTTGGGATAAAATTCCCTGATTCCCTAAGCATAAGGCTGCAAACGATACATATCTATCACATTCCGTCTTTTTTGGCCTACCACTCTCTAAGAGTGAAGGCCTTTGTTTTCGTTTCAGAAATTCAAATTTTTTTTTTTTTGCTGAAATCGACTTAAAAACTCATGATTCGTAAAGATATGTGTGCAGCTAACTCCTCTGAAATGGCAAATAGCCGAACCAAATAAAAATTATGCATACTTAGAGGGTTCCTTAAATTGTGCCTTAGCGTATATTTTATGTCAATTGGGTAAGCCTTTTTCAAGATATTAATTATTTTCTAAGACATAAAAAATGGCTGTAGAGTTCAAACGAGCAAACCAAACTCAATAAACTTGACATGTACATACTCCTCTCATTAAGGCAAATTTTTTTTGTAAATGACTTGTTTGGCTGTGATGAGCCCTTTTGGAGTTATTTACTATCCCCTCCCCCAAGACCCCCCGCCGTCAATTTTTTGTTAATTTTTTTTTAATTTTTTTAAATTTTTTTTTAGAAATTTAGACAGTGGGGTTCTTAAACTATACATTGACCATTTCTTTAAGCCTTTTTAAAGAAATCAATTTTTTTTGAAAAAATGAAGTAATGGCAGAAACATTCATTTCAAAGCTCCAAACACAATATAAACGGCATGAAGAGCTTCCTCTTAATGAAAATTACAATTTTCTTTTTGACGTAGAATACGTCTTATATTTCGATACTGGGATGCCACGCTTAAATCGTGAATGTCACGAAAAGTGTTGATCACGAAAACCTTAATAACGCCAAAACTATTAATGATAGAAAAATGAATGATATTGCATTCGATAGTATATAAAACAAAGCATGCTTTAGACAATGACCGACTTCATGCTGACGTCATCGGCTGATGCAATCGAAATACAAAATTGAGTCAGAAAATCTGCTCTATGGCAGAGATTAATTTAGTCTAGCTCCTTTGTGATAGCAAGGCATTTTAGGTGTCATTTGCTTTATCTTTTTGCGCTTTATAAAATAGCTTAAAAATTAACCCCCAGTATTTAATAGTATTTAAGACATCGGCCTTCGAATTGTGGAAATTTTGCAAAACTTTCAGAATTTCCAAGTTTATGCATAATAAACGCCAAAAAATTATAGAAAACGTCACAGGTAAACAGATTTAGAGATGGGGAAATCCATGAAAACCCAAATGTCCGATGTTGAACGTCTACGGGCTCAGCAGGAACGACTGAAAGTTGAGTCATGGCACCGCCAAACTGAACTATAGCCCGATACGAATGTGCCAATAATTTCCACTGGTCAGTTCGACGCAAATAACATATCCGATGATATAAACGTTTCAACATCGAGTGATAAAACATTGTTACATCATCTGATTGTTTACATCTGTAAATTGAAATATTTTAAATGTTATATTTACAAAATATATAAATATAAAATATTATAAATTAATAAGTGAAAGGAAAAATTAAAAGGACATCATTATAAACAATCAGATGATGTATAAAGTTTTTGATTGTAACAATTTAAATATTTCAATTTACAAATGCAAACAATCAGATGATGTAACAATGCTTCTCAACAATATAACTATTTAAATTTATATTCTTTATCCTTTAGTGATAGAAAGAATCAGTTAACACTTTTAAAAAGTTTATACCTGAAGAAGGTCTTTGAATAAAATGACCGAAAGGCCTCGTTTATTTTCATGTGATGTACTTTTAATTTTCTTTCTTAACCTTGACACATCACTTATAATGTTCTTTTACCACTGAAATTGTTGAATTTTTAAAGCTTTGAACCCAATTTTATCGATGAAGACAAAGAGATAGACAGTGGGTCTTACAGACATTCCTATTCTACTTTTTAATGGTCTTTAAGAATCCGAAGTCAGAATTTAAAAAATTCAAAATTTGTTGTGCACAAGTAAACTTTTGGGGGCAGCAGTCCCATGGAGGCATTGTTTGTGTCTATTAAAAAATATTAGATTTTTGAAATTCTGACTTCGTATTCTTAAAGACCATTAAAAAGTAGAATAGGAATGTCTGTGAGACCCACTCTCTATCTCTTTGTCTTCATCGTTAAAATTGGGTTCAAAACTTTAAAAGTTACACACTTTTAAAGCCTCTATCTCCTGAACGGTTGGATCAGTTGAAAAAACACCAAGAATAAAACATTTCTCGAATATTATGTACAATCTGAATATGCCATTAAAAATAGGGGTTCCTATTTAAGATTTCAAAGTTACCCCTCCCCCCTAGCCCCGCTCACAAGGAGGGGGGGGGGGTAATTTTTTAACTAATGAATTTCTCCCGCGAAATAATTCAGTTTTGATTTTGGATATTTTTTCGTACAATGCTTAGTTTCCGAGATATTCAGTTGTCTCAACATAAATGCCTTATTCTGTATATGCGACAGTTTGGGACACGGAATTCATATTTCCTTCTATATTCATAAACAATGAATTTGGATATTCGTGTACCCTAATATTTGTGATAGATTTTGTTTTGAGAAGGACTTGAAGCACCCAGGTAACAGAAGTGTAATATCTTAACTCGACCACTTTCATCAGTCCTGTGTGAAAGATTTCATGCTGTGTAGAACAAATTTAAAACTATTCAAAAATATGGTATTATAAGTTATAGGAGAGCAGGCGTTTTTGCAATTTTTTGAAAAGTAATTCTTTAACGAATGTAAATCAATACTGACAGACTGGTCTAACTACAGACGACGGATCGACGCTATTCATCAGGCAAAGACTGTTATGACAGCCTATACGAAGCAGGGAAAGACATCATCTGACAAGCACAACATTGCCCAAAAATCGAAGCTCACTGATAGAGACTGAAGGGGTTTGAAGCGGATTGTGGCCAGAAAGCACAAGACAGCAGCATTCATGGTGTAAGATTCCTCGCATCACCTTTCAACATCTCGTGGAGTAAATGCGAATCGCCGCAGTATTGAAAGCAGAAGGTGGCCCAACGAAGTACTGATGGGGTGGTCATATTAATCTGGCCACTCATTGATATTCATCCTAAAGTGTCGATATCTGATATGGAAATGTTGTTGTTCAGTGCGATATTGATATATTCACCAACAACTAGACCAGTCAGTGACAATATGGAGGTGGATACTAATTTTGCAATTATGACAGTTAGCATTACATTAAATTTATACGCTCTTAGATGCTACATTAAATTTATACGCTCTTAGATTTATGAAGAAACATTTTAATATAGATTTCAAACCCATCGAATCACCTATTACATTAATGTCTGCGCGAAATATTGGTTCTTGTCTGTTGCCATTTCTAACATACTCCTCTTATCATTGAGCAGTGGTTTGTAAGTTGGGAATGCCATAAAGATTTGGTTAACAGTTTATGATGAATTGCAAGTACATTTTTGTGTGCACATTTTATATCAGAAATTAATTTTTTAAAATTGTGTTGCACAAATTTTTTTTCTTATTCGCCATGTGGCCTCAAGACGTATTTTACGATTTAACTAGCGGCCGTGTCCCAACACATCCCCGTAATTTTTTTTGATTCCGTCATTATCTCGTGGTAGGCCTGTGCGAATGTATCATTCCGCCATAACAATTTTTTTAAATTGTGTTGCACAAAGTTATTTCTTATTCGCCGTGTGGCCTCAAGACGTATTCTACGAATTAACTAGCAGCCGTGTCCCAACACAGCTCCGTAATTTTTTTTGATTCCGTATGTTTATCTCGTGGTAGGCCTGTGCGAATGTACCATTCTGCCATACAAATTTATTTTATTGATTTTCAAAATCCATCAGTCATTTTTGGGACACCCGGTATATAGATGTTTTATATTAATACTAGTAACTAAGCCCTTTGTTTTGATAATCTTATTTTTTGAAAATCTAACGCTTAATTTCAAAGTGTATACCATTTTCGTTCAATAATTTTTCGCCAACTAGTTTATGCATGTGGTTTATTTGTTTGTTTATTTGTTTATTTGTTACTTTGCAAGCAACGGCTATGACAGCCCAATAACAGCTTACAATAATAAAAATAATACAATGATATAGTATAAAAAATAAATACAGTATAAAAAGAATAAACATAGCATTATTAAATATAGACAAGGAAAGTAATTATAAGATAAATATAATAGTTCAAAGTCGTTTTTAACATAGTGATTATCATATTGTTGGATATTTAAACGTATTACGTAATGAAAAGAACACTTGTCCAATAACGCTGATCTTAGAAATAGTTTAACAGTAAAAAAAAAAAAGAAATTTAATTGTGAGCAGATAAACAATTTACTCATTTCCCCCTTCTGTGTCCCCTTCAATTCACACTTTCTATTCTCACTTTTTTATCCCCATTTTCTACCCCATTTTTACCAATTTTTAACCAACATTTTTAAAACCTTTATTTTATTCATTAACGAAGCTAACTTTATCGCGCTTTTAACGAGGTAAACTTCCTTGAATGAAGTCTCCCATTAATTTCCTATACCCTCCCTATAATTTCTTGTTTACTTTTAAGATAAAAGTATACTGCTCAATGTTTACTAATGCTGTAATGAAAATACGCCATTTCCGTTCCACATTTTTCGTTACGCTTTCGTTTTTATTTCCATTAAATGAATCTGCACTGTCGTGTGAAAAGAAGTTTTACTTCAAAATTTTTATATTAATAATCATCATCATCATCATCATGTTTTACGAGGGTTGGGTTGGGTTATTAGTCATGCAACTATTTTTTTTCTTGAAGATACTAGTCCGGTTGGAAATGTAACATATACAGAGGAAAGGACAAGATATTAACTACATGTGTGGACAATGAATAGCACTGAAATATCGTAACACACTAATTTATTACGGTAGTATACAGGGCAATATGGCCTTCACGGTTGCTCATCACTGGTTGACACACGTCCTTGCTGAAACTTTTCTACCCACCGTGCTACTGTACGGTATGGTAGGGCATTATTCCCAAGGACATTCAATCGCATTTCTCCCCCGGAGGACGGCTATTTTGATGTAAGCGCGCTGCTCAACACGGGTTACTTCCATCTCGCACGACACTCACCAACTGACTGATTTCATAGCCCTCGCTGCGCTACTAACATCTATCACAGAACCATCTGTTGTTCTGCATACAAACTATGCCTGCAGAACTTCCACACGACACATATACGTTTGTGATCCGTTCACATATCTACAAGAAAAAAAATAGTTGCCATGACTTATGCCCCAACCTCTTTTTTACTTCACAGGAAAGCAAATAGAGTTATAAAGATATAGATTTGTAAAGGAATACAACAATAACAACAACAAGGTATACGTGAATGGAAAGTCCTTAGTACAGGGTGATTCAGTCAATTTCTGACCATTTGAGTACTATGATTTATTGACCCATTAATGTTTACAAAGTTAGCATTTCAGTATGATATTTTAGGCAGTTCGGAGTTTTTATTCCCGTGGAAAAGTCTTGATGATATGCAATGACGTTTTGAACTGCTCGTAGCCGAATGGTGAAGTTGTTTATAACTCTATCCAGGATTTCTGCATCCACAAGGGTGCAGCAGTCGACGATGCTTTGTCGCAGCTGGTCTAGGGTTCTTGGTGCTGCAGTGAACACACTGTCTTTAAGGAACCCCCAGAGATAAAAATCACATGGGTTTAGGTCAGGACTCGTAGCGGGCCAAAGAAAGCCACCCCCCGAATCGATCTGGAAACCTGTTTGAAATGACACGATTTCCGAATTTCTGATTGAGAAAGTCTAGCACTTCATTAGTGGTGTGAGGCCTAGCCCTATCCTGTTGAAACCATTGATGTCGAAGCGGTATACGCCTCCTTCGCAGCTCGGGGATGAAGAAGGTTTTCAACATGCTAAGGTAAGCCTGTGACGTTACGGTGCCCTCAAAAAAGAACGGACCAATGATGCCTTTTTTGGAAATCGCGCACCTTTCGTGGATGAAGAGGTGACTTATGGATCTCATGAGGGTGCTGGGAACCCCAAAAACGAACGTTGTGTTTATTAACGTCACCTGACAGATGGAAGAAGGCCTCATCTGACACCCACAGGTTGTCCACAATGTCCTGATTGGCTTCCATTTCTGCTCCAAACTCCATCGCAAATTGTTGTCGCTTCTGTCTTCGAGTGTCTGTTAACTCCTGATGAACATGGATCTTATACGGGAACAGGTGTAAATCCTTTCTCAAAATTCGCCACGTCGTGGTATACGACAGCCCTTCTTCAATGGATTTTTTGGTAGGGGAATCGACCAACCTTGTGCGAACATTTTCGACAACTTCGGCCGTTCGAACACGAGCTTCGCTCCCGCCTTTTTTCTTGCGTTTAACACATCCAGTGGCACGAAATTGCTTGACAAAATCCATGATTGCTTACCTGCCTGGTGCGTCTCGACACTTATACTCCTTCCGGAACTTTCTTTGCACGGTTACAGGTGATTTTGTCTCGAAATACCATTCGACAACCTTGCATTTCTGCTCTGTTGATAAAGCGGGCGCCATTTTTCAACAAAACGATTTTCATGCAGAGCCGTTGCAACAATACAAACTCCAACTATTTAGAAATTCGATATGGCGCTCATATTCTTTCAATTGTTTATCCCTAATGCACGTCATTCGAGTGTAATGGTCAGAAATTGACTGAATCACCCGGTAGATTACAATGTCTGTGCGAAATCTCCATAGTTCTTGGTCCTGGGCGAGCTACAAGATCACTTCAATGGGCATTTTACTTGTAGAGTTAGTAAATTGCTGATGTATTCATGGAATTGCATGCGATGGTCGTCCCATTCTCCTTCTGCCTTGTGGGTTATAGAATGCCAAGGAATTGAAATGCTCTGTAGAATTATGCCTCAGTTGATGGCCAAGCCATCTAAGTTGAGTTTTTCTAATTTTTTGAAGCAGGGGTGTTTCATTAGCAATGGCTAAAATGGTGTTATTATTAATGTGATCCTAGGACTCTTCGTAGAGCTGTAGTTTGAAAACTGTTTATCAATTGTTGAGATTTTTTGGTTGCTGTAACCCAAGTTTGTGAGGCATAGAACCATAAGATGGTTTCGGAGGTGGCTTTGTAAACTCGAATTTTTATATCTCTGTTAATGAACTTTGATCTCCAGATATTACTAAGGAGGTTCAAGGTTAACAAAGCTTGAATTTTTCTTTGCTTTATGTCATATTCTGATGACATGATATAGGATCCCAGATATTTAAAGTCTTGAACTTGCTGGAGGGGTTTATTGTTAAAAAGTATAGTACCTATTGTGTTAATTAATATAATTCTGCATTTTTCTGGGTTTATTTTTAACCTAACTGTAGAAGCTGTTTGTATTATGGCATTGAAGTGTTCTTGAGTAGTGTTAATGTCCTTGTCAGTTGCTACAATATCATCTGCGAAGCAGAGGCGTTCAACTGAAGTTTGTTGAGTGTCAAGAGGTAAAGTAAACCAAAGTTGCCTTTGGATGAGGTTTCTCTTAGAACATAGTCAAGGACTATAATAAATAAAAGAGGAGAAAGCATATCGCCCTAGAGGATGCCTGTAGTTATTTTAAAGGGTTCTGTTAAAAGTCCCTGGATCAGGACCTTAGCTTCAGAATCATCATACGTGGCTTTTATAGCTTCAACAGTTTTTGTTGGGATTCCATAGTTCCTTAGAATATTGAACATTACATTTTTATTTATGGAATCAAAAGCTTTGGCAAAGTCAATAAAGTTCAGGATCAGTTTATTTTGTTTGTTACATGTGCCTTCAGCGAGTCGTCTGACACAGTGAATCATTTCTATTATTGACCTGTTTGGGAGAAAACCAGCCTGTTCTTTTTTCAATAAGAGAGGAAATATAAGGTTTAATTGTATTGAGAATCATTCTGTTGAAGATCTTTAGTGGTATGGGTAGAAGAGAGATCCCTCTATAGTTGTTGATTAGAGTGGAGTTTCCTTTCTTACAGTAGGTATTGGGATATTAATAATAGTCTTCCGAAAAAATATTGAACAGGGCATTGGCCGACGTTGATATCGATCAATTAAGACAGGCCTGGATGTACAGTACAAAGAATTTTAACTGGTAAGCAAGGCATGATAAATCCCACAACATTATATTTCTAGTAGGCTAATTCAGAAACTTTGGAGCTGTACCAAGTTCATTTTTCTCTGGGTCGACCTACTTTGTAGTTATAGCGATGATAAAGATATTTCGGGAATGGAAAAGTTACCAGTGCAGGTATATGCGTATATGCTTGTTGATTGTCGTTAAGAGAGACGTTACTGAGGAAAATGAAGCAGCGAATCCAACATGATCTCTTGTACTATATAATACTTACAGTATATTGTAAACAAATGTAATATTGTACATTTTAATGTGTTTTGTTCAAAATCTACACGTGATAGAGGAAACAGAGGCTGCATAGAAGCATATAACCCGTAATGAGAAACCTAGAAGAAAACTGTATTTTCCTTTAAAAAGAAGAAATAAAAATTAAAGAAAAATTCGAAAAATACACAATGTTCAATAACACTATGTAACAAAAGTTCCTGATTATTTTCTAATTGCTTATATCTAAAAATATAGTAAATTTCTATTTTTTATTCTCTTCAAAATTCTCCCTGGCTGAATTTCAGGGAGTGGTTTACTAGTTACGTTCAACATTGTTACACTATACTCGAGGACTCAAGTTTTATTGTGTATTCAGTACAAAGAAATTTTTTTAATGTTTTAAAGGAAAACATGGGGTATATTGCGGGAAAACGCCATCAACACTTCCGGGTATAGTGCGTATCGAAGTGCGAACGAAAGGTGAGTGCGGACATAAAACGAGTACACGGACGAAAAGCGGGTTTTTTTACATCTCCGCTGGCGGACGTAAATCGAAGCGAACGTAAATAGAGGCGGACGTAAAACGGGGGCCTACCGTACATCGATAATACTGAATAAAGGCTTATAATAACTGAAGTTTGAAATATAAGCACGTGTATCGAGTCTCTCGATAAATCGAGTAAACACAGCGTCTATGCGTTAAGGTGCGTCTCCTTAGTCGCGTCTGTGCTCACACTCGAATGTGGAGCCACAAACATGGCAGTTACAAGCTTTTCTCAGTATCTAAAATCACAAAACGTGTGTATTTTGTTTGACGAAAATTTGAAATTACTGCATCATCCGCAATGATTATTGCATCAACCCGTAACGCTTTTTTGGGTGGTTGCATTGTTATTAACTATAGAGAGGAAAGAATCTGTAGAAATAAATTAAGCACTTCAAAGCACATACAAATTCAACAAGCGCTTAAATTATAAATAAGATGAAGACTTCAAAAAGCACCAAAAGTTCTAAATGAACATTTAATTGATTCTTCAATGTTTCACAATAATAAATTATGAATTAAATTGTGATTAATAAAATATATTTATTGTAATGGAAAAGAGTTTATCCCAATACACTAAGATTAATTAGTCTTCATTCAAAACACTGAAAGCGAAGGTTAAGCCAATACACGAATTTGCTAGGTAAGTATAGTGGCGCTATCTGTTACCACACTTTCAAAATATTTCATAATATCTCTGTAGTAAAGACATAGTCTTTTAATCCCATGGTCTGTGCCAATGACGTATATTAAAGATAGACTCCGAATCCTATTGTTGTAACTTGAAGCAAATTGGGAAGCTCCATGCCCAGAACTGTCATGGCTGAAAGTGAGTGAAGATGATGCAAAACACATGGCTAAACACGAGAGTAGCTGATTAATATTTCTTTCACACGCGGATCACGGAGTGATAAGTTTATCTTTTCGTTTACTTTTTATTTTAAGTATTTTATTATATTTTATAAACAATTTTTCGATCATGGTTTCAATTTCAATTTCGTTTCGATTGTCTTTCAGTAACGTATTTTCATTTTAGTTACGTATTTTTGATTTATTTTTCTGGAAAATGATTCCTGATCCTTTTTCTTGTCTGTTTGTACAGTTCTACACAGAACAACTTTGAATAATGGTTTTGAATTAATAATTCCTCGGGTCCAAAATCTTCAAAAACAAAGCAGCCAGACAGCTAATTACTCCACGGCTCACTCCTGCCCAGAACTATCATGGCTCAATTTGCTTCACTTTTTGCCGCTGTTAACAATAGGATTCGGAGTCTATCTTTAATATACGTCATTGGTCTGTGCACAGGCATTGAATTCCATTGTTTTAGTCCAACAATTGAATTGCTGTATTTACTGAAAAGTCGTTTTTTGCCCCTTCTCTTGAATGAATTTGGCTACGGCTCGAACATAACAATGCATTTTAACGATCGCACAACGTAACAAAACTGTCAGGTAATGTTGCGTTTTGTTGCTGAACACGTAATAGTAGCTGACAGTTTTGTTACGTTGTGCGATCGTTAAAATGCATTGTTATGTTTGAGCTGTAGCCAAATTCATTCAAGAGAGGGGGCAAAAAACGACTTTTCAGTAAATACA
>JAHWFO010088598.1:261197-294638 GCA_023313115.1 Rhysida immarginata | reverse complement strand
TTTTATATGATATTATTTCTTGTTCTTTTAGTTTTTCTAAACCCTTTCGAGGGTTTGTGTTTCGTAATAATATAATTGGTGCGTCAATTTTTACAGTAAGGGCATGAACAGGCAAACTTGACGGATTAAGGGAAATCAAGCACTCTGTCGGATAATGGAGTGTGTCTTCTTCATCATTAATAAGTGTCCACAGACATGTACATATTCAGGATCGTTTTAATGATGTTACCTAGCGTTACAAAATATATCCTAAACCTGGCCAGAGAACATAAAACTAAAAAAAAGCATGAAAATCGGATCAGTGTTCTCGAGTTATAAGTGCACTAATGGTCACACACACAGACACAGATATATTGCGTTTCCAAAACTTAACAGAAAAATGTCAAGTGAACTAAGAAGACCATCTCTCGGCCTGACAAATAAACGTTTACTCTGTTCAAAAATCAGTGAATTTTAAGTCATTTCCGGAAAATAGATTTTCGAAAAGGTTTGGTTTTCGAACACCTACCTTGTTTGTAATTCAAGGACAGCCTATAAAACGGAATTTGGAATGAATTTTACTTGTGGAGACGTTTACAGTATTATATCCAATAGAAAATAGCAATAGTATAATAATATTTTAGCCTACAAGAATAATAGGGAAGCCTGGATAGTTCCAAAATCAGGTGAGTCATGGCCTACTTTATCTTCATTAGGTAAAGTAGGCTATGAGTGAGTTCACGGACTCTGACAATTTGCCACAAGAGGACACTAGTAGTCAGTTGTTGAAGCCAAGGTTGAAACTACAAGCTTGAAACTTATAGTTGAAATTTATAGACCTTGTTGAAACTATAAGGTTGGTATTCACATTAACAGATCTAACAAATTATTGTCATTAATCTCAACGCCTTATACTCACTCATTTGATATAGAATCCTTTGTTATGCTTCTCAAACTTTTCTGAGTAAATATCATTAAATTTATAATCACTGAATATATTCAAACTTAATTAAGTGGTTCTATAGAATGAGGATTCCAAAGTTTATATTTTCATTCACAAAAACATTAAGCAAAGACTTTTTTACTTTTGAGCGCATTTTCATTTTAAAACATAAAAACGTTTTTTTCCTCAGATTCAGATTTCTTTAACTCCATTTTAATGCATGTAAAGTAAAGAAAAAAACCATAAGTTAATTATAATTTAATTTTTATGAGGTTTAGTTACACTAGATTAAAATATTTTTAAAACTTATATTTATACTTGTAAATTTATCCGGGTCAAGTTTTTATACTCTAGTAAACAGAACAAGCTCAAGAAGTTAAATAATAACTCAAATTGGTTTTCAGTAATTCCACAACTTCCTGCTGTAGACGAAGCTCCCATTGTTCAGATGTTTCCGATGCCCGGCAAACTTTTTGGCTTCTCTGACCAAACGCCAATTCAATTCTTCGGTGGCTTTTCGATAGATGTGAATTAACATGTATCCTTCGAACGATTATTAAAGAGCACAATACGTGTGCTTGTTGATTTGAAAAGTCGAATTGATGTATGATTTGTTATCGGTTATGTCATAAACTGTCGTCCGAGTCCGACCGGCGTCCATGCAATCCACTGAAAGAGGAAAGGGGAAGCTGCCATCGAAGTTCTACATTGTTCAAGGGTTCCAAACACCCTAATTGTCTGAACATTTGTTAGGGAGCTGAAGGGAGACACGTGTATCTCTTTGCCTCCTCGAGAGAGATTGCCCTATCTATATCGTGCTCTTATAGTCATATTGTCACGGAATTCAGATGCCATCAAGAATTCTAGTGACGTGAGCACTCGTCGTACCTTCTTGACTCGAGTGATCTACAACTCAAGGAACAAGAAGGTACGTCACAATCATCGTGCGCAGCATCATGAAGCAGGAACCAATCAGGAGAGAGTTGGCGAAGTGAGCGGGAGAGATAAAACTTCTCCAAGTTCAAACTGCAGGAACGAGAGAGTGAATGCAGGAGCCAAGCTGAACGACTGGAAGAGATGTTCGAGCCGAGGGAGACGGAGTTTTCGAGCCCGAGATGTGTGTTACATCGATAAAGGAGGCGGCGAGTCTTCGAGCAGGTTTCCCCGACGAGAGAAGGCATTGAAAATCCCGAACGCGACGCCCGTGCGGAGAAGGCTTTGCAGTGAAGCCTCGCTGGCGGCGGTTTCTGTGTCCGACGACGACGAACGTCTACGGAGTGACTCCGGGATAGCTCTACAGTGCCCGAAAGTTCCAGTCATATGGAGAAGGCTGTCATGCGTCCCTTTCCAAGCAACTGTAAGTGTATCATTCTTTGTGGGTTTGACCGCTATTAATATAAAGACGACGTTTCCTGAGCTACGAAGCAGAGCTCTTCTTTTCTGTACTGAAATAATTGCTCTCTGGCCCAGGGGAATGGTTGCGTATTTCGAAGAGTCCTTGGGCTTTGTAATAATTAGCCCGTACAAATTTGTGAATTCAGCATAAGCTGCAGTTTCCTGTTCAGTTCACTCCATTGTTACTCATTTTTTTAATTTACGTCTTAATTGCGTTCTTACCGCCATTTGTATTTTTGTTTTACTTGTAGGCTCGTGTAAGTGGGCTAGATTGCCATTCAGTGTTTAATATGCGTTAAGACTGAACCCGGACTTGACTGTGTATGCTGCCTTTTGTAAAGGTTCTTGTTTGTTTTAAGAACACTGTTAACTTGTGTAATTTTTGGTTGTAATTAATTACCTTCAGTGCTTATAAAGCTTAAGTTTAGCTTTCTTTGCGTGCTGTGTGCAGATTCTTGCACACAAGATTATCTTGTCTTTACAATTAAATTACATTAGTGTTCTTTACATTTAGCTTTAGCTTTATGTTTGCGCTATAGCTGGCGCTTTCTGTGTTTAAATCATGTGCTATGATTTTACCGATATTGTTCAGCCAACGATATTTGATAATTTGTGTTTTTTCTGTCAACTTACGGTGTATTTTTAGACACCGCCATTAAAGTAGTGTAGCAAAGAGACATTAGGCTTCGGTCATTGAACTTTGGAACTTTGAACTTTGTTAGTTCGTTGCTTCAATTATATGAAATTTATGAAAATGATTTTTATTACAAAATGTAATGTGTTTTGATTATGATTTTTGCTTTATTACATCATTGTCCCCTATGTTCTGCTATTGTGTTTTTATTAGTGGATACCGATTAAGAGTTTTTGCTGTCACATATAAATTTTTATTTATTGCTGTTTGAATCTCTTAAACCTTCGGGGCCTTGTGGTTAGCTTGTATGATTTCATTTATAGTTAGAAATTATAAGCTCAGTGTCATTAGGTTTTATCTCAGACTTATCTCCTACAGACTACCATTCGTTGCTTGGATCATTTCCTACCAGGGAAACAATTCACTACAGACACTGAGGTTCACTTTGCAAATGCTGACTTTTTCAGATCCTAGCCGAAAGACTTTTTTCTTTAGTATAAGCCTTGTATGAATGATTACTCATGTTTGTGGTTTATTCAGCCTTGTTTAAGGCAATTTGCAATTGTTTTATATAGGAGAATCATCCAATTTATCAATTATCATTTTTATTGTTTACTCTTTTAGCAATTAAGAGTGTGAACATTTATTCCTGTTTTTGTCATCATTTATTATTTATTTTTGCTAATTAAATACTTTCTTTCCAATTTTTTTTGTCCGTTGCTCTGTTACTGATATATTTCCACTGCGCAATACTCTACCATGATAATATCCGTGACACATATCCTGCCCATTGTTAATAATTCTTGGAAAGGAATGTTCTATTGCCATTGCAACAGAACATTCTATTATTGCATCGTCTTGAAAATATTGTTGCATCATCACTACATCGGTTTCGTTGGCAACAATATTTTCCCGGCGTTGATGTAGAAATTTATAAGCAATAGTAACTTCGACTAAACAACTGTCTTCTTGGGTGGCAGTGGATGTACATGATCGTTTGTGTCTGTGTACTCAGCAATTCCAACAATCTGAGTGGGCTTATTCACTACTCTGCTCTCGATATCTTGAAGCAAAACTTGGCGATACATCACTTTGCGTGGTCTAGCAGCCGCCGTTTCTTTTGTTGACACGCCACCATTCGCTCACCACTTGCTTAGTTGTAGCAGTGCGCTGGCGAAACCAATACAGCACCGAGCGAAGGCACTGCTTCCTCTATCGCCTTTCCACTCTTTCTCAATAGTCTGCTAATCTCCGGTTGCTGCTCATTTTTAAAGATTTTCAAAAAAATGTTAAGTTTTAAGAATTAGCAATTCCAAGAAAAGCTCGAACAACAGGAATTCTATGTGTTGTTTGTTTTATAATTCGCAGAAGTGAGATAGAATCTTAAATCTGTTTCAATCTCATTATGAGTAACGAATAGGTTTTTATAATAACTTAAAGAAAGTAAACACTTTGTAAGAAGCAGGTTACTGACTAGTTTCACCATTTATGTATTTATTTATTTTTTTATTTATTTATTTATTTATTTTTCTTTTTACGTAAATGTGTTCGCTTTGGTTCCTGATTGGCTCTCGGCTGATTGGCTGTCCAAAGTGTTCAAATACCATATAAAGAGACTGTTATTGTTCTTGATTATTGCGACAATCGAAACAGTGCAGGTAAAACGAAACGAGTGGTCCGAAAGCAACGCTTTCACTGCCATACTCGTCCAGAAAGTAACCACGGGAAGTACACTGAACTAGGCAAGAAGCCAGATGAAACCTAGTTAAGTCATTCAGAGGATAAGATGGAGTCCTTTCCTTTCAGGACGATACTGTTAATTGTTGATTGACGAGGGTCAAGGGACACGAGGAGCTAGGAGATCCAATATTCGGGAAATATGGATTGTCGGTTGTCGATTGCCTTGATTATTGCAGTTGGTGTTGAATTATGGTCTCAAGGAGACCGAAATACGTATACATCTAATAAAATCTTTGTGGACAAAAGGATTTTTTTTTGTTTTCTTTCCATCATGTCATTATCCACGGTGAACTCTCTCTTCTCATTTATTCCTGGTATTATCAAGTAATAAATCGATAAGTGACATTCAAAGATTGTATTTACTTCTGTTCGCGCGCTTCCGTAAAGCTCGCCCTATCTCAGTAAATTTCAAAGGAAATGCACTGAGATACGTAAGAAGTCTGATGGCCCAAGAGATCATCCATAAAATGCAAAGTGAAAGTAAGCTTGGCTATTATCGGCCAATAAATAAAGACACCAACATATAATAAAATAAGAAAGCAATACCAGAGATAAAGAAGGATATCACATTTTTGCAGTTATATATTAATATCCAACGGATGCTTAGAACTTCCGTTATCAAATCTTTGCCTATGATTTCATTTTCTGCAGCCGAAGATCTAGAACAAATTCCTTGATGTGCATCATTTCGAAGTCTCTGTGAATGAACTGATTTTTCACACTTCTTCGGTCGAATTAGGCAATAGTTCTGAGGGAAACATTCTAAAACAATTGAACCTCACCCCGTTTACTTCTGGTGATATTCGCCCATGCAGGTATGCCATAGAGCAGAGTGGTACGAATAATAATCTTGTAGAGCCCAGAACAGCATATTGCCTATACAGCATCAGTAAGAATTTTGAATTTTAGGCTTTTTAAGTGGGTACGTCATATGATTATTCCAACATCATATGACTTCCAACAGAGTACATCAAAGGAAGTCTTCGTGATAACACCAACATCATATATCGTAAAGGCTTTGAGAAAGCCACGACTCTAAGCAGCTCATAGATATGCACGATTTGAATGGGCCAAAGATAAGAGTCGTCTTCTCTGATGAAAAAAAAGTTCAATTAGACGGACCAGATGGAAATGCTTGTTACTGGCTTGATTCGAAAACATCTTCCAACATTCAGTACAGCAGAATTTTGGAGGTGGATCTGTCGCGGCGTGGGCAGCGTAGTTGGGGAATTCAAATCCTGCCCACAATGGGGAAGCAAACAGTGATAAGTCAGATCCTGTGTTTGCAGACGGAAGGTTGGACTCCAAAAAGTATCAATAATGTTTTGTAATAATCTGATACCATTTGGCTAGTTGATTGGTGGCTCAACTTGGTAATTCCAAAAAGATAACGCAAGCTGCAATGTTTTAAAAGTGATGAAAACATGGTGCTAATGAAAAAATTTGAAGTTGTTGTTTGGTCGTCATGAGTGCAGACATGAATCCAATAAAAATTATGAAGAATTATGGTACAAAAATTTATGCCAGAAAGAAACAGTTTAGCCATATAAATGATAAAAATCCCAAGTCTCGAATCAAGGGATGACAAAGAAGTTTCAATTCTTTTAAAGTAATTAAATTGAGTTATATTTGTTGAAATTTTCATTTGTAATTCCACAGGACTGTGACAGTTAATTAATGAAATTTTTGTGTGATTATTAATCAATTAAAATTATTTCTTGGTGACTTAAAAACATGTGTAACATTTTTAATTTGCCACACATAAAAAATGTTATCTAAGAATGGGTCTTGAAATTCCATAGCATTATTACACACAGTACCCACTACTTCATCTTATTAGCCAGTAAGACAGAATCTAAATCAGTACCTTTTTTCTTTTCTTATTTAGCAGGAATGCAAATATTGACTTGGCATTCTAAAATGCCAAGTAAAAAAAATGTCATGAATATGCAAATTTTAATATAATTTCTCTTTCATTAAAGATTTTAAGTAAATTTATTTTTATTAAGACAATGTCAAAAATCTAAAGAACACGAACACCGTAATATATTATATTTGGAAAATCGATTTATCAAAATAGTCTGGAAATTTTAATCACAAAGTCAGCAAGTGCAATGTAAGTATATTTCATTTCTTTTACAAAGGATTTTTCATAAAGAAACAAAGATAGGTTTGAAGAATGGCTTTTTACTTGAATGTTAGGAAGCGGTGAATTTCATTGTGTTCTGGTGTTTGATGGGAACGGCAGCAGACGATTCTTCAAAAGTCAGTGTCAGGCAGATATCTTTGAAAGTGTAGACGTTGAATAATAGACGTTGTAATCGAATAATTTTGAGCCCGAGGAAAACGGTAAAGTTTGGCAGGTGATGGAAGTGGGCAAAAGGGTGAGGGAAGGAAGAATAAAAAAAATTGACATTTCCGCATCTATTGTCTGATTCGTCAAAAAACAGGAACACGACGTGACATGTCGGCAAAATTAAAAATTTGTCGCAAAGTTGTTCCTTAACTTCAAAATGCATATTCCAACTTTCGAATAGGACATTAGTAATAAAGACTTGTTTTAAGAAAGTACAAATGGAAAGTACTTTAAGTTTGATGAAAGTACTCCACTTTGTTATTTTATGGAAAAATATTATTTCATCACTTAGAAGATAATAATGCATACAAGCACAAACATTAGCATTTACTTATGCTAATTGCATGTATCCTCAGTAATGTGAAGTACAATTTGACGAAATGCACAAACTAAATTAAAGCAATTGAATACAGTAATTCCTACTTGGAAAATGAATTAACAAAAATCATGTACTTAAACATGAAAATCCCTTAAATGCACTTACCGATATGAAAATGTGATTTCCCAACTAAAACATTTAAACAAAATCATTTAACGTTCTTATACCAATTTACATAAATGTATTTCATGCAATTACAAAATGAGAGAGCGCAAAAGTATTAGTGCTGAAGAAAATGTTAAAATCATAGCAAATCATGAATGCGGACTGAAATTAATGGAAATCTCATAAAAGACAGGACGTTCAGCTAGTGCAATAACACGACACATAAAACAAATCAAATCGGGACAGAAAAGTAAAACCCGAATTGGCTAAACGTCACAACATGAGTTCCAGAGAATTATCAGAGATGAATCTTCGGGTATCGGCTCGTACTGTTAATAATGTTTTGAAAGATGCTACTTATATAGTAGTCTACACAACGTTGAAGGAAAAAAAACAGCTATGTCACAACGACACTTCAACGCTCGCCTTTTTTGGGCCAGAAAACAAGAACTTTATTTTTTGGAATGAGGTGACGTTATCTTCACAGATGAAAAGCGCTTTACTTTGGATGGGCAGACTCAAGAATGTACTGGCATGGCTTGAGAACGATGAAAAAACGCGGAATAATAATAGAACAATGGTTTGAGTGGATTTCGGATATCTTGGAAAAACGGATATCCTAGTTGCTGAGCGCACATCGATCAGCACAAATATCAAGACCTTATTGGAGAGCGTTTGTTACCCATAGGCCCTCCGTTTTGCAGTAGAAACTGAATCCTACAGCAAGATAATGCCCCTGCACATAAGATAAACTTCGACAATGGACTGTTTTTCAAGAGAACGGGGTGAAAGTTTTGAAATGGCTACCACTTAGCACTGACATAAATCCCCAAGAAAATCTATGGAACACAGTATGCCTGCAAAAAAGACCTCTTCACCGCCACTAAAAAACTGGGATGAAATTCCACTAATACTAAGTGAACTAGAAAAATTATTTCCGTCAATGCGAACAGAATAAAAAAAGTACTTAACGTAAAGGAGAGTCAACTGATTATTAAAACTAAAAATAATTGTATTAAGTTTGTTAATGCCGGTTGTGTTTATTTTTGTTAATTCATTTTCCAATAGGAAATATTGTGTTTAATTATTATAATTTAGTTTGTTCATTTCTTTGTCATATTTATATATGTACTTCATATTATTGAGCAGCCATTAATTAGTGTAAATAAGTATTAATTTTTGTGCTTGTATCCAAGATTATCTCCTAGCGGTGAAACCACACTTTTTGCTAGTTCATTTTCCAGGGGTGTATATTTCAAAAGCTGCTTGAGAAGTTCTCTAGGGAAATCAAATGACTATTTAAAATAGGATTTTAAATGTTTTATACTGTAGATTATATTAAATACTTCTTATTTAAAAAGAATTTAAAATTTTTTGCTATTCTTTTTACTTTAATTTTGCCACCAAGCATAATTTAGTATTCAAAAATGACAAAAAAATTCATATTCAGAATCTTAGCTCGAGATGTCAAATAAATTACTAACGAAAATTAAATACCTTGCTAACCATGCAACGCATGGAGACAGAGAGAGAAAGAGGGAAAAGGAAAACCAAGGATATTGTTTAATTTGACGAATTAACATTCATTGCATATTTTTGTGCGGGATTTTGCTCTGTTGAGATGTTGGCAGAATTTCATTAAGACTTCTACTCAATTAGTTATACAATTATACACAAGAGGTTCTTTTGTTTTTCTAATTAGTGTTCATTTCCGTTCGGTGCAAAAGGCTTCTCTCTTTCTAAAAGGCCAAACAGGAAAAGAGGGAGAGAGAAAAACACAGCAACACAGCGTTAATGAAAGTAGGCGAGTCTCAAAGAAAAGAAAGAAGAAAGGAAGGAAGGAAGGAAAGAGGTAAAAAAATCTTTCTAATTTCCTTGATTAAAGAACTTTTGATTCTCTAATGCATGATGCGATTTCTACTGTCTTCATTTCTCATTACCTGTAATATATGTGTGTCGTAAACAAATAGGGATTGCTCAAATGGTTGCCAACTGACTCGAATGATGAAGATGTTTTAAGGGGGCAGTAAATTAAGAATCGCATGCAGACCGACAAGCTCATTCCATATTTTAATGAAATTTTGATTCGATGGATCTTCACACCCCGTTAGAATATATCTTTAGTAAACATTTTTTTCTTTTCTTATCTAAATTAGAAATGCAAGTCGAAATTAGAATTAAAATTTTTGATTGTCTTTACTGATAACATTATATCGGAATAGATTATTAAGCTGGACTAATCAATCAATCACCTTATTATCATCTGAAATAATCAATGGTGTTTGATCTTCTCAAATTATCTGTTTCAGGAGTACAACTGTGTTATGATTAAAATCGATATTAATTAATAAACATGATTATTAACCTTTTGCATAATTAACAGTCATTGAAAAATATTAAACACAAATCAGAGGAATTAATATATTCTCTGATAGTGGATGCTGCACTGTTATTTACTAAGCACTGTGTTCTACGTTGCATTACCATCCTAACACACAGTAATTAACGACAAGGGACAAGAGGTCAAATCATGTTTGG
Source organism: Rhysida immarginata (assembly GCA_023313115.1). NCBI lineage: Eukaryota > Metazoa > Arthropoda > Chilopoda > Scolopendromorpha > Scolopendridae > Rhysida > Rhysida immarginata. Next base: position 284,569 of record JAHWFO010088598.1, on the reverse strand, counting down.
AATCATTTTGGGTTCTCAAATTGGCGATGTGGAGGATATTTACTCTGTAGGGAATAATAATTTACTCAGCGCTGAATAAAATTCTTTTCTAGAAATGTTGGCAATCCTTATCATTGACGTAAACCATACTCGTAATAAGCAGGGGGTGGAGCGCTACTTCGAGATTATTATTTTCTTTTTCTTTTTTCACCATGAACTCTATATTGCCATAAAAATATTTGGGGGTGAATCGGAAAGTTTCCACAAACATTTTTCTTTCAGACTTTTACAGTCTGACATACTGTATATTTCAGTACAGTGAAGTTTTGGACCTAAAACGATTTAGTTACTATGTTCATGCAAACAAATTAAGGCGAACGTATCAGAAACATTCACAGACAATGAAAAAAATTTTAAGGCGGAAAGCCATGGAATGAAAAAACATGATTTATCACTTTTATGGCCGAAAAGTGCGAAATTGGTGGAAGATTGTGGTGAATTGATTTACCTGAACAGACATCTGCTCTTCTAAAATATCAAGAGAATTCGTATTGTAATGAATTTAAAACTGGAAAAAGCACAATTGTTGATAAGGATTGTTTAGGTTAACCGCGAACATCGATTTCTTCGGATCATGTTGTTCTCGTAAACATTGCAATTAAGGAAAATCATTGCATTAAAATTAAGGATATTGCAAGCATGCTGGAAGTTGATTATCGCTTAGTCTTTCACATCATTCACAAGGAACTCGATTACACAAAACTCCTTAGTAAGTTGGATTCCAAACAAAAGGCTAGCAAGCAATACGGACGGAACGGTATTAGGAATACGGAAACACTGACTTAAATCGGATTATCACAGATGAATCTTAGGCGCATCATTGTGTGCCAGAACCGAAATAAAAGCGTGGAAGCACATATCATCTTATATGGCGAAAAATGTAAGACTACGAAAAGTACTGCCAAAATCATGTTAACGTTATTCTGGGATAGGCATGATGTCATCTTCTGCAATTTCCTGCCCAAAGATAGGATAATGAACGTGGTGGCTTATAAAGAGACACTGTCAAAACTACGGGCAGCATTTTCTCGGAAATAATTATGTCACCTGAGAATATCATTCTTTTTCAAGACACCGCCAGGCTGCTTACTGTTCTTTCAATCGTCCAAAATGGTCACATAGGATAGGGAAATTCTCCTTACAGCGCGGATATTGTACCCAGAGTTTTTCATCTCGTAGACTTTCTAAAGAAGTTTCTTCCAGGCTGATGATGAAGTGAAGATCAAACGAATTCTACAACATGGGGATACAGAAACTGGTATCACGATGGGACCGTTGTTTCAATAGAAAACTATCTAATTATATAAGTTAAATACATAAGTGTGTTAATTCTCAATTTGTTTTGTTGTACCAAACGAATATTTTTCGAAATTTTTGTTGTGCCAACGAAACACTAATCTAGCACAATTTCAATATACAGAGTAGTACTTCAAAACAATGGGAACAAACTTCGGAAGGATATTCTTGGCAAGACTAGAAATAAAAATGATCCTATGTCCTATAGCCCTAGGAAAATGTATATATGATTCGCATGCATGCGTTATTGGCCTCCAGCATATCATTCTATGCAGATGTTTGTTCTCATTGTCGCAAAGGAGTACACAGTTGTCTTTGCGCCACATTTCATGCTTTTTCATCACATATCCTCCCTCAGTCGTTTCAGAAAATTGCAGTAAAACTAGGTAATTACTGTGCAGGTAATTTTGCTCCTCGAGAACGAATTCACAGTGCATATTCCCACGAATGTCGAAGATGCTGATAAGCACGCTCTTTAATCGCGCTTCTGACTTGCCTCGCCTTTTTCATTCTTCTTGGAGATGCTGGGCTCTTCGAATGAGTAGACTAATTTTTGGTCTCCATTCCAGTCTTGCCGAGTTTAATGTAGAATTCAATGTACCTGTACCGGTAATTCTCTGCTGTAGCTTGCAGTCCATAATAAAATTGGAAATGTACCTGAGATGATCACAAAAGCTTGGCATACTAAGAAAGGTTGTTGTTCACGAGCGCTACAAATGCACAGCTCCCGTGCTGCCATCTATTTTCGTTTCACAGAACTCGCTTCAATACATTTTGATACCATGTAATGTCATAAATGCTATATTAGAAGTTCACTGTGCATTCTTATGATTGTTCTATTAACGGGGCCTACAAAGAAATTTATCAGCCCCCAAACAATGAATAATTAATTGTAAAACGTTTCATTGAAAAACAAGAAATTTGTACGTGCTAAAAAAATTTTATACAAGTATTTAAAAAAACGTATTAAAATACTATAAATAAACGTGTTTTTTAAAGATACAAAAAAGTTGTGAAATGTTGACTAGTGTTATTGAAAGATGAATCTTCAGTGTTTAATCTCATTCCTTGGAAAACGTTGATAAAAAATTCTAATGGAAGTTCCAGAAAATGTTGAGTTATAACGATGCCATACAAAGAAATCCAGTTCAATAATTCCATCTAGATGTTTTATTTGGAAAAGTAAAGCAATCTATCTATATATATAAAGAAGGATGTTTGTTTGTGGGTTTGTTTGCGGGTTTGTTTGTTTCTTATACAAATCTACATGACATTTTGCATTCTTATTCCGATCTTGATGACATTTTGCATACTTGACCTTCAAATCATGTCTACCTCACATTTCGAAAATATAATAATTATTGATAAAAAATCGATATTCATGGTTATGGCAAGGCATATTAATGAGAAATATATCATGACCAACAATGCAAGGCAAAGTTTGTGCAACAATAGGTATCAACAATGGTATCAACACGCAATTCATAATCACTCTGCACGGGCTAACAATATATATCTCATGACCAACAATGCAAGGAAAAGTTAATGCAATATAGATAAGTTTCAATTTGTAACAATGCATAGAATTCCTGTTATTCAGGCTTTTCTTAGAATTGAGAGTTCTTAACACTTAAGAATTACATGAAAATCATTAAAAATGATCAGTAACTGGAGATAATGGAGAGTTAGCAGACTATTGAGAAAGAGTGGAAAGGAAGACAGAGGAGGCACTCCTTTAGCTCCGTGGTGTATTGAGCAAATGGTGAGCATATCAATAGAAGAATCGGCGACTGCTAGACTACACATAGTGATGAATGGCGAAGTTTTGCTTCAAGACATCGAGAAAAGAGTGGGAATTGCAAGAACATCAAGTATACATCTAAAGTAAGAGTACGTGACTAAGAAATTATTTAGACTAGCAGTGGCATACTTGGAGAGATCCATCTAGAGGTGGCCTTTAAAATTTTTATTGGAAATTTTCATTAAGAATTTTTACCGTATTAATTCTGAGCGTTTTCATGTGTTTATTTTTAAGATATTTCAAAATTTAATCAAAAAAACAAAGAGTCAGAGCCACGGCGGGGTTACCACCCAGTTATTTGTTAACATAGCAGATACAAACATTTCATAAAAATACATTTTGACAATATTCTGTGTGAATCTAAATATTTAGGAAACTGAGATGATAATGGCATTATCACAGGACATAATGCTCTGACAGGAGATAAATAAGGCAGCGCCTATTGAGGAGGAAAACGAGTCACACGTGTCTCCCTTTAGTTCCCTATCAAACGTCCAGACGACTGGCAAAAATTTATCTGCCTGGAAAGGAAAGAGAAAGAATTCAACTCTGACTGCAGAGTTTCTCTGACCAGTTGGTTAGGTTAGGTTAGGTTAGGTGATAGCCCAACTGGTAGAGGCGTCGACCATGACAGTTGAGGTTCCTGGTTCGAATCCAGGTCGCAGAATTCTTCCTTCCATTTTTCAATCGAAAAATTATTACCTATGCTTGAAGATCATCTCCAGTTTACAATTATTATCATTTACGTATTCAGTGATGTTCTCCGGTGGTGTAGATGAATATCATTATAATCTGAGGCAAGTCAACAAGAGGTAAGTAAGTCCCGGTATATCACCTAGAATTCCTGTCTTTCGAATATTTCTTAAAATGGATAGCCCCTTCGCTCTGTGCTGTATTGATTGGGTTATTATTTAACCAATTTGGAGTTATAATTACAAACAAGTATAATTATCCCGGGCAACGCCGAGTCCTCTGCTAGTAAAAATATAAATCTAGAACTCGAGAATTGTTTAAAACCAGAATCGTTAAATGTACATAATGCAACAGTTGAAAGACATTGATTTTAATGTGTTGAATCAGATTAAAAATGACTCGATAATTACATCTGATCTATTAGTGTGATTGTTTTCAACTATTTATAGATAATAATTATAAATAAAAGTACATTTCTATGATTTTTACAATTACATTTGTAGTTCGCATAGTAGTTGTCATTAACTATCCGTGTAAAATATCACAACTAGTGAACCTGTAATGGAGATGCACTTTAATTTCACGCTTACAATTTGGTTTATTATTACTGTGGCGATGTTCTTTAATTATTAAAAAAATTTAAATTGCTTGTAACTCTTTCGAGAAACGATGAAAGAAGAGAAAGGAAAAGAAAACGAAGATAACAAATGGACGTTGTTCTTAAATACCTGGTCAATTTAGCAAAAACATAATGTAATGTAAGTTATATATTGCTGATTTAAGAGGAACCACCTCCTCTGAAGAAAGAAAAAGAAAAACGAAGAAAAGAAGCTTTTATAAAAAAAATTCTACAACATTAAAGAGTGAATAGAACGGGATAAATGCCTCCTAAATTGTTAATATGAAAATTTAAGCTAATAATCATTTTAAAAAACAAAACACAATTGTTCAAACATTTACTGACAAAATAAATAACGTAAAAATAATCCTATAAAAAAATTATATAATAAATGGGGTTGAGGTAGTCAAAATGGCTATATAACGTTAAAAATGTATGAGACTATTATTTAAAATCAGCTTAGAAATACGAATTATTGCTACGTCTCGTGGGTGCTCTTCATGGACGAAAAAATACGACAACAAATAATTCAGATCCAGATACATTTGGGAAAAATAACAAAGCCCCAAGCGATAGAGCTTCAATTAACGAATAGCATGATAAAATTGCTTAATCAACAGAAAATTAGAAAAAGAGAAACAACAACTGAATTTCAATCAATGCCCGATTTAACTCGTTCATTACAAGAATTCACTGAATCCAAAAATACCCGTGTTGAGACTGAGTTGAATGTGGTCAAAAGGAACAACAAAAATATGTCCCACAACAACAATTTACCTGTTGTTATAAATTGCCTCATACAAGCAGCGATGAGCACAAAGTTATAAGATACAAAGAATGGAGATTATGGAGATCATCAAGAATATGATCTGAAAATAATGTTGCGATTTTAGAGCATAATAATTAATGTATGCATCAGATGGGTGAAACCTCGACTGATTAAATTTATGCTAATTTGAGAAGTTTGAAAATCACTCTTTCTTGTATGTACAGCAGAAATAAGGAAATCGATCTCATAATTAATGATATTCGAAACAAAGCAGAGATTCGATACCACAACACAGGATTGAGGCAGTTAACAATGAACGATTTTGACCTTCTTGCACGATTCTCCGTTACTAAATCATACCTGATGAGTACACGAGCTTGAAAGCAGGTGTACTGTAGAATACGATCACGCAGATAGCTGACAACATAAGCCTAAAATGTTGGCGAAATTGAACATGTTTTGGGATGGGTACATATACGCCCTGTCCGATAGTTTTCAGATACGAGGTGTTACCCAAAATAGCCGAGAATTTGAATATTCCGCCCAAACCGAAAACAGTACGAGGTTCTTAAGCTAGAGGCCTTTTGGATCACTTTTCAGCTGTTGCTGTGCCAACTTTCGTAATCCTAAGCGCATTTCTTTGTGCGTTATTGCTCTTTGTGTTGCAAAGCATTATTGTGCTTCTGAGAATTTCACTTGGATATCTTCATTGGAGTGAAAATGTCGCCCTTTCATTTTAGGGAAGAGATGGAATGCGTAAGGGGCTAAGTCAGTAGAGTAGGGAGGGTGGACGACCGTTGGCATATTTTTTACCAAGAATTCTTTGGTATGTGTAAGGGATAAATTTTATTAATAAGTAATAAAATTACTAAGTAACCCGAACAGAAGTCTGAGCCGATAGTAGTCAAATTATAAATAAGCAGAGATTTTAATTTAACCTCAGTAAAGTCATACAATTCGATTTGAATTGATGAGATACAAACAAATAAATAGTTAGATGAATAAATGCAGTTAACATAAATAAAGATAACTGTAAACAAGAAAATATTCGTCTCAATTAGTTGCGACGTCTTCAACCCAATGGGTCCTTTTAATTCTCCATACAGTAGTTGACCGAAAACGTAGTCGTGATGCCGGAAACAGGGAGTTTGAAGAAATCGACGCAGTGGAAAATGCTAGCATCTACAACGTAATCCTCTACCGGTACAGCAACTAGAAAAGCTCCGCTTCCACTCTTCATAAAGTAGTTAAACATGAAGTACGCTCGTCTGGATACAGAAAAGCAATCAATGAAAATTGAGTCAGTACATAAATTGAATCCAGAGTAAACAAAACACTAAAGCTAATTCTTAAATTCCTTCAACTAAGGGATAATAAAATAATATCAGCCTCAATATGTAATTCAACGGCATGAAGTAGATAAATCACCCAAGAATAAATAAATGCACTTAACGCACAAATATTCGGAATTGTCACAGGTAAGTATAATTAATTTTTAGTGCATCAATAGCAGGAATCCATTTGACATAATGAATCTCCATTAGCGCAAAAGCTAAAGAATAAAATAAACGAATCCTAGAGCGCAAGAGCTCAAAAATTCTTAACAGCCGAAATTTCAATAAATATAAATTAGCAGAATTAAATCCACCTTAACAACAGTTCCAAAAACTTGTAATTCGGAATTTTTCCGAACGAGCAGATAATTACAAATACGTCGTTTTTTTAATGTAGAGAGCAACGACGTTTTCCTCCTCGGACGAAACCACTCATCCCGTAAGGGAAAATGACCTTCATTCTATGTAGCTCGTATTCGACATTAATAGAGTTTTCTTCGCCAGCGGATTTAAGCCAAACGTCTAATTGTATGCTCGTAAGGCTGTAAAAGTAGGAAGGAGTAACACTTATGCTCGGATGAGAACGATTCAGCAGTTTCTCCCGTCGATGCGAAGCGTGAAATCTATCTTCGGATGCCTCCCGTGAGCTGCTACCAATTCGCTCGGCCTGTTCGGTACTTGACAGGCAGTTTTGCTCACGGTTAATATTCCCAAGGCTTTCCTCTTTCATTCCTCGGTTATTTTGAATACCTTCCCGCTTAGACGATACACTCCTTCCATTCCACCTTTCGCCTACGGAATCTCCAGTAAAAGTCCTCTCTCTCTCTCTCTCTCTCTCTCTCTCTCTCTCTCTCTCACTTTCCATTTCACCTTCCCTCGCTCTTGATTGGTCCATTATCTGTTACGTCGTTCTTCGTAATTTTCGTCGCCTCTCCGTTGTCGCTCGATGGCTTTTGTTTGAAAACAGAAGAACGGCGTAACAGTCTGCGGGCGCGTTGTTAGCGCGAAATTTTCCCTCAGTCTCTTCAAAACTTGGCAGTAAAACTTTCTGTTGACCGTCTGACCAGGTCGAATAATTTGGAAATTCGTAGAAGCACAAGAACACAAACAGCAATAACTCACAAAGAAATGCGTCTACGATTACGAAAGTTGGCACAGCAGCAGCTAAAATGTGCAGGAAGAGGGATCTAGCAGCAAAACCTCATACGGTTTTGGTTTGGGCGGAATATTCAAATTCTCGGGTATTTTGGGTAGAACCTCGTATTCCTAATAATTGGAAAGTGTAAGGAGTAAAAGTCTCATCGGAAGTAAAGGTACCAGGGCCGATCAGTAAAAAAGATTTCTTGGTGCATAAAAAATCATTCACTATTAAGAAAGGTGACTATTAATTGTTGAAAAGACTCAAACACTATTTTTCCAGAAAACCACCAAGTCGATTCAGACATTTGTTTGACCGCTAAAACGATTTGTTTATTCCAGTGAATTAAAAATCGTGTCTCTGCTGATCTATCCAGGCTTTTGCAGCTGTTAACACTTTTTTGTCAGAAAAAAATAGATTTTCAGCCAAATGCTGTTTCAGGAGAGGAAACGGGTAAAAATCGCTGTTGAGTGAATGACGTAATTTTTGTATAGCCTTTATTTTTTGTTTTAATTTTCTGTCACTAGAGGTCGACAAGATATGTATGACGGAAGCCAAGCCGTTTGTAGCACGATTTTTATGCTCTTCTCATTAAATTGTCATGTATAAATATTCTAAAGTTTTCTTGTCAGTCGCAACGCATTTCACGCATTACATAACACAACAATCGCTTAGAGCCAAATCTCTTTCCATTTGAACTTTTAGAGCGATCGTATTCGACGGATGGCTTCATGCAATCTTTTCAAAGTAGTATAGTAATGATTAGCATTGATTGTGTGTCCACTTCAAGAAAGTCCACCAGGATAACACCAGCTGGATCCCAGAAAATTGTGGCCTTGACTTTACCAGCAGATGGTGCCACTTTAAACTTTTTTGGTGCAGAGAAGAGCAGTGTTTCCATTCCATACTGGCTTCTTTTTTGCTACTGGGAACAAAATGATGGAGCCAGATCTCATGACCGGTGACGATTCGATCAATAAAATATTTTATCATTTGCACACTAGCACTCAAGAAACTCCAAACTAACTATCATTTTTGCAGCTTTGTGATCAACAGATAAAGCTCGTGGCACCCACCTGGCACAAAGTTTTCTGTATTACAAAACAAAAGTCACAAGATGTTGCACAACTCCATAACTCAATTCCAATTCGGATGCAATAGCTCGCAAAGTTAACCTTCGATCATCTTCAATTATTGCTTCAACACGTGATGAGTTGAGACCTGTTGTTGATAACTTCGGATGCCCACTGTCTCCACTGTAGTGATCTGACACATCATCTCTGCCAGAACGGAACAAACGACATCACTTAAACACATTTGCCTGCTTGTCATATCGTCATCATTGGCTTCAATAAGCTGGTTGTGAACTTCCACAGGAGGCATGCTTTTTGTGAAAAAAAATCGAATGACACTTCTTACTTCAATCCGAGACCACTTTTCAAATTGTCTCGCCATTTTCAGCTGTGATTGCACATATGCGGATGATGTGGTATCATCCGTTCATCCGAGGTCAAAATTACTGTTATCTAATGTCAAATTTCACAAAAAAAATCAGCTTTCTGGAATGTGGCGCCATCTCTTTTTAAGTCTCGGAAACTTTTTTACTGATCGACCCTCGTATTATTCAGAGGAACACCGCTTTCACTTCAGGAAAGGTATCGTACTGAAAAACGAACCAGAAACAGAACCGACCTGAAGAGGGTTCGACCTGTGGTGTCCTTAGAAAATCCAACTACAGTGCTCCACATGGCCAAAGAGCTGAAAATATCTCAAAGAAACACATCATTCGAGAAAATTTGAAACTGAAATTGTCTGCATAAGGCTCGAGGTCACCGTTTAACAAAACGGCACATCCGCGGACGCTTTACCAACGCCAGAAAACTTTACGAGTGGTACCGTTTACATCACCGCTGCTGGATTTATAATTGCAGCTGCATGTTGTGCTTGTGATAAGCTCAGTTTGTAAAATATGGCTACTAACGTTAAAATCAACTCGACCTACTTCCAGCATAAAGTAATGGACCCAATTACATGGTCACGTGTAGCCACAATATACGCTGCCACAGTTTTTAGCGAATGCGTCTGACTCTGGTCAGCTAAGAAAAACCTTCCTGAACAAATTTGACAACCTTCCTACATTTCCTGTTTTGGAAAGTGTTTTAGCGCTTTATTTTGATCCAACCTCTAAGCTGAAAGTCGTGGTTGTCAAGAAGGTCAATTTTTCCTCACAGGTTACCATACAATCAAGAAACGGATCACGTTTGTTGCAATACAATCGTTTTCGGTTTTCCCAGTTTTCGACAGCTTAAAAACTGTCGGATGGGTTAAGCTTTAACAGATTGGTTTTCTTCTTTACAGGTGACATGAATGATGATGGCACTAACACAAGCAGAAAGAATTGAAATCATCCTGATACTAGTGAACGAAACGCACGTGTTATCGCTGAAAATTTTAACAAAGGCATCCCAACTGAAGACCCATTACGCACAGCACAGTTGAAGGAAGAAACGACTCGTAAGGTAGAATGTGCAGCATGGATAATAGCAAATGCAAATAAAGTGCTGCATTACCTATCATTATTATTTCGTGATGAATCAAATTCTTTGTCAATGGTGAGGTCAACAAACAATGCCAATACTAGTCGAACACAAACTCTCAAAAAATGACCTCTCTAAAATGGTTATATCTCAGCTAAAATGATCGGCCTCGGTGGCTCAGGGGTTGCGTGGTCGCCTCTGATGCCCGAGGACGCGAGTTCGATTTTTTTCAGGGGAAAAATCCTGAGATCACGCACTTCCTTCGGAAGGGAAGTAAAGCCGTTGGTCCCGTGTAGTCGTTTGCCGGCTGCACGTTAAAGAACCCTTGCGAGGCAAAATTTGCGGCCCCTATAACGTCGTCCTGAAAAGACCATGGCAGTTGAAAAGGACGTTAATACCAAACAAACCAAACCAATCAGCTAAAATGATGGCATGGTGTGGGGATACCCATGTTGTAGGACCATTCTCCAGTGACAGTATCTTAAGAGCAGCAGGTAATTGGGACATCCGTACCTTAGTTCATACCTACATTTACAGAAATATTCCACCACCATGAATTTCTGTCCTCACTTCCCCCAAAAGATAAGAGCAGTCATTTAGACACGTTTTCTTCTAGATTTAAGCCATTTGGGTTTTTATGGAGTCAGGTCAAAGAACAGAGGTCGGGATCCGATTCACCTTAAGCAATGTGCGAGAAATGTGCCACTATTCAGTCAGGTAGTTATAACCAAGGTTTATCAAGAGTGGGAGAGGAAGAAGACCATACGAATTCGAAATGACGGACCGCATGTTGAACATGTTAAATTTTATTTGGTCATTTTATGTTACATTCACAAATTGGTAGAGCATTTCAAACATACACTGCCCTGCCAAAAGTATCCGGACACCCTTATATTCTTGTTGTTCGTGTGGTCTCACCCTGCAGGATGCACGTGACAGTATGCATAGGTGGTACGGCAATGACAACACCAGTCAGCATGCCAAAGGTCCGAGAATTTTTCGACTTTGAGAGAGGAATGCTTGTGGGGGTCGCGCATTAGCAGAAAGTCACTTCGCGAAATCAGCACTTATAGTGGGCATTTTTGCTCCACTGTACACGTTGTTGTGCACAGTTACGAACAGACAGGTGCAACGACGATAGCAAGTCGTTACGGGCGACCTCCACTCCTGTTGCCGAGAGACAAACGTGCTCTGTCTAGGGTGGTGGTGAGGCATCGCAAAGACATCCCGCAGGACATCACTGCTCCCTTTGCAGGAGACTCAGACGCCTAAACACTTGCCGCAGCCCGTGGCCCATCAGTGCGCACCAGAGACGATCAATTAACGAGACCTGAAATTTGAGCTATTTTTGTGTTATACGCATCTCTCTCTGCGTCAGCAAGCAACAGAACCCAATGACGTCATCAAGAGAGTCAGTTTCGACTTTTTCCATCTTGAGCGCTTATTAGGCCAGAGACGATCTATTAACCAATTGAAAGTGGCCGTTGAGTCACATGTTTGATTACTTGCAAGCAGAGACGATCTTCACCACATTTCAATTTACCAGCGACCGTTAAAGAATTTCTCTGGCTGTCTCTGCATTTTACTTTCATTTTTAGTGAATGCAACTATGGGAGGCATTGCAACTTCATTTATACTTCATTCCTTTAATCTTCTCACAAATGTTTTAGGCAAGTTCTTGACACTTGTAGAAAATAATTACTTGCGTTTTAAAACACGCTTGTTAAATTTTGTATTGAAATTTTCCTAAACTGATGGCATTCTGTTGCAATGTGTGAATTATCAGATTTCAGATTTTTAAATTATGTAATGAAAAAGTAAATTAAATAATTCATTTACTAATATAAATAAATATATAAATAAAAATAAATTAATAACAACCCTTTTATAATTGTATTAATAGGAATTCTATTACAGTGACGCTCAAGAATTTATGTAAATCCTATGAGAAAGTGTTGTTATAAAATAGTAAAACAATTGAATATTTGACCCGTCTCTTAAATAAGACGCCTGTACAGCGGGGGAAGGGGGGACGATATATTAACGTCCCTGGGGGGGGGGACGTTTACTTGGAATGACGTCATTTAATTCTCGTCTGTGTGACGACATTCATGAATTGTCCCTAGAGTTGCATCCGACAGCTCCAAACGGCGCCACCGCAAAAAAATGTAACAAGTTTGCTATGGGAAAACAATGAAATGTAATGTCTCGTTAATTGATCGTCTCTGGTGCGCACAGTGCAACATGCCCTCCATGAGATTGGCTTCTGCGGGAAAACCGGAAAGAGGAAGCCATTCGTCTCAAGGGTGAATGCTGTTCGTCGTCTACGATGGTGTACGGAGCGTCGTCAGTGGACTAGTGATGATTGGACGAATGTCATTTTGGACAAAGGTCACTCTGGCGATGGGGTCATTGTGTGGGCCACGTTCTGTACAGCAGGCGTAGGACCTATCACCGGTGTCGACATGGGACTGAATGCCCCACAGTACCAAGAGTTGTTGGAAACGTACAGTCGGCTACAAAAGTATCTAGCCATCTTGCAATGTTTCTCTATGGCAGGGTGGCTAAGTACTTTTGTTGCCGACTGTACCTTCTTGAAGCGATGGTGGAGTTCTATGGCACCTCATCAAACTGCTTCATCCAGCAGGACAATACCACATGTCACACCGCTCATTTAACACATGTATGGTTCGCCCGTGAGGACTCCAGTTATTACTCTGGCCTGCGCATGCCCCCAGTCACGAATCGTCATGCCCCCGGTCACGAATCGTCATGTCCCCGGTCACGAATCGTCATCAGTTGCTGGACCGTTTGACCACCAAATATCACCATGTCACACCAGCGGAGTGTAAACAACTTATGGACAGCCTTCCTCGTCGTGTTGCAGCAGTAATTGTAGCAAAGGGTGGCCCAACGCGTTACTGACGACAGTATTTCCATAGGAGGCACATGGAGCGGGGTACTTTTAGTTTTATCATTTTTAAAATATTAGCACAAATTATTTGTTGTTCTCTTTATGCTTGTATTTCACATGAAATCTGTTAAAACTCATTTACGTATAAAGTTACATTGAAATGAACTACACAATTATGGTTCTTGTGAAATTCTACCCTTGCTTAAAATCAGATGACTCCTTTTCCATCGAAAGTTTTAAAGTTGCATCCAAAATAGCCATAGACGATATGTTTCCCTTCTCCCCCGTAACATTCTTCAGAATAGTGTTTTCCTATTTGCCAACCCTTTCTTGGTTTATGTAGGTGGTTCCACATTTACGGACCATCTGTACTACAAGGAAAATTTAAACATGTATTCATTACTAATAAAAATAAAATGTACTCAAAAATAGATCAGCCATGAACCTAGTCAATCCTACTTGATATCTTAGATTATTTAAAAATCTTCACTTGCATATATAAATCTTTAGCTCGTCACGAGTGGCTTGTCAGCGAGCAGAACATTAGACTTGTTCTGTTTCCATAGTTATTATTAAATTAAATGAACAGTGAATAACATATAAAGCGAATGACGTGACACTACCAATAAAGGCAAGAAATAATGGATATTGGATATTGGGACTTTACTGTTTCGGTGATTTAAAGACGGTAGCAGCTTTAACCCTCGGGGCCATATAAGGCGAGCTTTACTTGTCTTCTTTCTCAGTAGGTGTCAGAGTTATTGAAATCAAACACCAGAGAAGAAATGAATTCTGGCCTTGGACAAGAGGGATTAACTCGACTTTACACACGACAGCAAACAGACGATAAGCGAAACCAATAAGACGATCCCTCGGCCGCAACTTCGTCAAAGGAAATGGTATGACATCTATGGAATAAAAATTTAATAAATGTATTTTATTTAATAAAAATATATCTTACTTCTCCGTGTACCTTTATATTGTTCACAATATTTATTCTACATGGAGAAGTGTTAACTATGGCCTTTTTATTTGTCTATTATGAATGTTTTCTGAATATGCAATAGTGTTCAATTTGAGAGGCTGTTATATTTGAAAAATAATGAGCGCTCCTCTTTTTTGAATTACCCTGTAAAAAAAAATCAAAATTTAAATGCTCGTTTGTGAAATTTTCTTTTTCTAACATGCATTTGCATTTGTTGCATGCGCTGAGAAGCAACATAAAGATCTTTTGAGATAATTATACGAAAATATTATTCTTATTTTTCTTTTACAAAATTTTTCAAAATAACCAGTGAAGTAAAAAAAAAAAAATTACCATGCGATGGCCGGGAATCGAACCCGGGTCAACTGCTTGGAAGGCAGCTATGCTCACCACTATACCACCATCGCTTCTGAAAAAGACCGTTCTTTATTTTGCTTATCAATTCTAAGTTCATTCACATTGCAATCCAAGCAAACGGAGAAATGAGAGCAAAGAAGCGTTACAGAGTTGCCTCGAGCCTTCATCTTTTGTCAGTGGCTTCTCTGAAACTCAAGCAAGCGTGATATTCTCTCCCTTAACCCTTAGTCCGCTCCAACAGAATTTGAAATCAGAAATAACCAGTTGAGAATGAGCAAGTAATAACCAGTTGAGAATAAGCAAGCTTTCATTACCAAAAACGAACTTAAAAATTGTATGCGTAATTTAATGAGAAACAGTATGAATGGGTAAATATATTCGATAGCATGACTCGGTGACTGATATTGTATGTGCATGTTTGAGATGTGCAAGAACATGTGTGTGAATAAGAACATGCTTGTGAATAGGGACGCTGCGATACTCTTTTCGATACGATATTCAGCATCGATATCAAACTTAGAGCCAAGTGTCGATTCCCCGATCTTATCGATACTTATAAGAAAAGAAAGTATCGATACAGAGAGTATCGTATCATTCGATATTCTTATAAAGCAGACACAATTGCATGTATTTTAAGTTTCAAGTAATGTTGAATTGGTTATACTCCATTCGGTCGACTCGCATTCGGTCGACTCGCAATCGGTCGACTCCCATTCGGTCGACGCGCAATCGGTCGACTTTCAATGGGTCGATAGGGTTAGTTTGTCGGCATTAATTCCCCCCTTTCGTGAATAACCTCCCCCAACACCCACCTTTCTTATCTGAATCGAAAGCCCATGATTCGAAAAGATATGTTGAAATTTTGAAAAATTTTGTGCGTATAAGACCAATTTTGTGTAGCTATCTCCTCCGAAACGGCAACAAGCAGAATCAAATGAAATTAATACATACTTAGAGGGTACCATAAACTGTGCCTTGACGTATTTTTATGATAAATGGTTAGGCCTAGTTAGAGATAATTTTCTAAAAATGAAAAAATGAAATGACTATAATGTTCATACAAGCGAACCAAACTGAAAAAACTTGGCATGTGGAGACTCCTCTTATTAAGGCGAATATTTTTTGTAAGTAACTTACTTGGCTTGATGAGTAAATAAACAGTAAATAAAATGTAAAAATAAACTCACATAAATAATAGACCGATAACAATGTAAAACAGTTTTATTTAATATTTAATAAAATGAAGGAACATTATTATGTGCAACTCGATTTAAAAGAACAATGGCATCCTCTACTGTTTGCGGCGAATGTTCATACATACGAGTATAAGATTGATAACACCGATTGAGTTCGGCATATTTAGCATTACCTTTTGATAGTCTGTGAGCGGCAGCAATGCTTGCTAGCTTCATCTCATAATCAATTTGCTTCTGTTTAATTGCATCGATGAATGCATGAATATTAGGATGGAATTCTTTTATTGATGTCTTCAAACTGCGATGAAAAGCTTCAAGCCCATTATTAGTTCTTGCACCAAAATTTTTGTAATGGTTCCATAATTGACCTTTATCATAAACTCTTGTTCTCACACACTTGCTTAGCATTCGTAGCCTTGACTACCCATGTGACCACATAAAAAATGGCGTCCCTTGGTCGTGTTGTAAGCATTTGTGATTTGAGTAAAATTCACTTTTTTTACATTTTTTATAGGTTTTTACTACTTTAAAGATTTTTATTATTATCTTTATTAATTTAACATACATTATTAACCTGAAATTTGCAAAATATAATGATTTAAATGTTTACTGATAACCTTTCATAATTTTAATTTCATAGTCATTTCCAAATTACCTATAAAATTATTTTCTAATGATGTTTATTTCTTTCTCCTCACTCTGACAATTGGAAATACAACAATATTTAACCATAGCAATAAAAATTTTAAACAACAACAAGCCGGCTCGGTGGCCGAGAGCGTTGAGGCGCAGGTCTTTCCGCTCTCGTCACCAGTGAGTTGCGGGTTCGAATCCCGCCAAGGGCATGGATGTTTGTGTTTGTCTATTTTCATCATCATCCTTTCATCCCATACGGCTAGTCTCCTGGACGAGTGAGATGCGAGCTGGAAATCATCAAATCAACCAACAACAATTAAAACTTTCATTTAAGATACAGTCAACAAATGCCGTTAACACGTCCAGTGTCCGCCATTTGCATTTTGTAAAAAAATCAGTGACGTTTAGTGGCAACCAATCACAATACAGGGGATAAAGGTCAATTCTCGTGGAAAACGGCTATTTTCATCGATCCAATTTTCGACGAAATAATCTAAAAGTCGTTCAATATTTGGTACTGTTTCAGGGCTAGGAGCCTCAGCATGAATATAGCACCATAAATCATCGACTTTATCTAATGGCATTAGAGCCAAGGCGCACATCCGCTTAAATGTGTTCTTCAGTTCCTGACTCTCATTGTGGTATTCTTCCCGTAGACCAAGATTGTCCAGCTTCCGCCATAAGCACTGAGTAGAATGAAAGTAGCATCCGTGAATGTTAATGTTGGGAAAGATAGTCCTAACTGCCGTGATCATGGATTGTTCGAAGTCCATTTGAATATTGGATGGATTAAAGTTCAAACCAAGATTGTTTGCTTTATCTTGAAATATCCTGAGCAATCGACGATATGTTTCTGTTGTTTTCGACGGCAGTAAACAATAGCCAGCAGCAATCATTTGCTTCATATCAGAATGATCATGTTCAAGTTGTCCCGTTTTGACTTCGATGTGTATCGAATATAATTGCACAAATATGCTCGGACACGTAAAGAAGGTACCATCAACGAAAATTTTTTCAATCTATAATCGTTGCGGTGAAAGAGTTTTTTATTAGTTCTAAGTTTTCCAAGAAAGGTGGAGTTATATAGGTGGGCGTTGGGGGAAGTCATTCATGAAAGGGGGGCAAACAATGCTATATAACCGCTCTGTTCCGAGAACGCTCCCAAACCCTTCCGAGAAAGTTTCCTTTCTCATGCTTGTTTCTTTCCCAACCCGGAAGCGTTTCCAGACCAGAAAGGGGTAGGTGGGTTCGGGTGAGGTCATTCATGAAATGGGGGAAGTAATTGCGAGTCGACCGATTGGGATTCGACCGAATGCGAGTCGACCGATTGAGAGTCGACAGAACGGAGTTACCCCGTTGAATTGTATACAGGGTGTTTTCTGAATGGCCTGTATAAACTTTCTGTATATGTTCTGGGGACCAAAACAAGCACAAAATGTCATATGAGCATTGAGTCGGTTTGAAGGTGTCCTGCAGTAGACGAAATTAAGTCTAAAGCCTATAAGTATTGCAAATTGTGTGATTTATTAAGTTGTGGAATGATTTATTGGTTTCACAATGTCCGTTTGTCTGTCCCCTTCATTTTCTACATTTTTTCACGTAGAAAGTTGAAATTTTGAACATGGCTTACCATAGGCATGTCCTCCTTCACTATTTAAGTTGGTTTTAATCAGCTCTCTGGGGTCAGAATTCTGGAGGTGGCAATCACTTGGTCTCTAAACATATGGCAACAAAAGTCTTATGATATGTCCTTCGATCGGCAATGGTGAGAAACGAAAGAAGATAGAGCTCTTTTACATTTTTTGATTCGAATACTATGTTCGAAAAAACCAATTTTCTGATTAAAATATTTGGGAGATTTAAAAGTGAAGATAAAGGGGTAAAAATACATCACCTCAGGACTTCCGCTACTTTCCTCGGGAAGTGGGGGGGGGGGGGTAAATTTTTTTTTTTCTACGATATAACAAGGCAATACATTTGCTATAGTAAATGATAAAAATGGCCTCCGTTAGATTACAAGGAAGTCTGTGCACGTCAGGAGAACAAAATTTTCTTCAGACGTTTCTTTGAACTGTCGTAACTCTTCTTCTACTATAGGACACTTTCAAACCATTATATTATAGAAAGAAGCGTCTTCGACCCCATGTTCATATGACATTTTCTGCTTGTTTTGTTCCCTGGAACATATTCTGAAAGTTTGTACACACCATTCAGAAACACCTTGTATATATTCTATAAGCGACAGGTTACAGTAAAGAATAGTTGTGGTTTATTATTATTGTTGCAAAGAATATAATGTTTAATTTCTAAATTGGTGGTAAAGCCTGCATGAATTGAACCTCTTAATCCATTAGACTTTGGAGATGGTAAATAAAATACGCAAAAGTAGAATGTAAAACGATATTAGAGGCGCGTTGTGGTGGCATAAGGAGTGGGACCGTCATTGAGCTCGGCAGATGGAAAAGGTGGTACGAAATATTAATAGGCATACGCATAAAAACATATTTCTAAAATTTAAAAAATAGTACCGAAACTAGCTATCGATACTCATATTCTTTTTTCGATACCACGATATCAATACTGCCAAAAAGTATCGATACTTACTCATATCAGTAGTATCGCAACGTCCCTGCTTGTGTATCAGATGCTGAGGGTAGGGGTGAACGAGACAATGGCAATCACCTAAGAGAGAAATTGAACTTGTGGTGTGCACTATCGCGAACGGAGGTGATAGGACTTGTTCTTCTTCGTTGAGCAAACATGCTAGAAGATTGCGCATTATAATCATGGAGTAACATCGGCCAAGAGTGTTTTTCCAACAAGACGGCGCATGACCCCATTTTTAATGTTCGGGAGACTCTATCCCATTTCCCAGACAGATGGATAAGATGTGATGGCGCGATCTCTTGGCCACCACATTCATCCAATTAACCCCCATCGAAATTATCCTGTGGGAGTATAATAACGATAAGGCTTATAGTAGGAATTCTACTTTTTTCCTGGTACAACCCTTTCCGTGTAATGCTGCCATATCCCATTTTTATTCTTAAAAATCCTATATATCTCATGCTGCTGAAGCAATTTGCGAAGTAAAAAAAATAATAGAAATCATTATTGTTATCAAAAGAATTCCTTAAAACTGAAATATGCATTTCAAGCAAATTGAAACAAACGTGTACCCTTTTTAATATTTATAAAATAAAAAACAAAATTACACTCGCCCGACGTGGGGCTCGAACCCACGACCCTGAGATTAAGAGTCTCATGCTCTACCGACTGAGCTAGCCAGGCTAACAGATGTAGAATAATTTATTATTCATAATAAGCTCTAAGTATATAAGAGTAGGAGTTGTAATAAAGTATATTAATTAAAAAATAAGAACTCCATTTAATAAAAAGAAATAGAAATAAAAATAAATAATAAAAACAATTGAATAAAAATCACCCCTACGACAACCATTCAATGTCCCAATGCTCGTGGAGCCCCGGGCAAGTGCCCACTGTCCCCAGGCGTTAAGACGACCCTGTATCCAACTCCAAACAGATCGGCCTCGGTGGCTCAGCAGGTTGCGTGATCGCCTCTGATGCCCGAGTACGCGGGTTCGATCCCGGCCGAGGACGACGAGGATTTTTCAGGGGTAAATCCTGAGATCACGCACTTCCTTCGGAAGGGAAGTAAAGCCGTTGGTCCCGTGTAGTCGTTTGCCGGCTGCACGTTAAAGAACCCTTGCGAGGCAAAATTTGCGGCCCCTATAACGCCGTCCTGAAATGACCATAGCAGTTGAAAAGGACGTTAATACCAAACAAACCAAACCAAACCAACTCCAAACAGCTTCATGTGTTCGGCTTATTTTGAAGCGTCGTTGCTCTATCTACGCTCCGGTCGTTTTAAAGTCATTGTCAATAAATAAAGATGTTCATTAAACTAGATTCTGTTCAACTCTAAACGGGCCTAATTCTAGTATTCGACGAGAACAACAACCTACACATATGCTAAACGCCGAAGGAATGAGCTAGGCCGATCTGCTGTTTTAAGGGACGTGCATTTCTCACATTTTTGCGATCTCTTGCTTCACACACAGATTTCATGCTCAAATGCGTAGGGCTGTATATCGCAGAAGTGGCGGTAGCATTTAATTCTGCTAACAGCCCTTGTATATCGCTGCCACTGTTATCAATATCGCTAGTTACTATCGCTCTGGTTTTCGTATTCGTATTCATTTCGATGTTCTGTAGCTTCCCTTAACCCGATAATAAGAAATAACATTTACTGCAATGAGTGATGTCACATATTCCGGAACTCCTTCGTACTCCACTGGAAACAATGATGTTATCAACAATAACTCGCGGCTTTTTGGTATTATCGACGTATTGGTGCCAATTTTCATCTAATATGACCACCCGTTCCCATCTGTCATGTATCGTTCGTAAAATTTACTGGCATTGGTAAAGCGTTAGCGGATGTTTTCGTTCTGTCAGACGATCACCAGGAGCCATAAGCCGACACGAGAGTTTTAGATTTTCTCGAATGATACGTCCAACACTTCTTTCAGACATTTTCAACTTTTTCGCCAAGTAGTGCTGCATAGGTGGGTTTTCTAAGGACTCTCTTCACGTCGGCTGTGCTAAGGGTAGGCTGGGTCTGTTTCTGGTTCGTTTTTCACTAGGACCCCGTCTTGAATTGTTTGTTCCTCAGAATAATAATTTAGCTGTAATTAGGCCTTGGACTGACTCTACACTCCTTAATCCGTGTTCTGTTACTCTGTCATCTACTGTCTCACTCGTCTCCAACTTTTTGAATTTTTTCGTTTTATTTTTATTGAGGAAGGTTACCAAAGTTTTCCGTGTTGGTTATGTTCATAGGAGGAAAAAAGCAATCAAAATAACACTTATCCTGTATGGACGCCGAATCTACATTATGAGCTTCATTGTAATTACAAAATAGAAAAAAGCGATGAAAAATTCCGCCAACTGGACTCGAACCAGGGACCACGCCTTTCGTTTGTACCGCTCTAACCAATTGAACTACCGCGGACAATGAACCGCTTGTTACAATATATATATAGACTTTCCTGATGTCACCAAAGCAATTCAATTGGCAGAGCAAGACCCCGAACTACAAATCGGGACTCCCCAAGCCAGAGGCCGGGGACGTGCTCTGCCAGGTGAATGGGGTATCAGTTGTCGAAAGGCGTGGTCTCTGGTTCGAGTCCATGTCGCGGAATTTTTCCTTCACGTTACTACTTGTAATTTGTTTTGTTTGAAGAATATTTTCCTGCCCTTTTCTCTTGATATATTCTAACTTTTTAAAAAATTTAAAGAATTCTCTATCTTCTATCTCATTCCATTCCTAGTAAGGAAACTTTTTATGCTGTTTCGTGCTTTGAAACTATCCCATACTAGCATCTCGTAAAATAGAAATAAAGAAATCAAAAACTACATTTCTTTACACACTTAGGCCTTCTTTCATTGCTATAATTTTAGAGGGCTGCTTCTTTTGTAAATAAGAGCAAAATACTATTATAGCTCTCTATAACAAAATACGAATCATATGAAGACTTGGGAAGACGTTTAATTAAGATAGCGCTTTAGCTTGAAAGATAGAGATAGCTAACTAGACAGATAGACAGAGAAAGAGAGAGAGAGAGATCGGAGTGCGGGGGAGGGAAAGTAAGTTACAATGGGCTACAATTACCTGATGTTCCCTCTCTGAAGTTCATCAATGAAACTCCTGGGGCATAAAAAGAGCGCAATGAGAAGGAAGGGAAGATGGGATGAGAGAGAGAGAGAGAGAGAAGGGTGGGGGTGTGGGAGAAACGAGAGAAAAGTAATTATTTTCTATTCTGATCTCGAGGGAGTCACGTGTCAATTTCGGAAGAATTAAGAGGTGTTTTTCTCCCTCTTATACGAAAAGGGAAAGTCTTGGAGTTCTCTCCACTATAGTTTGTTTTCCTTTCCGTTTATAATTGTTGTTGCACTAACAGTAAAGCTACAAGTTGCACAACACAAAAGCATAAGCTTATGTAGATCATTGTTATATGTTCAATCAAATAGGCTAAATGTTTAACTTTTTTACAAGTATAATTGAATTATATCTAAAGTTATGCATTAAACTTCTGCATACGTTTGTGTATTGAAATTGTATACATTGAAATTTATTGATTAGATTTGATTACGTTCTACAATTTATTTAAATTGACGTTTAGCTGTAATTTCGTTACTTTTTTAATTTCAAATATAAAACCTCTCAATAAGCTAAAAGCTTTCAACATTTATATTAAACAAGACATTTTTATTACTTAATAAATGCTAATTATTGTTTCTTATTGTACGTGAAATTAAAATAAGAAATAACCTTAACCCATAAGCATCCAAAACATAACGTTTGGTTAGGTTAGGTATAAGGTGCGTCACATAAGTATAGGACCACCCATATTTTCCCTTGTCTGCAAGAAACAAAATAAAATAATTAAAACATTGTTACTGTATCAGATTCTCACAACTTTATTATTTATTGTCTCCAAAGAAAATAATGGAAAACAAACAACAACAAAAATAAGAATTTATAAAAATAGAAATTCAGCTGTCCTATAAGTATAGGACCAGCATCACTTAATGCCGTTTTTCGAGCAGAAAAATTAACAAAGCAGTGATTAATCAGTCAATAGACGACACTGGTGATTACCTAATACGGTTGCCTCCACAAAAACTTTCAAGTTGCTGTAAACAAGGAACTTAAACACAATGCCTCGTAACACCACCTTGTCAGACTATGAAAGGGGTCAAATTGAAGTTTTGAAAGCTTCTGGAGTGAATGCACGAGGTATAGGAAAAGCTATAAGTCGGTCACATAAAGCTGTACTTAATTATTTGAAAGCTGGTGCTCAGTATGGCCGGAAAAAGAGACCTGGGAGACCTCAGAAGACGACTAATCGACAAAAAGGGCAGTTATTAAAAAAATGAAAGACCCCACAACATCTTTGCGTGCGGTGGCCAATTCTGAAAATGTTCCAGTATCTAAATCAACTGTGCAACGGATTGTGAAGCAGGCATCATCT
>JAHWFO010088598.1:250345-261187 GCA_023313115.1 Rhysida immarginata | reverse complement strand
GAATGAAGACTTCAGATTATCAAGATCTGCTTGATATTCATCTTTTACCGTTTGAGGAGAAGATTGGAGGGACCAGATGGATTTTCCAGCAAGATAATGCCCCAGATCGCCGTGCAAACAGCACATATGAGTGATTTTTAGCAAATTGGGTGCAGATTATGGTCTGGCCTGCCCTATCTCCAGATATCAATCCAGTGGAAAATGTATGGGGCGCTTTAGCCAGATCTGTTTACGCAGGTGGTAAAGAGTACCGCAATATAGAAGAATTAAAGTATGCTGTGTTGAATGTCTGGGAAGAAATTAATTCAGATTATCTGCAAAACCTGGTCACAACTATGCTAAACCGAATTTTCAAAAATATTGAAAAAACGGATGTTTTATTGGGCATTAAGTGATGCTGGTCTTATACTTATGGGACAGCTTAATTTCTATTTTTGTAAATTCTCATTCCTGTTGTTGTTTGCTTTTCATTATTTTGTTTGGAAACAATAAATAATAGTTGTGAGAATCTGATACAGTGACAATATTTTAATTATTTTAATTTGTTTCTTGCAGACAAGGGAAAATATGCGTGATTCTATACCTATGTGACGCACCTTATTCTGGATTTTAAAAATCAACTAATCTGTTGACATATCTTTGGTGAAACTTATTTTTCAATTGACGTCTGTCATTGCAACGGATGAATTGGTTCCACACTGGCAATATGAAGGTGTCGTGCATCAGGAACTCTTTTAAGAGTTAATCCAAAAAATATAAATTAAAAGAACTCTTTGAGTGTGTGTCCCAGTAACCGCTTTTGTATAGTGGTTAGTACATTGCGTTGTGGCCGCAATAACCCAGGTTCGAATACTGGTCACGGCAGTGTGGACTTTATTTTTTACTGTTTTATCATTTAAATTAAAAGTAATACATTTTGTGTATTAGATTTTCTATTTTACTGATATTTTCCCTAACAAAATTTTCACATTAAATTAAATTAAAATTCAAATCAGTTTCTTTAAAGTTTCTTTTTCTTTCTTATATTCGCAACATTTATTAAGCACGAAATTTTTCATTAGCCACAAACATTTCGGAATATTATAAACATTTTTCATTTACACTTTTACGTTGCATCTAATGTCTAATTGTTTTCAAGAATAATATTCATGTTATTCCAATATTCAACGGTTGTCTACATTTCTCGGCATTGCATTTGTTCAACTTATCATTTTAAACTCCTTATCATTGTGTAAAGAATATTATTCTTCAAATCAATTAGAAATTAACCCTTTATGCATCAATGTAGATAATTAACACAACGTATCAATATAGATAATTATGCATCGACAAACTTTTTAAGGCCCTATTTCCAAATTATTTTTTTGATTAGACATTTTAATCTTAAAATTCAAATTAAATTCAAATTTTTCTTTTTCTTCATTTTTCAACTTCTTCAATTACGGCAACTATTACATTACCTGTTTCCTGAAACAGAGTGCAATTATAATTCGAAAACCGTAGAGAATGAACTAAATTTAAATTTTCTACACTGATAATGAATTATCTAAAACAACGATAGTAAGAGAAAACAGTTGCGATTTCGAAATATTGTCTACGATTCTCAGTAGTGGATTTATTCAATTTTATTTTAAACTCGTTATTGTTGTGTTAAGAATATTATTCTTTATGCAGGGTGCTCCATTTAAGTGTAGACATGAAAATATCTCGAACACAAAGCATTGTACGAGAAATTGTCCAAAATCAATAGTGAATTTCTTTGCGGGGGAAATTCATTAGCCAAAAACTTAGTCCCCCTTCCCCCATTGTGAGGGGGGCTGGGGGGGCGGGGGGTAACTTTGAAATCTTAAATTAGTATCCCTGTTTTAAATGGTATACTCAGATTGTACACAATATTCGAGAAATGTTTTATTCTTGTGTTTTTTCAATTGATCCAACCGTTTAGGAGATAGACGCTCTGAAAGTGTGGAACTTTTAGAGTTTTGAACCCAGTTTCATCGATGGAGACAAAGAGAGAGTGGGTCTTGCAGACATTCCTATTCTAATTTTTGATGGTCTTTAAGAATCCGAAGTCAGAATTTCAAAAATTCGAATTTTTTAGTGCACAAGGAAAGTCTTGGGATCAGCAGTCCTATGGAGGCAGAGTCTGTGCGTGTGTATTGAAAAATATTGGATTTTTGAAATTCTGACTTCGGATTTTTAAAGACCATTTTATGTGAATATTATACACTATAGAAATGACCAGTAAGATGATAGTGTCAACTAATTTAAAGTTAGCAGCTTTATTTAATCATCTGTAAGAAGTAAACTTCATGCGTTTATTAACAGTAAACTACGAGTACCTATTAGGTTATTATGAATGGATGAAATCTTCTTTCAAGTCGAAATTGAATACATAAATATGATTCAGTTTGCCAATTTTTGATTGCAATTCAAATTTTATATTTTAAATATAATCCTAATTTGTTCAGTCTAGAATAGGAACGTTTGCAAGACCCACTCTCTATCTCTTTGTCTTCCTTGATAAAATTGGGTTCAAAACTTTAAAAGTTCCACTCTTTCAGGACCTCTATGTCCTAAACAGTTGGATCAATTTCTCGAATATTGTGTACAATCTGAATATACTATTAAAAATAGGGATTCCTATTTAAGATTTCAAAGTTACCATCATTCACAAGGCAGGGGGAGAGGTGGGCTAATTTTTTGGCTAATGAATTTCCCCCGCAAAGTAATTCACTTTTGATTTTGGACATTTTTTCGTACAATACTTTGTTTTTGAGATATTTCCATGTCTACACTTAAATAGACCACCCTGTATAAAACATAAATGCTCATTTTGCAATGATGATAAATTTAAAATGTTCATTTTTCAATCCCACTCGGGGACCTAACATGTCGGCCTCCAGCCATACAAGCCCCGTTAGGGAATATTTTTTCTGTATCCTTATAAATAAATAAATAAATAAATAAATAAATAAATAATGCAATTTTATGTTGATGAACGCTCTTACTTGGTCATTGCTAACGTAAAAAAATGATTGACGGCGAATCGCCATGAATTCGAAATATAGTATTTTCAGATAATGTTCGAATTTAGTCAAAACAAAAATTAAGGAAAAACCGAGGGGGGAACTGTGGAATGGAACAACCAAAAATGGAGGGAACCTCTAATCCACAAATGAACCTCCTTGTGGATTAGAAGTTCTCTCCATTTTTGGTTGTACGAATTTAGTGATAATCTTTGCAAAACATTTAATTGATTTATCTATTTTTTTACCTCAATAAATAATTGATTAAATTAAATTAAATAATTACGGTCTGCGTCAAGAATCTAAAAGCAATAAGCCATTCTCTCGAAGAAAACCGTTTCCGTATCATACGGGTAAAAAATCAGTGATTATTCCTCACAACATTTTCCACGTCAGTAATCGATTCCATGGAGATGACCAAGTGCGCTGAACCCGGTACATTCCTTCGTGTTCAAACAGAGACAATTGTAAAAGGAGACTTGGCATTAGCTTCTACTTCCTGTAATGCGTTTCACGACTCCCAGCATGCAACGGGCTCATAAAGTTAACTCAGTTCGTCAGATGGAGCCACTGTAGTTTCAGTTTCGAACAGGAAATGGGAGTTGCTAGGTTGTTTGTTTACTTCCTGTTGGCAAAGTCACGTGGTTTGACTATGGCTGGGCCCAACAATGGCAGTTATTGCCTGAAGTTTGCTCGTTTGCTCTGCTTTCTTCGCTCTTTCTTTGATCTCCAATATTCAGAGACGTATTTATCAGATATATCTTTTAAATTTAAAATGTCAGGAAGATTTTGTGCTACAAAATTTTGTAAAACCGACAAGGTGAAGGAAAAAAATTAAAATTCTTCAACGTATTTGTAAATGTTCCATTCAAAAATACCAACGGCAACGAGAAAGCGTTTTGTATTAGTGTATCTTAACATTTAAAAAGTAATTTAAGACCTGAAGTTAAAGTTTTCTTGAATGAACTTTCATTAATTTTTGAAAACTGCATCTGGTGCTTCATTTTTTTCTGTTTGACTACCTCTAAAACTTGTACATATTATCTATGAAATTTCCACTAAAATTGCATACTATTATTCCGTAAAAATGCTCTTTATACTAGCAGGCTCTTATGAAATTCAGAATTTTCTCTGAAAACCAGTACCCTCTTTTCTTGGCATAGAATCATTTTTAAACGATTGCATCATTAATTTTTAAAGAAATTTTCTGCAAAAAAACCCAGTATTTATTTTTATTATACTCTAGTTCTTAAATCATAAAAATTATTATTATAATTTCAGTAGCCTGCCTACTATTTTAAAGAATATTTTAACCTTAAATAGCCATAAGCCATTTTAATAGCAGATATTTTTGCTGACGGATCATTTCATTTACTCTTTATTTTTTTAGCCAGTGTTATTTCTAAAACTAATTTAATAATGCAGATTCTGTTATCTATTTAGGTGTTTTTCTGATAATATTTCATGTATTCTTCAGCTGTGGAACATGACTACTGGCATCAGAAAGAGAGGATTTACTGGAAAAAGATGTGTTAACAATAAGGAAAACATACAAATTGTGTTCATTATACATTATTTTTTATAGAACCTTACAAAAGTTTGATAAATTTTTGTTTGATTATATTTTGTAAAAAAATATTTACTATTTTAAACGTTGTATTCATAAGCTGCAAAAATAATTATTTATAACTTTGTATTAAAATTAATTACATAAATCTGGCCAATAATTAAAAATTCTATTGGAACTGCCCTGTAAATATTGCATATAATGTTGATGTGTATTTTTTTACATTTTTGATGGAATAAAATCAGACTTTGAAAAATGAATCGAAGTGTTTTTCTCACAGCGAAATTTTATGCCATAAAAACATAATTTAAACAATTTGAATTAATGAATATGATAAAATACAATAGTTAAAATCAGTATCAAGCAAAAAAGCATGGGAGGATAGCAGCAAGAACGGATGAAGTTAGCAATAATGAAAACGTTATTACGTCATTTATCAATTTACCGCAGTTTCTTGTATGACGTCAGTAATGAACGTTCCCCGTAGAACTTCCTCGGACTGTCAGAGGGCGCCACATGATCGTAATTACAGAATTTCAATGGGCTAATCGTCAAATGCCCAGTCTCCTTTTACAATTGTCTCTGTATTCAAACGTCCTATACGAAATCACTACACCATCTAAACATTGTACGAAGTCTGTTCAGAATAAAATATAAAATAATAATTTTTAAAGCAAACACGTTTACCTAAAAAAGTTCAATATAAGGTATAAAATATAATTAAAATAAAAAAAGGTAATGAAAGTTTTCTCCAGCAACATCAAATTAAAAATTTTAAAATAATCCCAACACTAAAATTAACATAAAAATTAACATTCCTCCCTTCCCTAATTACAAGAAATGTAATTGAGCCAATCACGAAGATAAAAATTATTTGACCATAAAAGTAATAACATGGACTTAAAAATAGTAAAAACATGACGTTTGAAAGATTACTAAATCAACAAGGTCATTAAAAAATCCGAGGTAATCTCACAGTCCACAAGCCGCAATCACGTCAATAATTCACAACTGATGGTTAAATTTTATTGCTAGTTTTGAGCAAAATTATTTTTCTAACATCTCTTCACAAACGCATTAAAGTGGCTAAACAATAGGATGCATTTTCAGATCATTTAAGATAACGATATGCTAAGTTTTCAAACTTTCTTATTTTGCTTTCGAAATAATGCAAATTAAAAAGATAGCCGAAAAAATTAAAAAAAGACTTATTCTGCGATGGCCGGGAATCGAACCCGGGTCAACTGCTTGGAAGGCAGCTATGCTTACCACTATACCACCATCGCAACTGATGATCTCGGCTTTCTTTATTTTACTTTTCAAATTTGAGTATTTTCACATTGTTATCAAAGCAAAACCACAGGTAAGAGCAAAGAAGCGCTACGCAGTTGCCTCCATGTACAGCCAGTGTCAACGGCTTCCTGTTTTGTTTGTTTGTACCTTTACGCAAAACTATTGCGGTTACCGTGGTAATAAAATATTCATTTTTTGGATAGCTCGAATGACCAGCTAATCAAATTAGAATACTGTAGATTATATCATACTAGTTCAACCCGTTTAAAAGAGTAATACGAATTTACCCACCATCCACCCTCTACGAAATTATTACTCTAATAAGTCTGCGTATTCAAATATTGAGTATAATTGAAAACTGAATACTATACTCCGTAGAAAAATAATGATTCCTTTATTGAGTTTAGCCAATTGGAATTATTTGACTGTTAAACAATACCAGAGTCAACATAAGGTATGGTCTGTAGACTCGTTAACAATGTATAGATATTTGCGTACAAGCGCCAGATGTTGAACGTGAATAACAGCAGACAACTAATATCGGGTTGCGAGGTGCAATCCAGGAAGCGCTCAACAGCTGGCAAAGGTCTACAATGCTTTGAGAGAGAGCTCATAGACCATATCTTCTATTGATTCTGATGAGACTGTCGATGTTGTTTTTAATATTTTGATCCATTCAAAATAAATAATTAGCGAAATATTATTGAACTAGATTGTTATCGCCATAAGCAACAATAATATTGCTCACTGTGCACGGCCGTGCACCAAACTCTTCAAAAATGGCCGCTTACTTCGTTTAATATTATGTAAAAATCACGGTCTAGATTCTGGTGCACGGCTGTAAACCACAGTAATTTGCCTACAATGTCCTCTCAATGATACCGTGCGCTGCCATCGAGGCTTTTTTGTCATTAACCATTTTTTAACAATGGAGCTTCAATGGAGCTTTTGGGTCATTATATTCAAGACC
The DNA here is from genome assembly GCA_023313115.1 of Rhysida immarginata. Taxonomy (NCBI): domain Eukaryota; kingdom Metazoa; phylum Arthropoda; class Chilopoda; order Scolopendromorpha; family Scolopendridae; genus Rhysida; species Rhysida immarginata. The sequence continues at coordinate 254,328 of JAHWFO010088598.1, read as the reverse complement.
GTGCTCCAGACCAAGATCTATAGTTATATATGGTCGTCGAGCTTCCGCCATTTTCCATTGTTATAAGCTAGGGGATTCAGATCACGTTAGGTGCCGCATAGGTCGCAATGGCCCAAGTGCGATCTATGTGGCACCTACATGATCTGAATTCCCTAACTTGGACAGTTATTTTATTTATATAATTGATGCCCAATGTTAAGAATGAGCTGTGTAATGCATTCGCGTTGGTTTAATAATTATTTATTTTAAAATTTTGCAGAATATACTAAATTCGGCAGTATTATGTCTTCAAATTCTGGCCCAATTTAATTCCGGCTCCTTTGAAACCGAAAATAAAACTAGTTTCTAGCTCCCGATAGGGCGGCACTGCATGCGCAGTTGGGCCGATTATACATGCAGCGCCATTATTTCACTTTAGCTTCATTTTTCACTGGAGCTCGATACCATTTATATGCTCCTGACCAAACTTTAAAAGCTGGTATCGATTAACAATAGTTTAAACCGTATACACGAGTGCTTAAAGCGTAGATATTGGACTTGAATAATGAAACTAAGACGAATTATTTTATCTAATCTTTAATTTAATCCTTGATTCATTTAGAAAAGATATCATAAAAAACTTGGCCAGCGTGGAGGCTTATTAGCCGATTGCCCTTTAAATTAATCATATTTTATTCGCTGTTTCTCACTAGGTGTGTATCCGTAGTCAACGAAAAAAGACAGGCCGGGGCACCAAAAAGTCACATGACCAAAGTAGATCGAGCAACAATCCACTCGTCATTGTTTCCATCTTGGATTTCAACAATCAGCGTTTTTTATGTTTGTTGGAAACAATGAAGATTGGATTGTTGCTCGATCAACTTTGGTCATGTGACTTTTTAGTGCCCCGGCCTGTCTTTCTATATCTTTGGCTTTGTGCGTGTCAGGCAACTGTCTTTTAACAATGAGGATCATATACGCAATTTTATCCCCTAAGAATATGTCTGGAGTAGAGTGGAAATAACGGCGCCATATTTGAAGCGAATTGAAGTGATATCCCCCATGACAGGTTGAGGTCAAAACTTGAAATATGATGTTGAAGTCCGACATAAGTCACAATAAGAAGTAGAAACATTCGGTTTATTGCAATTAAATTTATCATGGTGTTATATGCAGGAAATGATTTTACAATACAAATAATAATTCTCTGTGAATTTATTCCATTTTCCACAATATTATTACATACAGAAATAAGAGAAAATAATTATTCTTTTGGATTCTAAAGCAAATGTACAAAACCACATTCTTCTCTCGAAATTATTTACTTTACATAGTAGTAAAGCAAGTATTTATCCATATTCTCACCAAATGTACAATCGAGATTCTGCTCTTCTTTAAAAGTAATATCTTTGTGAGAACTTGCCGAACCGCATTCACCTGAGCTTTTTAGGATGCTATAAGGCACGTGATATAGGCGAATGTTCATACGAGGGTCACTTACAAAGTCTTGGTAAGTATTTTTTTGCAGGCAAATGTGTTGCTACATTTCTTAATATACATATGAAATTACAGAATGTACTTTACCGATAATGTCTGTTATAAGGGTTACTCAGGAAGTATTTTAGACAAGGGGGAAGAGTAAAAACAAAAAAAATCATCTACTGCATTAATGTTGAGCACAATAGTCTGCACGCACATTAACACATTAAGAACTTTCGAAATAATCGCTAAGGCAATCAACCGTTCGCTGCCAGCGATGAGGAAGGCGACGAATACCATTAGCTGCTCCATTATCCAATCTGGTAATCTCGCGTCACATGGGTTGGCGATGTTTACTCGTGTAGGGAAGCGTCTCCCATTCAATGGAACTTTCAATTTCGTTATGAAATCGAAATCATATGGTAATAGATCGTACGAGTAGGGGAGATGGTCTAGTACTTCCCATCTCAACATTAAGACTATTGTGCTCAACAATAATACGATAGATTTTTTTTTTTAATTTTTACTCTTCTCCCTTATCTACAATACTTCCTAAGTAACCTATGTTACAGACATTATTGGTAAAGTACATTGTGTCTTTTCATATGTATATTATGAAATGTTTGTATAATAACACATTTGCCTGCTAAAAATACTGTAGTTGCCATGATTTTATAAGTGACCCTCGTATAAATTTTACTAATACTAAATTAGCTCGCATGCCTCGAGTTTTCTTCTTATATTTTTGGGTTACAGAAAATCGTACGAACTTCATCACATGTACCTTATTGTCACGTGTCAAAGAGTGAACAGAATTCGATCGGAAACTTTCGTTTGAAATGAAATAATCATTTATTAGCATAAAAAGAAATACGCAGTGGAATGTAATAATTAAAATAAACAGGGTCCATAAGAGTCTTTATCGTATGCCTACAAATACAGACTTCCTGTATGACGAAGAATAAGGTAAGTATGAATATCCCAAAGTTTAGGTCGCTGGTAGGTAAGTAAACAGTTCGGTGCTGTAGGATCGTGTTCGATGAAGATCGTAATCGGTAGGACGTGAGTGGTAGAGATAGCAGGTGCATTGTTGAAGTCAGAGGTCAATGGCGTTTACTGAGGTTTGGTGAGGCAAAGTCCAACAAGTCATCGCAGGAAAGAGTTCCCTTTATGTAGATAAGTGTAGATAAGTGTGTATGTAGATAAGCAGGTCCAGGTAAGTCGTAACGATGTCGTAGTCGAACTCGAAACGAATTGTCAAGTCCGTGATCCTATAATTCAGTTTGGCAGTCTCTGATGCAGCTAAGAAGGGATTTTAGCTGTTCAGGAACGTAGCACCTTGTAGAATCCTTCACGTAGACCTGGATGAATGCGAACGTCAAGGCAGACGTGAAGATCCGGTCGTCCATGGTCAAGCCAATGAGATGAGGGCGCTTGAAGTGGAAGATGATCTCCCCGATGCATTCGAAGAGACGACTTCCAAAAACGCAGACGGTAAAGACGGGACGACAGCGCAGGTACCTGCGTGGCAGGACGACAAGCACCTCGCTTCAATACTAGAAGAATTACCGTCGAAAGGACACAGATGTGGACCTAGGAGCTCGTGAACAGAAGACTCAACAATGTCGCACTCATACACATAGACACCTTTGTCGCACACTACCGTAGGCCACACTCAAATAAAACACATTCTTAAATAGGAATATCGTCAGAAATTCCTCGAAGCACTTCAATCGTTGCAAAAGTATAAACTCACTTAAGCTTGATGAAATATTAATGAAAGTCGTCAATCACCACACTGATTTCATATAATCAGGATTTTAAGATAATCACAATTCACTCGGTAAATCAACACAATTCCTTAAACACAAAAACACAGCTTTGTTCGCTAGCAATTTAAATAGGCCTTCCTAGCAATAAGAATTTGAATACCAATAATAAATACTTAAATAGTAATTACTAAATCTAAAGTCATGAATTCAACTTTAGAATAAATATTAACACTAATTATTCTTAAAGCGTACACTTGAGCACTACAGAATTCACTAAATGAATAAAGCTCATTTCAGAACAATAGTTGGGTATCATGGAGCTTCCGTAGCAAGCGCTCACACACACACACAAGGAATTATCTTTTCCTTCGAAAAATAATCGAGCACTAATGATTTCGCTGGATTCTGTGTTGAGAGAAATAAATAGCACTTAACTCCGGACACCATTTAATTAGCACTATTGAAAAGCACACAGGAATAAAACCACGAAACGAAAAGAGATCGCAAGTTTTATTTACGGGCTGAGAACTCCCCTTAGGATAGGCAGTCGACTCGTCCGTCGTTACTTAATTTTGCTCTCCTTTTTTAAGGGCAGAAAAATAAAGCCAAGATTACGTAAAACTTTTAAAGACCAGGGCCTTAGCCAGGACGTTATCTTGAGGGGGTCGATTTTCAAAAATTCCGGAACGTTTTTGAAAAATTCCACTGAGTCGGACCTTTTTCCATAATGGGTTGGTCGTCGACCCCCCTCGA
>JAHWFO010088598.1:223524-250245 GCA_023313115.1 Rhysida immarginata | reverse complement strand
GCCATAGAACTTAAATATACTGGCGTCACGTCGCTAGCTTAAATTTCCAAAGGCGGGAATTTTAAGCTCAGTTCAGACCCAAATTGCTTGAAAGGGAAAAACGACTCGAATGCACTGTGCGAACCGAAAATACCCCGCCGGTTCCTATTTCAATGAATTGAGCAATTGAAAATGGAAAGACTCCCATCCATGGAGGATTAACGATATTGTCCAGTTAGCATGAAACAAATACAGTTCGAGCAATACGAATGTCTATCGACGTGTCGCAGGTAATAACAGTTAGGTTACTGATAGCGGTAACGCCTACCTGGCGGAACAATTGGTGAGAACGTTCGTTGGCCACGGCTCCGTCGCTTTCAGCCTGCTGTAACGTCGTGCTCGTTGTCGTCTTTCTATGTGAGTTTTCACTTCTCGTTGCCTGTGCTGAATCGGTTGACGAGGCGCTCAGAAGCTCTTCGAAGGCGGGCCCGATAAGCGCGACAACCCGTGCCTTGCGACTTCACTTCCAACTGTCGATCTGCGTAGCGGTTCTGATGAAGCGTCGGGCGACGTCTCTTGTCGTCGGCTTCTTTCTTCGCGCGGCCGTTGCTCCTTGCTTCTCTCGGCGGACGCAGGTTTCATTGCCTCAGGAAATGCAGATGGATTTTCTCATCCCTGCGATGCATATTGCCTTCCGCCGCTATGCCTCCCGTCATTCAGCTTCGGAATTCGTGGACGCTTATCCCCTTCGTCCTTCCTCGGCGAGAGCTCACTTTCTTCTCTCGATCGTCTTTTCGATCTCGTTCTGTTCCCATTCCTTCTCGGATTGTCCGAGATCTCCTCTTTCTTGCGGCGATGTTCGTCCTTCGCCGTCGAACCCGTCACCTCTCTCGCTCGGCGAAAATTGACACGTGACATTTATAGACCTTCACATTTAATCAAATAAATACCGAATGCTTTGTAAGTATTCATCATTAATTAGAAAAGCAAATATTAATGATATCACCTTTACTAACGGTGCTGTATACTGAGTGGCCAAAACATTAGAGACGCCCTCTAATAAGAATTGGTCCACCTTTAGCTCTGATCACATCCGATATTCTTCTTGGCATGGACTCAACAAGATGCTGATACCGTTACTGAGGAATGTTGGCCCATGCTGACATAATGGCAGCTCTAAGTTGGGTCAGATTAGATGGTTGCGTTTCCAAGCTTTGAAGTGATCTTTCGACTTCATCCCATAAATGTTCAATAGGATGAGGTCAGGGGGCTGAGCTGGCCATGGAAGCAGACTGAACTCTGATTGATATTCCTCAAACCAATTTGTGACCGATCGAACACGGTGGCAAGGTTCATTGTCCTGCTGAAAGTGACCTTCTCCAGAAGGGAACATCATAACCATAGACGAGTGTACGTGATCGGCAACGATACTGAGGTAAGCTGTGCCAATGTACTCCAGAAAAACATTCCCCACACCATAATTCCGTCGCCACAAGCCTGAAGAGTTGTCATATTCATTAAAAAATAACTGAAGAATGTCCATGAGGAGGGTTACAAGTTAAATTATTACGAGAATGGTATTTGAGCGTTTCTCTATTGGATGACAAGTCACATTTTAAGGTTTAACTCTAGGTTACCCAACTCGCAATGTTAACCCGAAGTGGTGAATAGGACCATAAATCGAATATTCTATATTTTAAATACAGTGATATTTTCCACTTTCAGTGTCGAATGGAAATTGCTATCCAGTTCTGTGGAGTGCAATTTTTTGAACGTAACGTGACATCTGTATTTTAAATTCCGATTCTATGGCAAAAAACTAAGAAACTTTTCCTCAAAACATGTGCCCCCCCCCCCCTCAAACACCTATATCGAATTGAAATGAGTTTTTAAAGTGTGATTTACGAAATCATAAGAAATGGTAAAGATTTGGTGTATTGTAAATGGACAATAAGATCCGTAGAAAAAAGGGAGCAATTTGATGAAATTCTGGGTGCTTCACTTTTTTTTTCAGCCAGTGTAAATTTACCGAATTAATTAAATGTCGTAAAAATATTTGTTAACTTTCAAAGACCCATCTATACAGGGTGTTTCAAAAATACTTTTTCAAACTTTTAGGCGCGGTAGTATTGATGTAAGACGTTAAGAACAAAACTTTCGATGGAAGAAGAGTTATACAATTGGAACTTGTCCACTTATCTTCCCTAATGGTGTAATATTCATTAAAAAATAACTCAAGAATGTCCATGAGGAGTTATTATAAGCCGTACTTTAGATGTTTAAACTTTTGATGAAAATAGGAAAGATAGTCCTATCTTTAAGATCTTAATGTGTTTAAACGAGATTTCGAGGTAAACTAATCTAAACTCTTTCTAAACCAATATCAAAATTTTAGGGTTAATTTTGCACATTACGTTATTTCACGATGTAAAAGCGAAAACTCTGGTTGTTATTAAAATAACAAAATTAAAATCTATGTATTATATGATGTCACGTTTGGTTATACCCCTCCCTTCCTCCCCATCACACAAAATCACACTAGGCAATATGTCCCCTCCCCCTTATTGCGTACGTATTTTACGGACGCCCCCCTTATTTTTTAGTGTTTTGTAAGTTATATTTCGAAAAGAATTTAATAGTTAGTTTTCAATAATTGAATCAACTATATCATTAAGATTTAATTTGTAATCCAATAATATCTTAAAATTAACGAACACCACCGGTATTTCTAAAGCCCAGCAGTCGAATAACATTTTCAAATTAATGTATTGTATTAGAAGATAGAAATGATGGCCTATAGATTTTATAATTATTTCGGATGGCATGAATATGATAGCTGATTGAAGAAACCAATGTGTCGAAAAAGACCTAGAAATTAAACGAAATGAGTGTGACGAGATAAATCTGTCGAGTTGATTTAGTGATAAACACATTCTGGAACGAAATGAATGTGACGAGAAATATGAGTAATTGAATAGGAACCCATATGATGGCAATGAACAGAAAGGTTATATAAAAAAAGTGTAATTTCTAGAAGAGATTAAAAATGAATTTTTAATTAATAGTAAAATATTTTAAAATTATTACAAATTCAAAGTTTTACTTTAAATCCCTGTTCTTAGATCATTCTTTCATTCAAAACTGCTATTTGTCTGAATGAAAAAAAAGGGGGGAAATAAGCCAAGGAGAGTTGGATAACCGCCTGATTCCAGGAAGAGGCGAACAATGGAACCAAAAATAGAAAGGTAGTTAAATCGACAAGCAGGAAGTAAAGTAATTCAATTCTAAACAACTTCTTGCGTGGCGCCCCTGTGGCCTAATGGATAAGGCATCGGTCTCCTAAACCGGGGATTGTGGGTTCGAGTCCCACCAGGGGTACGGTTGGACTATACTTTTATTTTCTTGGTATAGCATATCAACTTCGATAGATTGTTAAGTTTAAAACGAAATATTATTGATCAATTTTCAACATGCTTTCTCTGTTTTTAAATTTAATTTTTCCCATCCTTCCCTATTTCTTGACATTAACGATCTTTTAAATGTACATTTTCATATTAATTTCGGCATGCGATATTCACTTCATGTTCATAAGATCCTTACAAGATTTTCAAATCATATTAATCTAACCAGGCGCAAGTTCTTTATAAACTGCTTTCAATCATGGAAGAAGGAAATGGCGTTATTTGCTTTCAACCATGCTTTCAATAGGTTTACGCCATTTTCCGAAATTCAAATGCCCGAATTTTATTATTCCGATTCCAATGTACAGTCATCAAAGGGAAATAATCCACACTTGAATTTTACTCTAAGTTTTACCGTTTCAATATTAATTTATTTTTAATAATTTAATATTATATTTAGAGTTAACATTATTAAGATTATTAAATTTAAATAATTATAATTTAAAAAGCTATTAAAACAACACATTAGCATGAAATGTAATATTAAGTATTAAACTCGTGTAGATTATTTCCTTTGGTTGACTGTACAACGTCTGAACAGACTACGAACGAACAGACTTCGAGGCTTAAAAGCATTTATTTTTTTCTAAAATGATTTATTATAGTTTACATGTATATATGGTAATTTTAATAAAGACTGAAACTCCATAGTCTCCTAAGATACGTAATTTAACCTTTGATGTATGTAAGCGAAAAAGAATTGTAAATATGACGTGAAGAATAAAGTAGATAATGAAGCGGAAAAGGAAGAAATCTATTTGGGTGAGCGAGATCACGTGTGTGAGGGGGAGGGGAGAGTTATAACGAAATTCAACAATAAATGTGGGTTATTAAATAAAGTGCAAATTGAAATTTCAAAAATTGAAAGCTGATCAAAATTAAAGAGCATATATTATTAAAAAAACAAATAAATAAATAAATAAGAAACACTCTCAAGTTTAAGAGCAGTTAACAGCTAAAAATGAAGTTATTATATAATTTATATATATATATATATATATTGCAAAGTTAAAGTAGAAACAATAATTAAAATTGCTAAATTCATTATTCCAGAATCATGTTTCTCTTTTTTTTTGATATTCTGTACGCACTGATGATAACAAGAAAAGATTTTTAAAAAATAATTAAATAGGTAAGCATTTAAGTAATTAAAGTAATTCAATCGACTCTACACTTAAAAACAAATTTACTTTATTGACGCGATTATAGGAAGACACATGGTAACCACTTTCTTCTATCCACAAAAATATTTATTTTTTTAAACAAAGGCTGAGGATGAGAGGCTATCGTTAAAGATGATTGGCTGCGTTGGACACGTGACTACATTTGAAATTCAATAGCTGGGAGTGGCCATGTGCCTTCCTTTAATGGCCGAATAAAGCATGAATTATATATATACATTTAAGCGCTGCTTCATCGGTGCTGGTAATTCTCTTGAACGGCCAATGGGTAACGAGTCACAAGCGTTCATAAGAGGCATGGTTTTGGCAACCATTCAATGGAAGTAGGTGTCAAATGGAAGTGGTAATGCGCGCGTTGATAATGCGAGTTCGAACAACATCCTCTAAACAAATGGAAGTTGATACTGGTGTTTGGTCCAGAGCCCTTATCGTTTTGTTTATTATTGAGAGCAACTGATATTCAACTCATTCTATCGGTGATATCTTTCTGAATTTTCAGGATATTTGTTTAGGCTTTTTGTAAGAGTAGCTCTATATACTTGGCTAATAAATTATGCAAAAGACATTTTGGTAACGCTTGCGCATGCGCAGTTAACTATTATTTAGTAAAAATGCTCATATTTCTCCAAATATTTAATATTATTATATTCTGATTGCAGAGTGTTGTCTCTAATGTAGTTTGTCAAGTTTCCTGAAAATGGCATTGCATTGGGTTGAAAACCCCTGCATGTTATAAACAAAATAACTTAAGAAAAATATTTTGATTTTTTTTTTTAAAGAAGCCTTTATGTCTCCATGAAAATACGTGCTATACTTATATAAATGAACACAGATAAGCAAAAGGACCCTCTTAAGCATATGCTATAGCTACAACGCATTTCAAGCATTATTTTTTACAAGATGAACATTATTTTTTGGTTCACTTTGCTGCAGATCTCCTATTTGCCTTCGGAACAAAACGTTCGCTGAAATAAAGGAGCTGTAACATGCTCTTTACGCCCCTGAAGTTTCAGGAGAATTCGTCAAGTATTTTTTTAGATATTCGACAAAATGTCTAAAATCAAAGGGGTTCATATTATTTTGTGCAATCCCTGATATATAAATCAGTATATGCGAAAAATAAATGTCTTAGGTGATATTTATATCACGGATTAGTTAATAATTCCCTGAAGAGGATAGGTTGAAACCTCCATTCCTTCATAAAATTTCCCTTTACAACAAATGACCTCGATGACAGGTAGCGCTCGCCGCACCTTTTACTTTCTCTCACTTATGATACGCCATCCGCTTCTCTTTCTTTCACCTATTTTTCGTTTCAATTCGTCCGCTCGCTCGCGTCGCTTCGAGTTCACTCAAATAAGTAAGCATCTAAGCAAAGCAGTGTTCAGTTCTGCTCATGTAAGTTTTACATCTCATGTAGGTTCTTTGTTCACATTCTGGTAGTTTTGGACCATGATGGAGTTGTTAAACCGATTAAAACCGCCTGAAAACCCCACTAAAAACGGTCCAGTATATACAGCACTCAAAATCGAACCCGAAAACCAAACCCAAAACTCGAAAATGGGTTTTAATTATTTAATGCAGCTACTGTCATTCAATTTTAGAAAATTAAGAAATCACTTACAACACCTATCATTGTTTTTATATTGCTAGCGCAAGTAATAATGCAGTAGTGGGCGTTAAACTCGAACTAAAACTCGCTGCCGATTCACTCAATTTGCCGAATTCGACGACACAATTTGCTTGAAGGTTGGGCGATAGAGATTCCTCTTCTTTTCGATTCCTCTTTGCTTAGTAATGACTGCGGCGATCGCCAGTTATTAACGACATTGCACCTGTTTGTCCGTCCCTGAATATTATTGTCTCTTATCTTTCCTCATAATTGGCCGGCCTTGGCTTTTTTCCTTGTTGAGAATAATTATCTCAATGCTCAGGACTTGAAATGGGCAAGTATATTTTCTTTGTACAGTATATTGTGAAAGGCTGCCAGATTTCTTAAATTTCTTTGGTTTGTCGCTTGAAGGCCGAGCAGGTTGTAGTTACTCATTAGTTGTTCATCGTGCAGTCATATTCATCTGGAATATAAATGTCATATTTTATTCACTTTTATTGGTCCCGATGGCGCTGCTGCAAATGGTGGCTATTTTGAAAACATTGTTTTATAGTTTTCCCCGCCAGCAGTGCCATCTGTTGACGAACTTTGTAACTAATTTTGAAACTTGGTGCGAATAAATTTCCTAAGCAGAACGCAGCAAACCGTACATTTCTATCTCCTTCCGTTTTTCGATAATTGATTTTTCAAATCGTCGCTCATTTTTTGGGACACCCGGTATGTTCCGTATAAAGTAATAAATAAAGAGAATAAAGGATTAAAAATGGTAAAAATGTAGGCACGTTTATAAAAACAGGTTTAACTTCTGGCTTTGAGAGAAACAGTAGTAAAATGTGAACAATTGATGAAAAATAGGAAAGAAAATTCCACAGCCTGGGTTCGAACCAGGAACCTTCTGCTCACCGTGCAGACGCGCCAACCAATTGCGCCACTGTGGACATGGAAGCATTAAATCTATATATACATGTCCTTAGGGCTGGTTGGAGCAGTACCCAGTTCGCAGAGTGGCGTAATATCTTTCCTATTGGCGTAATATTCGTCTGAAAGTAAGTAAAGAATGATCTAAGAGGATTTTTCTCACGCCAAACTTCAGATGTTTAAATAATTGATGAAAAATAGGAAAGAAAATTCCACAGCCTGGGGTCGAACCACGACCCTTCTGCTCATCGTGCACACGCGCCAACCAATTGCGCCACTGTGGACATGGAAGCATTAACGCTATCTACATGTTCTTAGGGCTGGTTGGAGCAGTACCCAGTTGCAGACAGGAACTATCTTTCCTATTGGCATAATATTCGTTGACAGTTCTATGAATTGTCCCAGATACAAGTTGTCGCTAGCATGAATAATTACTAGAATCAGTCGTCTTAAGTAAGAATTGTCGATATCCATAGTTTGGTTTGGTTTGTTTGGTATTAACGTCCTTTTCAACTGCCAAGGTCATTTCAGGGCGGCGTTATAGGGGCCGCAAATTTTGGGTTCTTTAACGGCAAACGACTACACGGGACCAACGGCTTTACTTCCCTTCCGAAGGAAGTGCGTGATCTGAAGATTTTCCCCCTGAAAAAATCCTCGTCGTCCTCGGCCGGGGTCGAACCCGCGTCCTCGGGCATCAGAGGCGATCACGCAACCACTGAGCCACCGAGGCCGATTCGATATTCATAGCAGCGATATTTTATAGTAGAGCTAACAATCAGGCTTCAATACCAAATACATGTAAATTATTTCGTCTGATTGTCTATATGATAGAAGAAAATATTGTGATCCAATCAGGAGCCCGTGAAATGACGAAATCGGCGGTTTGAGCGGGATGTTTTTTTTCCCTTGCATTCACTGTAGTGAGGGCGCAAATGAGCCTGACACTTGGTAAGTGCCAGAGGCGCTCCCAATTCTTGGAAAGGCTTACGTTTAGGAGGAAGGAGAAAAAAAATTTTTTCGCAAGATTAAACTGAACTTTAAAGATAAAGAAGTAATTTTGAGGAAACATCTAAGAGTTTTCAGGATGCTGAAGTCGTCTCTGTTCAACTCTGGATGTGATCTCAAATACTAAGGGAGGGGGGGGGGGGATTTTTGGATGTTTCCTTCAATTTTCGCCGTGAAAATATTACTCTTTCTCGAAACTTCAAGAAAATTTTTAATTGTCTGTATCAAATGAACAGAGACGATTGTCAAATTTATCTTGTGAGTAAAATAGAATGCCCATTTTTTGGTTTCATTAAGCTAGTGCAGTGATCCCGAAATCGCGGCACACGGAAGCTCGCGGATTTTCTCTTATTATGATATCTCGCCCAACACATAGTGCAAAAAAGGTTCGTAGGAGGAATCTATCGGTTGCCGGGATGAAAATATATCAACTTCATGGATGTAATGCCCGCAACTTCTGAATGGGCGGAGCTACTGGCTCGTCGCGTCAAAAAAGGTGGGGAACTCTTGGCTAATTTATTTAGATTTTGGAGCATTGACTTTTATATCATTTACGTCTTTTCACGTGTCTATGATCTTTCACATGTGGGATACAAGTACGAACATTCTTGCTTATGGCGAGATTCGGATCTTGACTCGACAACTGAGAAATTGAATGGCCTAACTCACAATTAAACTATAGTTATTAAACATAAAAAAGTACTAGTATTGAATTGACCCAAAGACAAACAATTGGTCAGATGCCTCTAATTTAACAAGTGAACTCGATGAAGTGCTTCGGCATTTATAATAGAAAGGTCCCAAACTACCGTATGTTTTGTCAAATAATAGGATTTGAAAAGTTTACGGCCACGAGCTGAACAGTCGAAATTACACATATCATTCACTCTCAATCATTCAGTCTCTGATAAACTAGAGAGAAATTATAAGTTTCTAAAATTTCTTCACAGAGAACAGAGAAACCAGAAATGAATGAGGGCAGATCTCCTAACAATCAAGAAAAATGTTGTCGGCATCATACTTCACAGCAACTAGACTGAAAGCTCCAATCAACAAGGAAATAAAGTAGATTTATAAAATAGACCAAGACGATGCCCTTCAGTTTAGATTATAATGCCAGCAGTATTTTCAGTATGAGCTGAAAGAGTTATTGCTGATCTTGGGATGCATCCTATTGTCGATAAATGTTAAGAAGCAACTACAGTTCCATGAACGCTGTGTAAATTTATGTCAAATTTTTGCACTTTTATACTTCGAATGGCAATGTTCAACGCTTCTGGAAAACACTTTTAAATGTATAATCTAATAAGCCATTTTAAACATTACGTATACTTCAAAAACATTAGGCTTGAGCCAAATTTTGTTGTGCTTTTCGTTTTCAATCATGTCACGATTTTCAAATTTTTGTATTCACGACCTTAAAAATGACATGAAATGCGAATGAAGACACTTTTAAAGCTTGAACTCATTAAATTTAAATGAAACATTTTGTAATCGTCTTATCATAAAAACACAAATGACAGTTTCTTCCGAAAAGTAATTATTTTCATTTTAATTAGGCAGGTTTAAACGAACACATAAATGGTTATTACTGTACGTACCAGTATGAAAGCGATTCAAATAACATGAGAAGGCACTGTTTTATTATGAACGATATAGCTTGAGTTACTGCAAATGAAAGATAAAAGAACGAGCCTTAGTAAACTTTTTTTTGTTTGTAGAAATTAAGTTTGGGAGATGGTAAAATCTGACACGCATGATAAATTAACGGAAGCATTGTGTCTTATCTCTAATTTTGTTTAGTATGCTTGGTACCTCGTGCAACGTATCAAAGTTTTTCTTTTGAAGATTTTTTTTTAATTTTTATTTTTAGTATGAAAAAAAACCTGTATGCAGTCGAGTTTTCCGTCCCTCTGTTGGAAAAACAATTCTGGTATGACCACAAAAGGGAAAAAAAATAACATTTCTTTAGAAATTTGTATCACCCATTGAATCTTCAGATATTTACAAATACTATTAACAAGTAATCCTCCAAGCTTTCTTCTTGATTAATATCCATTCAGCTTATTGTACCTGCTGTAAAGTAGGCTGTAAATTGCCATCCATAATATTAGCCATGGTTAAAGTTCAGAAAATTATTTATTTAAGATCTACATGAAATCTACGTGTAGCTAAAATTATACGTAAGAGATATTACTTAATGCATTTGCTAAAGTATATTTTTCACAAAGCAATTTTAACTATGTCGTTTTCAAAATACCAAATTTCTGGCCGGGTGTGGAATTATGCTGTTTTCCATAATTAATAATCTAACCTTTATAATTTATTTACACTAAAATCAGATACGGGATTAATGCATTTGTATGTTGAAATTTTAGTCCCATATGTTAAAAGGGGTTTCACGTTGCTACAGAAAAGGCGGCGAAGAACGACAAAGTCATTAATGATGAAAAGTGCTTTTATTTTTCTTGGTCCCAAACGGCCCTGAGAGATAAGGAGTCGATGTCAAAGCCAACAACTTTGGTTCCGTCAAACAGACTCTTGATAGATGACAACGTCAACGATAAACAGGGCGCGAGAAGTTTTGCCCAACGCACTTTCATTACTAACACAACTGAAGCTACACTTCCCCCATCCTCGATCTTTTTAAGAACAAATGCAGAGATTGATTAGGGAGATAAATTAGAGAACATGATAAAGCTGGAAAAAAGAAAAAGATAAATTAACATAATTTTTTTTTGTTACTGCAAAACTTTATTTTAGGTGTAGCTTAGTAAAAGTTTGCATTCACATTTCAATATTCTGGCATTAGCTCATTGAAGCAAATAATTTTATTTGCTAAATTTGTTTACACAATAGAATTTTACATGAATATACAACATTGACCTTTTGCCCTTGGTTTGCCCTTT
The DNA here is from genome assembly GCA_023313115.1 of Rhysida immarginata. Classification (NCBI taxonomy): domain Eukaryota; kingdom Metazoa; phylum Arthropoda; class Chilopoda; order Scolopendromorpha; family Scolopendridae; genus Rhysida; species Rhysida immarginata. The sequence goes on along the minus strand of JAHWFO010088598.1, from coordinate 239,180 downwards.
TCTTCTCATAACATATTCAGTAACTATGGCTTATAATATGTACACAATTAAGATACGAATAATTTCTTATAAGAACCCCAAGGGAAAACAAGCATACAAGAACTACATCTACATTAAGTAATTTCTAACTAGTGTGTGAAAAAAAGATCAAACGATTATTTCCAACGAATCTTTCTTCGACATATAGGTCTATTTTTCTTCTTCAGTCCAATAATTGTAGGCTGGCATAAAGGGAATACGTATATAATGGTATCTTCAAGAGAGTCCATGTGTGTTCTCCTAATTATGTCGGATGTTTTCTGAAGAGATGATTTGCGTGATTCTTGGTCCAAAGGCACAGGGCTCGGATTGTACATCGAAGGCGCTCTCCAGAACTTCCAAGTAACCTGGCTTAGGTTCTTTGTCACAGTGAATTTTAATCCAAACATCCCCTAAAGAACAATTGAAAGAAATAAAACAGTTTTTATTTCTCAATATCGAACGAGAAATTACTAAACAGTATAATTTTTTGTTTCCCTATATCAGGAAGGTAAAAATAAATAAATAAATAAATAAATAAATAAAAAAGTGTGTAAAAATAAAATAAAATAATATAAATTCCATCTATTGATATTTCATAATCTTTTATTGCATTATGACTAATGGCCGAATTCACCACCTAGGGTTTAAGTTAAATTATTACGAGAATGGTATTTGAGCGTTTCTCTATTGGATGACAAGTCACATTTTAAGGTTTAACTCTAGGTTACCCAACTTGCAATGTTAACCCGAAGTGGTGAATAGGGCCATAAATCGAATATTCTATATTTTAAATACAGTGATATTTTCCACTTTCGGTGCCGAATGGAAAATGCTATCCAGTTCTGTGGAGTGCAATTTTTTGAACGTAACGTGACATCTGTATTTTAAATTCCGATTCTATGGCAAAAAACTAAGAAACTTTTCCTCAAAACATGTGCCCCCCCCCCCCTCAAACACCTATATCGAATTGAAATGAGTTTTTAAAGTGTGATTTACGAAATCATAAGAAATGGTAAAGATTTGGTGTATTGCAAATGAACAATAAGATCCGTAGGAAAAAGGGAGCAATTTGATGAAATTCCTTTCAAAAGCTCATTAGAGGCTTCATCTAAGGGCCGCCGCAAATTCATTTTAGCGCGAGCGTAAAATGCGCAAGCAAGCAAATGCGCATGAGCCCGGGCGTAAGTTTCTGCTGGTATGTGAGATCGAAGAAAAAAAAACCCTACGCGATCACTGAAAAAATGCCTACTTGGGAAAATTCAACTTTGGTGGTGCATGAACTGGGTAGCTTCAATCCGATGGCATTACGCGTCGAACAGCAAGCAATCATTTTCAAATGGCCTCGATAAAAATTAACTGGTCTACTGAAATGGGAACCGTGATTATTGATTTTTATGATGTGGAAGTCACAAATTGCGCATGAGCTGGGGCAATTTCGCGATCTTCCGCACGTGGGAATTTGCGGCCGTGTGGCGCTCGTGCGAGCAAAATGTGACGTCAGTCGTCGAAATTGTTGAGCAAGAAAAAGATAGTCCCGAGCCAGCTGATATTGCGCTAGCAGAGACTATGCTAGCATTATTTGAATTTGCGGCGACCCTAAGAATGGTGCTTAATATTTAACATTCGGTTTTAACGGAAAACAGCTAACACGCCTAGAAATATTGTTAAAACTTTATTTATAACTCTTTCAAGATTTTTCTAGATTACTAAATGGTTAATCTCGTTTATTAAAAAAGCTAATTAACCATGTCATTACAATTTATCATTTTATAAGCATATTATTAGAAATAAAAACAAATTTACATAAATGTTTTTCATTATGTAAATCAATTTTATTTATCAAAAACAAATTAATAAGAAAATAATGTGGAATGGAACATACTATAAAGGATTTTTGCTAATTCTTTCTTTCTTCCTTGTGGTTTACAGGTTTTCACTTTGTCGTTTATTATTTTTTTTGGCATCTGTAATTCGCATTCAAAAGTGCTATGTCCCATTCAAGAATTCCTCTTTAGAACTGAATAGCCCATCTCTAGTCGTTACCGTAAGTTGAAAAAAAAAATAACCATGCAATAGAGCATACCCTATTGGGCCATCGAATTATTGCGATTTTTGATAAAATTCTATTCCCTTTTTTAATGCCTGTACAAAGATTTGGGACACAACATGCTACTACTTGCTACGTTCACTTGATTAGCTTTAATTAAAAACTAAAATACTACTTCCTCTGTTCGAAAATATTTTATATATTTCAACATTATTTTTGTAATATACAATGTGAGACCGGAAAATTCGGTGAATGACTCGGAAAAACAAACAGGGACAGATATTTCAGAGATACTTTACTGTTCTTCAAGTAAGCCCCCATGTGTCACGGAATTCAGACGCCATCCAGAATTCCGATGACAGCATCGATCATTTCCAAACTCGGTATTTCCACGCATCGAGTTGGAAAGTGAATCGACGAAATTCTCGTCATCAAAAACGTCACACGTAGGAGACGAATAGGAGACGAGAGCGCGAGATTCGAGAAGAAACGGGAAGAGACGTGATCGTGGGAGACGGTGTAGAGGAGTCGTACGGAATGGACAAGAGAAAAACGACCAGGGAAATGGCGTCTCAGCCCCTTCGACCCAAAAACCGAGAAACCTCCTCGCAATAACGACGGAACGGAGAAAGGAAACGCCGGTTTCCGGAACTCCCACGAATTCGGAGACGAGCAGCGAACGCCGCCACCAAGAGAGCGAGCATGACGACGAGAGCCCCGGCATAACGAAGTCGGCGAAATCTCAACCATGCAAGGTGAGCTCTTCTATCCAATATAAGTACATGAACATCCCTGTTCCTATACTTCCTCGTTGGGCCTCCGCCGTATCAACGAACTTTGTGGTAAACGCACAATTTCAATATTTCTTTGTGCAAAACTTTCGGTACGAACGTTATCGGAGCTGCAAAGCTACGAACTTCGCTTCAATTCTCAAGTGCGCGGACTTTGGCCTTTCGGACTTAGTGCGTACATTCATAATCATCTAGGATTCGTACTGGTGTCATAAACTCAGACTTTTGCGCGCCATTGTGTATTTAGAGCATGATTTATCGTTTAATTTTCCGTCCTCTCGACAACGTGCAATGTTGGTGACTACTTTATATCTATGCCGTCTAAGAATATTTATTAACGCCTATCCCTTGCGTTACAGATCTATTGCTGCTTCAGCCCGGAAATCTACCCCTCGATAAGCGATTCGAGGGAGCTACTTATCCCATTGCTTCTTGCCACGAACAACGACAATGCAAGTGATTCTTCCAGTTTTAACGTAGTGTTCAGTGTTAATCTTGTGCGACGTATTCTGCTTCGCAAGTCGTGAAGCGTATCCCAGTTCGCCTAAGCTTCGGCTTTGTGTAACAGTGAATAATTTATGGTTCTGGTCCCTCGCTGTTACATAGATAACGGGCCCTTTAGGCGTCTTGTGGGGGCGATACTCTAAAGTTTGTTCAATTTGTGTGCTGGTCCATTTACAAGGATATCAAGTGTTTGCTTATGCATATGTGCTTACTTAAATGTCTCAACCAAGTGTTGCTTTGATATTTGTTCTTCAATTCATTAATCTTAGCTAGATAAGACATTTAGTTTAAGATTTTTATTTATCTAAAAAAAATTAATTTGCTCATTTAACCTTTTTGTCCCCGCCTTATGTCATTTAATAAATCTTCCACTGTGCACTCAAATTTCACAAAAATACCCATGACGCCATGGCCACAATACACTTTTGCATCGTTCATACAACTGTTGAATGATATGTGAAAAATCCTCTTTCGTCACAGCTGTTTGAATATCCAGAACGTCGAGAAATCTGCATGAAAACTGGTGCTTCCAGTACGATCCGGAGACGAAACGCCAAAGCATGGAGTGGCGTACTCCTACATCTCTGAAGCAGCAAAAATTTCGCTTCCAGATAAAGAAAGTGAAGACCAATCTCATTGCGTTTTTCGACGCAGAGGACATAATTCATAAAGAATTGTTCCGCAGGGCCAAATAGTCAATGGCGATTTCTACACGGTCGTCTATGGAAGCGCATTCGTCGGATCAGCGTTCGAGCGAGAGATTCAGCTAGAATTTGTCCGCCAAGCACATGATCACGGACACGGAGTGCAGCTATCTACTGAGTTGTAAGTAATTTTATTAAAATCGATTTTTTTTGTTTTGGTACATTTTCCAGGATCGTATTTGAAAAATATTTCATGTGGCTTTTTCTACACAAAGAAAATATGGTTTGTTAAAAAGAGTAAAATATCTTTTGACTGTGGATGTGAAGACTATCAATCGGAGACAAACCAACCGCTTTTCCACAAAGACATTTAATAAACTCGTATGTACATTTCGGACGCTACGCGGCCTTCTTTCAGCATGACTCATGTTTATTAAATGTCTTCGTGGAAAAACGGTTGGTTTATGTCTCCTATTGATATAGTTTGTTGTTTAGAAATTGAGGATTTATGGTTATGTTCATGACAGCTAACATTAATTGGTCGACTTTGACAACAGGAGTGCTTTAAAGATGGCGATGGTATAATTAATGATTTTGGATGCAAAATAATTAATTATCATGCACAAAGAATGAGATGTTATGGTCAGTTATAAATAAACAGGTTCAGTCGAAGAATTTATTTGAAAAAAATAAATTTTTTTTTGAAGTCAGGTGATGGTAAAAAATTGAAGTTATGCTTCAACATTAAGTAATTAGGTAATTAAATTTAGATGAAAAAGAAAATTGTTCATCTAAATTTAATGACTACAAGGGATATACAATCTACGAATAAGTTTAGAGAGTGCTCCTAAGCTTTTTGAATATTAATTAAAAATTTTTTATTTTAACTTTTTTTTTTAAATTTCCATTTGATATATTATTCAATGTTATCCGCTTTGAAACTATATACTAATATGAAAAAAAAAAAATGATTTAAGAGCTTTGAATCTATGCATCATAAAAAGATAATTAAAGAAGGTGGCTGCATCGAAAGTGATTATTTAACAGCAACCCTCCTCTAATTTGAATTTTATAATTTCGTTTAATAACTAATATGGGAGGATTATTCGTTTTTTTATCACCTTGTTTAATATGAGAACCCAACTGGACGAGCAATTCCAATCCAACGGCGTGGTTGACTGGCTCGCCCGCCTTCGTTCTTCCGGCTCCCAATTCATGACTGAATTTACCAAGTTTTAAAGCATCGATATTACGAACGAAACCTATAAAATTAAAACAAAAGCATAAATACATATAAGCAAGTAACTGTTATTTGTAGGCTTGATCCTTGGAATAAATATTACAAGACAAACTTTGTTATTTTTAGTTCTATACAAAGATATTTCTACTTGATAATATTTGGACATCTTAACACGCAAAATAATCTATTATATCATATTAAATGTAAATTTTTGTCCAACAAACATCTAAAGCGGTGGTCTAGGTTTTCTTCCATTAAAAACATTAAATCGGCCGTAACAAGAATTGTTTTAAGTCGATTTAAGAGCAAGCAATTAAAAATTTTAAATCAAATCGGCATATACAAATTAAACTTAAGAACATCTTAATCTTAAACTGATAAATAATATCCTAAATTTTTTTAACGTAATTTTTAAATACACGTATAAATAACATTGAAAATATCATAACCAGCAAATTTCAACAATACTCTAAGTAATATCATTGAAACTAAAATAGGAACTTCTACACGTCCTTTAGGGAGCCATAAATGTTCAGTGAACTGACTTAAAACCCGACTGAAATCGACTTTTTTTGTATTTTAATTTGTATATTGTAATCCAATACGTCCATCCAGGGCCTGTATGGCCAGAGGCCGACGAGTTGGGTTCCTGGATGGACTTGGATTAACGACTGCTGTATGATGGTCGCAGCAACCGGGGGGGTGAAGATCGTGTCTCACTGATGGTCGCCCATCCAGTGACTAGCCGTGCCTGATGTTGCTTAACTTCCCTGAAATTAGTGTTCAGTGAAAGCTCACCAGGCCACGGCCTCCCCAGACTTAAAACTCGTGATTCAAGAAGATATGTTGAAATTTCGCAAAAATAAAATTCGTCTGTACGAATGGGTGTGATAAATTTTGTGCAGCTAACACCTCCTAGATGGCAAACAGGAGAACCAAATGAAATATACAGTGGTCGTCTTAACTTAAGACCATTAAAATTTTAAGATAAATTAAATGAAAAAGTAGCATTTGATATTCAAATTATTTATTTTATAAATCATATATGTCTGTAAATTAACTGTCTTATTATTTATTTAAGCAGTAATGAAAATTCTATGAAAAATACAAAATTAGGTTGACATAAATTTAAGACCATGCTCATTTTTTATTACTTAAGGGAAAGACTACTTAGATTTACACTTGATTCGCATAAAATCTTGTCAGATGACTCATATATGATTGAAAACGTTATTATCCACGATGCCTCAACTTAAAAGATTTACTGGTTTTGAAAAACAAATTTTTGCATATCATGAAAATGGACACATTCAAGGGATGATTGCAGCAGCACTGAACAGAGCAAACACTACGGTACAGTCATTTCTTCAGAATCAAGACGAATATGAAAAGGAAAACCCAGGAGAGCGACCATCAAAACTTTCTACTGGTGACAGAAGAAAGATCGTAAAACTTGCAAAAGCAAAAGGAACACCTAAAGAGATTGTGAAGGATTTAAACTTGCAAGTTTCAACCGGAACTATTCAGCGTGTGCTAAGTAAATGCTCTACAATAAAGAATATCAAGAGAACAACAAGACCACTCCTGACAAAGCGACATAAGGATGCCATAATTACGTGGGCTCGCAAATACCGTGGGTTTCAAAAGTTTCCCTTCTGTATGTAGGGAAAACCTAACTTATGACAGCAGGAGTAATGTTCGGCCAGCCACTAAAATAAATCATGTGCTGAAATAAATTACATAAAATCAGTTTACATAGTGGCAAAGTTTATCAAATGTGTTTATTAGGACCGATAGGTACTTATGTTTTCACAATGTGCGTCCGTCCGTCTGTCTGTCGGTGCTCTAGCTTTCGAACTCTTCCGAATTTTCGACTTCCGTTTTCGCAATTCGACAAGTTAGGGAAATCGGAAGACTGAGTTCATTGGTGGAAAAAACCGGTGAACTACTTCCGGTTCAAAAGGTCAATAATAATATAGGGGACCACGTTTTTCACTATACAATTGCCGAAATGGCTGAAAAGAAATTCACGAAATCGCTGCAAATACTTGTAAACACCCTGTACAATATACATGATTAGATACGGTTAATTTATTCATTAGAGATATCCCATTTCACTGTGGAACTAAAGTGTCGACTATTACTGAACAAATTACTGAATTTTTTAAAAGCATAAGAATTGTATAATTCTAAGACCATGAAGAAATTCATACCTGTTTTCCTTGAAATTACTGGCAAAACCAATTTAGCTGGTGTAAGAATTTCCCAAAAGTTTTCCGCAGGATCGCACAATTTTCGAGCGATTATAGGGTCAACTCCTTGGGCCACTATCATTTCTCGGAATTTATTCATTGCTCTTCCGTCGGCAATAGCTCGGGCGATTATTTTGGCACCTTCATCACGGGTAACACCGTCTTGAAGGCGCAACAGCTCCCCTCCTGGTAAATAAAGTTTATATAGTAAGCATTTTTATTATAAAATAACTAATCCCATGAAGAAATTAACCCGTAAGCAAAACTAAAGAGATTCATTGGAAAACGGTGATTAAACGGGAAGTCCAGCCAAATGTGAATTGTGTCTAAAATTTAGCACGCTTAAAGGGTTTGATACAACTCTACATGTTTGAACCCGAGTCCGATTCCCCTCCCACTGATGAAGAAAACGTCAGCAGCGATAAAAATATAAATTCAATTTTATCGTATATTTATAGCAAGATCTGTAATGGTATTATAGGGAGTGCAAGTGTGACGTCAATCCTGGGTGCTCTTCAGTCAAGTGGCTCGAATTGGTTCCAAACAAGTCTTCTCGCTTCGGGATTTAACATTGATTCCAACATAGAGATGGAATAAAACCCAGTGTTTATAACACTTAAAAGATGTAAAATCGTCGAGTTCCTCACTGCACAAGAAGGAGCCAAAACAGCGATTTACACATCTATCATTTTTCCAAAAGAAAGAAAGATCCGCGAACGATGGCATTCTTTCGTTAAGTGATTAAGACTGATTAAAAAGCGTTCTAATATTAATTTATAAATTATATAACGGTATTAAATGTCTTAATAATAATATAAATTACACACATTCACATAACAATTTACGAGATGTCATTTTTACTGGCAGCAAATTTCAACGTTACTAGTACGTGTATTCCAATGTTGGAACCAGCGATCCTATTTCCTAGACTCTCGGCCCCTTCATCGCGCAAATGACGTTAGCTATGACGTAGTCACTTGCACTCCGTAGCCAACGAGAAAGACAGACCCCGGCGCGGAAAAGTCACCTGATATAATAGTCCGGCCAACAATCCAACCTTCATAGTTTCCAACAAACGAAAAAATATTGATTGTTAAAATCCAAGATGGAAACAATGAAGATTATATTGTTACTCGGACTAGTATGGTCAGCTGACTTTTCCGCGCCGGGGCCTGTCTTTCTCGTTAGCCTCGTTGCACTCCCTATAGCTCTGTATGAATGGCTATGGATTCTGGTCTGAATACAGGGTGCGTTCACAAAGTTTCATAACTGATTTTTTCCTGAGTAGGGGAGGGCGCGCAGACCGGTTCCACCGACAGGGTGAAGTAGTGGGGGGGGGGGGGTCAGCTAACCGACAGCATCAGCGGCAGTTACTTCCGAGACGCTGGAGTGAGCAGATCGCTAATGGTGTGAGTGCGTGTCAGTGACCCCGTCGAAAACTCGGAGAGTGTGTCAAAAATGCTCCGGCGTTTGAAGGATCGAGTCCGTTGCGTCCGCCAGGAGATCAAAGACAATTGGGTTCTTCACCATGACGATGCGCCCTCTCACACGTCGCTCGCCGCCGGGGAAGTTTCGGCCAAGTTCAACATGGCAACACTGCCCCAGCCACCCTATAACCCCGACCTAGCTCTCAGCGACTTCTTTCTATTTCCCCGAAAGGATTTCAGCGGTCCAGGCAGCTTCGACGAGGTCCCTTGATAGCCTTCCGTGCGAAGAGTTCCAGGGAGCCTATGAACAATGGAAAAAACGCCGTCAGCGTTGTGTTGATGCCCAAGGGTCATATTTCGAAGACTTTCAGTTCGCTGTACAAAAATGTTTAATAAATTTTATTTCTTCTGAGACCAAACTTGAAACTTTGTCAACGCACCCTGTATAGTGCTGGTTCTCTCCTATATATCATGCCGCAGATTTATGAAGACTGAGTCACCGACCGTATCACAAAGTACTTCCACGAGCAATAAAGTGCATGCATGAAGTGAGCAGCGTGGGGTCCCGGGTTTAGACCACCTCGTGTATTTTTTTAAATTAATATTTTTCGAAAACCAAAAAGACCATCTTAACTACTTCAAACTTAACATCCGTACTTAGCTATTATAATAAGGAATAAGTAGATATAACAATTAAATCTTTTATTCAAACTGCTGGTACAAGACACCTGGAACTGAGGAGCATAAAAAATTCCGATATACACAAAATTTATATATCGTCATTAAAAAAAACAAAAACAGATTGGGTCTGGTATTCCAGTAGTTAGTTACATAAACTACTACCTCGATCTTAAAAGCATAGCTGCAGCATCCTACATAGCAGAAATTGAGGGGGCCCCCTATTAGTCACTTTCCTCTATCTAATTTTTGGAAGAAAATTTCGCCATATCGTGATTTAGCAAAATAATTTAAAAATATTCAACCATACTTTAATTATAGCTGGAGATCGGATGATGAGCAGAGTAGTGCTCGAAAACGTTAATTACATAGCCATAAATGAGCATGCTATATAATTTTTTAATTTTGATATTGGATTCAATTACTACACGAACATCCTTAAACATTGTAGAAACATTCTTAGCAGCCATTATGGAGATCAACATCTAGATCAACCCAGCGGAGATGCCTGACTAATTTTTCAATGACTTTATCTTCGAATTTTATGAAGAACAGCATATGAAGATAAGTGACTGTTTTGTTTCAAAGGAGATGTTAAAAACTGTGTTTAACGGTTAAACTGAAAAAAAAAATGAAATGAAGAAAATGTAAATAATCTTAAAATGAATTGAAGATATTTAAATACTTTTAGACGTACAGGGTGTTGCAGATAACTACAGGGCAGTATAACGGGAAGCCTACCCGCTCGATTGCAGGGGCCGGCTCGACATCAAATGATAATTGGGTAATTTTATCAAAAACTTGACAGTTTTGACGTTCACACCACTTCCCCGACTGTGGAAACTGCTAGCTGCTGCAGGCCACCTTCATCTGAATCCATTCTGCCAATCGACCGAGCCGGCCCCTGTCTGCGGGTAGGCTTCCCGTTATACTGCCCTGTAGTTATCTGCAACACCCTGTAATTAGGTTTATGCGATTTTATCAATTATTGTTAATGGAAGTTTTAAACCAGTTTCGAGTTAGTGAATAATAGTCAGTAATTGAATAAATAATTTAATTATGTTATGAAGTTTTGATGGTTGAGGATTATTTGAAAGTTTCATGTTAAAATACCGTTAATTTTTTAACATAATTCTAGTAATCAAAAAGTTTTTCTTCCCATAGTAATACACTTCAACGTGTGCACCTTACGTAGCTCTGAGAACATCTAGACGATATTCAGTTTCTCGCCATGTATTCGCCAGCATGTCTTCTGTTACCGTCAATATTGCATCATTTATTCTTTCCTTTAATGTGTTCACATCGGTGACCGGTGTAGCAAACCAACGCCATTTAAAAAACAAAGCCTGCTGACTGCGTCATCAAACGTGGGCCGACAATCCAACCTTCATTGTTTTACAACAAACGAACAAACCTGATTTTTTTTTTGTTTTGATCTTTGTTTTTAGGTGGTGTTAAGTAAACTCTTCATCCTTAACATATCCCCACAGGAAAAAGTCTAAGGAACGTGGGGGCCTTGTTGTAGGACCATCTTTTCCAAACCATCGGTTGGAAAACGTTGAATCGAGAAATTTACGAATTGATAATGCCCAATTCATATTCAAATTTCTATAAACTTGTCATGCCAACATTTGATGCTCTGAACATTAGGAGGGTCACGTCCATGCTCATTTCTAAATATCGGAGATTTAGTCTCATGAAACCATAGAATGCATTGAGCTTGCTTTCTCATAGACGCCATTTTCAATATGACCGATGTTAGTGCCACCTACATCGCTTCGATTCCTACCGTACTAGCAGTTTAAAAACCTTTTAAGATGGAGATCATAATATAAAAAATCGTATATCTGCTGATTGCATATAACTTTCTATTTACAAATAACAAATTTACAAATTATAACTAACAGATAAAATAAAGTTATTTAACATAATTATTCCGGAATTAAGTTGTAAATTTTTTAACATACATTCATACAAGTATAAAAAATTTATGTGGCAATAGCCTCAGCGCAACTTACCACTAAGCTTTTCTGGCGCTAGCATCGCGAAATTCGACATGTTTAGGATTTTACAACGGTAAACCCACGTAGGTGCCGATCAGCAATAAAACAGAAAGTAAAACTAGAACTCGTTTTCGCTGCGTACCAGCAATAAAACAGGATGCAACCCTAATTTTTTTTTTCGTCGCTTTCCAAAGATAAACGGCGCGATCCGTAAGTTGGTTTCTATTTTTAAATACTAGAGTGGCGCTTCTCTTAAGCGAGGGTTACGGTGAGATTGCTAAACATAGTTTCTATTTTTGACCGGTATAGTGGCGCTACTTTAAGTTGCGGTGTTTATATAGGATGGCTATAATTAAACTTTCCCTACTTAACCTACCCTAGACAAGAAACTATTTATTTATAGTAAGGGAACCAAACTCCGTCCATAATGTCCAGATTACGGGCCACAAGATCTGCATGGTTCATCGCTTCGATGATTACAGTAAAACCCCGTTACAACGTACTTCAAGGGACCTGGAAATTTGTACGTTATTCTGAGGTGTACGTTATTCTGAAACTGGAGGGGGGGGAGGGGGGCTTATGAACAATGCATATATTCATAGAAAAACATAAGAATACATGAATGCATTTTATTTTATTCAATACAAATACACTATAGTAGATACAATATGTAGTATTACATTAATTTTTTAAAAAAAATCTGTAATGGCCGTCTGCTTTCTTTCTATAACTTTGCGTTGCAACTTTCGCATGGGCTGCATTGACCAATCAGAGCAAGACATGTGAACGATGTACGTTGTACTAAAGGGATAATTTAACCAAGGGAATGTAAAATTAATACGTTATTCTGAAATGTACGTTAAAGTGAGGTACGTTATTCTGAAACTTTTTAGCATTAAAATACCTACGTCTGGGACGGGGATTTGAAATTTGTATGTTATTCTGAAATGTACGTTAAAGTGGGGTATGTTGTAACGGGATTTTACTGTAGTACCATACTAGCCACCAAGCCACGTCTATTATCGTTTAATGTGTTGCCTGCCTCACGGACAGTAACTGTGCAGTCGTTGAAGAGTCACCATGGGCTTGGACAAAAAGATCAGGGTCTTATTGGTGTAGCTTTCAGACTGTCCTGAACCTGATGAGCAATATTTCGAGCACCTTTTGTAGTCCGATGGATGATACGTCCACAAAAACTAGCCATATTGTATGATATCGCAATGCAAGTAAAAATGTTTTAATGGTATTGCTTATTCATTATTTATCTTCTCCATGTCTTTGGTAATTTCGGTTCCTCTTTCTGCGATCGCTCGTTTTCCACAGAGATGGTTAAATAGAGAAAGTTAATAATAATCACCCTCTACATCGTCCTTATTTTATCAATGAGTTAGAAAGCTTGATTAATATTTTAAAAATTAATAAACTAAAATTGCTATTGTATTTCTAATAGTAAAGAACCTAACCTAAATTTACTACTAATTCATTAAGTCCAGAGATTTCTTTTCCCTGCAAGCACTCAATACTTTCGATTACTTCCAATGTATTCCCTATTTTATATCCAATAGGAACGTCCATTGCACTGATAGCAGCAGATGTTTTTATACCAAGGTCTCCACCAAGTTTGACCTGCAATTTAAAAATAAATAAATAACACTTATTTAAATAAACAACTTAAGATAAATTTTATTTTCAATCAAGCCAACTGAGAACCTGGTTTCTAAAAGGTACAAATGCAAAAAAGCAAATTTTTCAGGAAACAATAAAAACTTTTGGTAATCACACAAGTTTTGCTGTATAACTGAAAATTTATTCACTAGTTTACCTGGGATATATATCTTTCAGAACACAATATATCACACTACATGTACAACTAGGTCCAGGAGTGCTGCCACATGTTATCTCAATTTTTAATTTTGTGGATTTGGTACCTTTTGGAAACCATGTTCTCAAATTTACTTTAGTTATATGAAGCAAATCAAAAATTATTTTCATCCTGTTCTGGATAATAAAAAAATGATTGTTTCAAAAATTATTGTAATATAATCGCAGCAGAGAAAAGGGCTGACTAACTGATATTATTGGCATTGATAATCTTTATGAGGAAAAGGACAAAAAGACAATATTTACGTCATGTCCTCAGAGGGGTTTTTACAGGCTCTTATATTTTGAAGTTTATCCCATTTCCTAGATGGTCCCAGATAGACTCCCCGAATATAATGCATAATTCAAGACGGATTCCTCAAATAGAGCGTAACAGATTTGCTGCTGTTGATCTAATTCTAAATATACAATCTTGATAATGCATTCCTATAGCTTTCTGCTTGAAGCTTTTAGCGTTTTGCGTGTGATTTTTCAAACTCAAGCTATTCTAAACACCAAGCTATGCGCTAATTGCGTGAAGCAAGCGGATTTTCAAGCTGCTTTCTGTATCAAACCAATATCTGGGTCAGTTTGATTTTAAAGCAACTTGCTATTTGGAAATGACCGAGGCGCATGAGGACACAATGAAAGCTGCAGAAAAAGCTGCAGTGGATTTAGAAAGACGTAAAGAAATAGAAATGACAGAGAAATCATTTAGGGGATATCTAACACTATGCTTTCTAAAACCCACCCTGATCTATACCGACCATTCAAAAACGAATCACATGATATGTTCCCGATTAATCATGTCTAGCATGGTTGATTTTCTGTGCTATGAGAACGCGGTGTTTAAAACAAACTTGAATTTTTGAAATTTTAAAAGGCCAGGCGCAAAAAATCGATTTTCAATCATCTTATATGGTCGCTGGTGGGGGTCGAAACGGGTTGACCAGCCTTAATTTGCATTCCGTCTTCTAGAGAAAAATTGGTCAAAACGGAAAATCAAAATTAGTAGCAAAAACGCTGAGGTCCCTGCACAGAAACTCCGTGGGTAGTTAAAATGTTTAAAGGTTGATATATTGAAACTCAATAAAACACATATTGAAATACTGATAAAGTCAGAAGAAAGGACCGCTACTCGGAGAGTCTGTGTGAATTATCTAATCTTGGAGAGCCGCCACTGGCTGTCCTAGTGAGGTTACATCTGATATTATAAACCCCCGAATATTTTTTGAAGCTAAAAGGTATTCGAAATAACGTATTTTTCTAAGTCTTTACCCTGATACCGTGAACAATACTAAATATTACCCTTTGGTTATGCATTTCTGTGCATTGCTTTAACACCATGAACACACTGATAATACCTTACATTCATTACATTACACTGATAATACCTTAGATTACCATGTGGATGACTCATGCTCAACGAGTATTTATTATGGATTTTTTAAACATAACTATTTTCTAAAAAAAACAAGAGATATAACTATAAAAGCTTAAACTGAAGCGAACTAAATTTATATTTTAGGTTTTTGTTGACAATGCATTTGCATATCGTTCACATTTTTTTAGATATGCATGTATTGCGCAACCATTCCTATCCATCCTTACATCATTCTCCGCTCTCTCTCTCTCTCTTTCTCTCTCACACTCACACACACACACACACACACACACACACACACACACACACACACACAGACAGACACACACACACATATATATGCACAACGGCTTTAGAAGACCAAGCAAGCGATTTTCTAAGAATTTCACTTTTTATATTAAAATTAAGCCAATTTTTAAAGTAATAATGTGTAGCTATTATACCATTTTCTCTCCCAGTTTTCTAGCGTCTTCTATGTTCTTCATGAAGGCACCGCTTCCATATTTAACATCGAGAATCAAACTTTGAATTCCTTCGGCAGCTTTCTTTGAAATTATCGAAGCTGTTATAAATTTTAAAAAAAGTATTCTGTAATGTTTCCTTCCCTTTATATTTTTTTAAAAAGCCACCTACACCATTTTAAAATTAACTATTTCATTATTTTTAAAAAATAAATTAATACTCAAGCAAACTATGAAATTAAAACCTTTGTATAAAAATCGTAAACTACTTCTATAATAAAATATTTTTAATCTTCTCCAAAATAATCGGTATTAACGAAATAAATTTCTTTTTTACCTCAGAA
>JAHWFO010088598.1:185326-213524 GCA_023313115.1 Rhysida immarginata | reverse complement strand
AGAGAAAAGAAAAAAGTTGATCATGACGGTCATAAAAGAATATTAATTAACTTTATCATTTTTTGGACTTTGAAGGACAGTCTTCTAATGAAGATTTCAACTCTATAACGATAGGATTTATGTTATATTGCATATTCTAGTTTATCATCACAAAACGATATAGATCTAAAGATTAGAAATCATTTAGTATTCTACTAGATGTGAGGATAATAAGAATGAGATTTCGATACGATTCTATTTACCTTCAAGCCACAGGCTGCCAAAGCTGGTGCCAACACGAGGCTGATTTTGTCCCCAACACCCCCAGTGCTGTGTTTGTCAACAACAAGGCGCCGCCACTCCTTTGGCCATTCGAAAATTCGACCCGATTGCATAATTGTTCTAGTGAGAATGTTTGTCTCGTGCTCGCTCATGCCATTCAGATACATGGCCATCAACATTGCTCCTAAAAAGAAACTTGAGAAATAAGTTTTCAAGAGTAATTTTAAATTTAACGATTTAAGTAAAGCATTGTAAGCCTTTAAATAAAGCTAATCAGTTATCACTACTAAAAATAACAACTTACTTGATAAAATGAGATCAAAAAGGCCCCATAAACATTGAAAAGCATTTTAAGAAAACTTGAATAAAACCTGCCGATTCATTCTTTAACTTAACAAGGTATCGGATAGAGACATTTTATAATGAGATTCGGACTTTTCATGAATTAGGGATTTACATGCAGGATTCCTCGATCAGGACTCGAACTAAAGACCAAGGATATCACGCTTGTTGCCTCTAGACCGATTGGTAGAGGCAACAAGCGTGATATTCTTGTCGCTGGTACTTAAGAAATTTCTAAATTTTATTTTCTTCTTACTGTATTCATCTCAATGAAAGACGAGATTTTTTTCTCGGCACACTCATTATGTGTGTAACATGCTACCGACTTCACGACAATGAGTTGGCCTCCACGTTCCCCAGACTGCAATCCCATTGAACAGTTGTAGACGCCATCGAACGATCTGTCAGATCGTCATCAACACAACTGGTAAATGCAGCATCGTTATGGAGTGCAGTGGAGGCAGTATGGCTTGCAGTGCTTGTGGATGTGTTCCGAGACCAGAGGGGGGCCCAACACGTTATTAGGCAGGTGTGCCATGACTTTTGATGAGTGAGTGTATAATAAAACCAAGAATTTTTATTGATTTATTATGGGAGGAAGTTTTAGAACAAGTAATACGGCTGAATTTGTTTTTATTAAGTTTTATTCCATGTTCGTTGTACCAAGACTCTAGCAATTTAATATCCGATTCAATTTGGTCAGAAATCATCGCGTTATATCAATCTTTGGGTCATAAGATTTGGGTAGTATGTTATCATCAACATAACTTTTAATTTCTTGGTTGAAGTCATGTTGGTACATTGATGACTCCCCTATTAGTTTTAACTATAAATTGGGGACTTCCTAAAATACTATTAAAACGATTCATAAAGTAATCTTTGAGTGGCATAAGGCCTGAAGATCATAAAATAATTGCGTTCTAGAAAGGGTATCAAACGCCTTAGAAACATCAATCTGAAGAATTATATACTGGTATCTTTGATCAATGGCTTTCGTATTTTTATATAGAGATCCATTGGAATCCACTGGATTTGAGATCCTGGACGGTTGCTAAGTTGTTGATGTGGAATTCGAGACCAAAGATTAACTTGGAGTTCTTTAAAGATAATCTTTTCGATTAACTTCGAGGCAGGGGTAACTTAGAAAAAGGACGACAGCTATTTAATATGGTACCATCGTCAGACTTATAAGGGAGGGGGGATAATAATTGTCCTCTTCAGTAAAGCAGGAAACCTCGTTTTGGTGATATTTAAACAAAGGTTCAAAATATTTTGTAAACATGTCCAATCCAAATTTTTTAATAAAAAGATCCGACATGATGGTATTTCGTTATTATTGAAAATAAGGAGTAAAAAATGAAAATTTACTTTGGCTAACCTAAGCTAATCTAAATTAGTCTATGTTATGGTAGGTTATTTAAGTTAGGTTGATGGATGAAACAGTTCATTCGAAGCAGACTTAAATAATTAATAATTATTTTAAACATCACCAAAGTCAACAATAACTAAAAATACAAGTCGACAATACTTTCGTCAAAGAGCAGAAAGTACTATTTTACACACTTTTATTCAACTTCAATTGTTTGTGTATTTGTGGGCAAATTTTGTAATCATATTTTTCCTATTTCCTGACGCCTCTGCAAGTTTCCACAAGGGTGTCTTATCGAAAATAATACATAGGTCATTCTCAAGAAAATGGTACAAATCATGTCCGTAATTTTGAATTTTTTTCAGAAAATTTCAGAAATGCTACCAATTAATCATATTTTATTATTTATTCTTCCTTTAATTCTGTATAATCAGGTATTTATTGTTTTGACTGAAGTGATTTATAAAAGTCTTAATTTTTTGTTATTTGAAGAACAAGTAGGACAAATCTTGATATTCCAACTTCAAATCAATAAGAGTTAAAATATTATTTAAGAAATTGCTTAAATACTACACCTATGTAGATTATCGATTAATTTCATCTCTTACATAAAAATAATTTTAACAATAAATTTCTTTAAAAAAATATTTTTTTAATAAGAAAAATTGTTCCTTATTAATATCCCAACATTTTATGTGTATTATAATGTCCACTATGTTATAGCCATTTCAAAAATAAAATAATAAATTAAATTGAATCTGTCAACACTTTTGAGATGACTAAGTAGTACAACTTTCATGCTTAGTCAGCCATTTTGGATTCCACAGTCAACAAGCTAGATAACACTCATTCTTTTTCTCTAATAGTTAATTTGAGGAGCAGAGTGCGAATTGCAACGACAGATTACCAAGTAGTGAAAAAACCATATAGATTGCTGGGATTGTAGAGCAGTTTTTTTAATGTCCACTATGTTACATTTAAATTAATGATTATTGCATATAAACTAGTAAATTTAATATTATCTTTTCATTTAATATTATTTTCTTAATTATTACTTTTTTATTTTTATTAGAAAATCTTCGTTTAGCTCAATTGCCCACTCTATTACATACTCTGGGAAATATCATGCTTTTGCTTGAAAAATGAGAATCTTTGTTTGTGCTTTGAGAAGAAACTTTATGCTTGCCTAATGAAACAAAATCTTAATACAAACAGAATAACAAGGAATAAGAAACTTAAATTTCAGATATTTATTCCTCTGCTTCGTCAGGTGAGTTCAGTGGTGTATTTGATGATTGCTTATTAAAGAAGTGAGTGCTAAAAGTGTGAAAGCGTCGTACATGCTTCTTGAATTTAAAGCTGGCGATGCTAGAAAATTAACGTATAAATATTTTGCCATGGCTCAAAGTGACATTGAAGAAAATGGCGAAGTTAAAGTGATGAGCTTAAGGACAACAAATAACGAACAAAAATTATTTAAAACTATTGACACAGATAGCTCCTATGTTCATTTGATCAAATTAAAAACATCCTACCAGAGCCAAAATTAAACTATTAAGTGGACGTTTATAGCATTATGAATTTCCATATGCTGTTGATGTTTTCCAAAAAGCTTAATATATGTAAATAGTAAATTTAATACAAAATTTGTGAAAGTAGAATGTTGTTTGTCTGTTATTCTTTCCTAAAGTTACAGATTAATCCTATCTACAGCAGTTGTGTCTACTCTTTTACAGGTATGTCCACTCTGTTACAAGTTTGTCCACTCTGATAATTGTAATTTCAAACTAAAAACTCAAAAAAACTTGATGGTGAATTAAGAGTGTTAACCTGTTTAGATAGATGGAATTGTACCCAGAATAGTGCAATTTTGATCTTATTTAATTCTATTTGACATGTTAATCTAATTTTTGAATATACTTTTTTCAATTTTGCATTTTGAAGCATGAAAACTATCAAAAAATGTAAATTTACTCTTTATCATAAATTTTTTTGCATTTATATAAAATAAATATTCCTTTGTTTGTGTTCCACAAAATGTTTTGAAAAAAAGCGAATTTACATAATTTAATGCAACAAATAGATGTGTAACAGAGTGGACAAATCTCCCATAACCAATCAAAAAAACTATGAAATTCCATATTAGTACTAAGTTGAGCTAATTAATTTTTACAATACAGATAAATTCAATCTATAAGCTATTATTTAATATTAGTTTAAGTTAGATTAGATAATTTTGAAAAAAAAAATTGAAACATCAAATGTACCATTTTCGTGAGTATTGGCAAATTTTTTTAAATAACTTTAACGTTAAAAATAATAAACTAAACCAAATTAGATTATTAACTGTTTTCCGTTAAAAAATGTTTTAAAATATTTTTAAATAGTTGTGTTGTTTGATGAGAGTCCAGTCAATATATCAGGTTGTTGCAAAAGTTTTTTCCGGATTTTTATTCCAACACAAAAACGATTGAACTTGAATGACAGATTCAGCTCATGCAGATGCCCGGCAGATGGCCACATATGTGCCCGAAACACGTCAATTCAGCCACGTATGTGCCCGAAACTCGTCATTCCAGCCACGTATGTGCCCGAAATACAAAAATCTAACCATTTAGGTGATTTTCGGTGATAATCATGAAAATTCGGCAATGCTTGCTCCCTCGTTGAAAAGCGAATCTTGAACTGTTCTGCGAGTTCCCTTGTTGTTACATTGTGATCTTCATCAATTGCTTGGCGTAGATCACCATCTGAAATCATGATTGACCGACCAGAGAGGTGCATCTTGAAGAGTGCTATCTCCGCGTCTGAACCGGCGATACCATTCTTCTATTGCACGTAAACTAACAGTATCATCACCTAAACGTTGGCAAATGCTTCGGTGACACTGCGCAGCACTGATCTTTCCAGAATACTCGTAGAAGATTATTGCTCGAATATGCTCGCGTGAAAGGTCCATTTCAGACCGTTGATGGCACTCACAGATGTATAGTCAGAAAATTGATTCTTGGATGTAATATAGCAAGGATATTCAGGAATCGAATGCAATAATTTGTTTGAAAACATATGAACACCCCCCTCGGAAAATGAGCCCTTCTTGGGCACGGGTTCTAGAACCGGAAGAAACTTTTGCAACAACCTGATATTTCCATTTTTGTTATACAAAGAATTAATGGTTGAGATTAAAAAAAAAAAATATTTGCTAAAATTTACCAAATACTTCAACTGTTATTTTTTCAAGTATAAATGAATAATAATTTTATTTAGAAATCTAATCAAGAAACATCATCCATTGCGTTGACAAGATTCCGATTTATTACTCATACCTGATTGGATGTTATTCCAGTTGTGATAATCCTTTTTTTTTATTTTTAGAATTATATTTGATATAAATTTTTTAAAACATGTGGACACAGAAAATACATCTAATAAGAAGGTACCTATAGACCATTTAAAAATTACTAATTTTAAATATACATATGGGAGTCCGGGATGCAATTGCCCTAAAACCGAAAAAGACATCCTAACAGTTCAAAACAGATTTTTATAATATGGAATAATGGTCATTGGCCTGTTTGATGACGCTGCTTTCTATTAATTTACACGTGTGAAGTCGATGAAGCACCATAGCAACAAGGTGTCTATCACAATTAACTTTTTTTTTTTTAATAAGCATCGGGTGCTCTTTTGTTCTTTTTTTAATCTTTGGCTTTAGTCCAGTATCATTCTTTCTAAACGGAAAAAAAGAAAAAAGGAAAATACTACAAATCCTGCGGTTAAATTTTAGCAGAAGTTTTACGGTAGAAAAAATGACTTGGCAAATAGACTTTTTCGTGTTGTTGAACTTGTTGTCATCATAGTTTAAATGCAATATGAAGTAGGATATGAAAGATGGGCTTTTTTCAATAATCGGATAAATTCTGTATTTATACTTATAAGCATTAAAAAAGATAGTGTATAAAATATTTATTTTCTATTTGAAGCCTTATGCATTTATTCTTTTCATGGTTTTCTTTCAAATAGCCGTTTTCCTAAGTTTAGAGTGGTTTCGTAACAAATGTGCTTGGTGATTACTTTAGAAAATCGTCCGTTTGTCTGGCTGAAGATATCATCCTAACAACAGAGAGAATATGAACGTTGGAAGAGATGACTCTTCTTGAAGAACACAAAGCAAGCGCGCACAGTAAGGCTAGTTTCCATGTAAATAGGGTTTTGTTTGTTTTGTTATTTTTTGCCTGACAATACACACAAACAATATATTAAAAATAAAAAAAACGTAAATTAGGCGGTAGTTTTAACTTCATTTAAAAACAAAAGTGGGTACTTTATATCCCGATACATTATAATAAATTAATAAAATTAGAGCTACCCTTATAAAAAGCCTAAGCAAATATCGTAAAAATTCAGCAATACATCACCGATAGAATGAGTTGAATTTCAGTTGCCCTCAAAAATAAAAAAATCGATAAGGGGTTTTCTCCAAATTTTTATCTTTGGACCGAACACCAGTATCAACTTCTTATGCTGATGTGAAGTTCGCCTGCCTTTCGCTCTCATGACCCTAAAAATTTGGAGAAAATCCCTTATCATTTTGTTTCTTTTGAGAGCAACTGAAATTCAATTTATTCTATCGGCGATGTCCTTCTAAATTTTCACGATATTTGCTCTATACATTTGGCTAATAAATCATACAAAAGACATTTTAGTAACACTTGCGCATGCGCAGTGAAACATTAGTTAGTAAAAATGCACCTATTTCATCAAATATTTAATATTATATTCTAATTACAGGTTGTTGTCTCCACTGTAGTTTGTCAAGTTTACTGAAAATGGGATTGCTTTGGGTTGAAAATCCTGCATGTTATAAACAAAAAAATTCCAAAAACATTTCAATTTATTTTAAAGAAACCTTTACATCTCCATGAATATATGTGCCGTTCTCATACAAATGAACACAGATAAGTAAAAAAAAGCATCTTAATCATATGCTACAGCTACAACGCATTTCAAGCATTATTTTTTAAAGAGTGATCCCAAATATTATTTTTTTTGTTGAATTTTTTGCTAGTCCCCTATTTGCTTCCGGGACAAAAACCTTCGCTGAAGTATATGAGGTGTTACATGCTCTTTACACTTCTGAAGTTTACACTCTTGCATGCTCTTTACACAGGATAATTCGCAAAGTATTTTTCTAGATATTCGACAAAAGGTCTAAAACCAAAGGTGTTCATGTCTATCTTGTAGAAGCAATTTATTAATTAAAGAATATTAATAAACGGAAATATTAATAAAGTATTAACATACAATAGCTATACAATTAAAAAAAGTAAATTATATATTCAATTTATTTTATTTATAACTGCTATATTTATTTATAGTTATTTATCAATAGTTATTATTTATATTTCAGAGGTATGCTAGGGATCTGTGGTAACAATTTACGGAGGGCCAGAAAAGCTGGAAAGCCCCTTTCGCCACCATCGAGTATGATCTATTTGGTAGCCATGCATCGCTGCTATTCCCTGTTTCGCAGTTTCCACTGCTGGAGGCTGGAATGTAGAACACACAAGATCAATTCCTAACCACTCCTGTTGACACGCTTTCCAACGACCTTACACTGTTCGCGGTCGTCTCTTTCCAAGGACCCGTTTAAGTAAGCCAAAGCCACAAAAATCCTTAGATGATGCGTCCGGCAAATTGACGGACATGTCGCTAAATGGAATAGAGCGGATTCCGGTATTTTCTTGGATGCGTTCCAGGAACAGACGAGCTGACGCGGCGGTGTGAATCGACGCCTTGTCTTAGAGCAGCCAAGCGTTGTTTATCTCTGTATCGCCAAACAAGGGAGTCACAGGTAAATATGGGGTTAGAAAGTTAGTCTGATAGTACATGGCGTTGACTTTGGCCTTTGACTCAACACTGTGTAAGTTAACTTGCCCTTATAGCTGTAACCCGCCACGATCATGAAATATTTTGACTTACAATATTTTGCAGGTACGGGTTCAAATCCCGCCTTCGATAATTTTTTTTTCTTTTCTTAAATTTTTATTCAACATGTATGGGAATGTGTAATTCATTTACTAAATATATTTCCGATTTTCCAATTTGCTACCATCATTTTTTTATAAAATGCATATAAGAATTAAACTGGGAAATTTATAAAGGCACTGATGTTTTAAAACCAACGAAAAAAGATTATGTGGATAATTATAAGGAATAAAGGAAAAGAAAACACTCTTGATATGTTGTGGCTAAATAGTGTTCTCTTTTCCTTTATCATAATCTAAAATTTCGATTTGCTAAGGTTATTTTTTTTTACATAAATTTTATTTATTTCCTTTTTTGAAAAAACACAAAATAAGTTCTAATTCACATGTAGGTAAAGACAGGAGTAATAGTTAATTCCGTTCATAACAAACTTTTGCTAAGGAAATTGTAATTTGTTGGCTAATGTGCTAGTTAAAAATGTTAATGAAGGGTGATTGATAAACTATAGATACCAATATGATGCATTATATTTAATAGTAAGTAATGGTGCAATAGTTATTTAATCTTTTTATGAGTTAAATATCATCCCAAAATTTGCAAAGTTTATAAAAATAATTAAATGTGGATAATTAATCTTTGAGAAGTGCATCGAATGGCTTTGCATGTGTGTTTAATTTGAGGACAAATGTGAGTATAAGATACAAAAAGAATTTTGAAAATCGGTTAAAAAAATAAAAAAGTTACAGCCATGGAGACCTTATTTATCAATCGCCCCTCGTATTTACTATATATTTTTTTACCTATTTGGACGTCCTGTATCTTTCCAGCTACTACTTCTGAGATGAAAGTTTGAAGTTCTTCGCTAGTTAACTCTTCGCCATCTCTCTTCTTTTTTATGGTATTGACTACGACAGGCATGATCGTTGACAAAGAAGGGAATCTAATAGCAGAAAATAAATAAAAATATAAACAATTTCATGTAACCTGTATTTGAAAAGATTAATTCGGTTGATTTTAATCTTTATCCTTTCTTTTATCCGTCTTTCGTTTTGTTTTACATTTTTCATAATATTGGTTGCTTAGTTGATTCTTTTAACGTTAGCGAAAGTCTGATACTATACATACACACATTTGCAACAGTAAAAAGATCACTCTAATAAAGACGAAATTTTGTATTACAAATTCCTCTCTAACAAAGATGCAAGTGATTAATTTTACTGCCTATCATCACTTCCAATCAGATGTATTGTGCAGGATCACACAGCCTTTATTTCTGGTGTTATGGCTTTGGACATATCCTACAACAGAAAGTCAACCCTAGATATCGTATTTAAAATGTTAATACCCCAACTAGAGTGCCTTTATAACCACAAAGTGTGGCCTAAGGTTAATAGAAGAGAGGCATGGCAGCCATATTGTGTCCATCCCATCATAGATTAGTATAGAAGAAACAAAAAAAAAATTCCCATGGTGGCATTAAAAAATCTAGCTGTGATATTCAATAAACCACTTTCAATGATTAGAAAAATATTAATGAAAAAACGAATGTGAAGATTTATTTTTTCGTTTCTTCCCATTTGAACAAGGTTACTTATTTTAATGTAACGTTATAAAGAGGTATAAATGTTAATCATTGTTTATTGATTTTCTTTGTTAGTAATTATTCCTCTTTAAATTATATAAATTCAAAGAAATTAAATTAAGTAATAAAATTAAGTACTAATAATATTTTGATTGTCAAATTATTAGTATACCTCAGCCTTTTCTTTTTTTATAGGTCAGTTGACAATTTTAGTATACCTAATTACATTTATAAAGGCTGCTTTGAGATACTCAAGACTCTTATCCTATGGCTTGGAAACAAGTTAGGATTAAACCTATTCCTAAAGTTAGATGTCCAAATTGCCCAGCTGACTTTGGGCCTGTAACGTTAATTAGTTTCCCGGCTAAGTCTTTGAGTCTTATATTGCAAGTTTTATCGACCCTCACCTACTTCCAGGTCCGTACCCAGAATTTTTTTTCGGGGAGGCTGAGGGGGGGGGGCAGAATTTTATTTCATCTATAAAGGTATTATAGTGGCGGGTTCCTCAGCCCACCCTCTTCCCTGGATACGGCCATGCCTCCTTCAGGAGAAGCATGGCTTCAGACGTGGAAGATCCACTCAGACAAATTTAGCAAATCTCTCACAACATGGACTGTAGAAGGCAGGTCCACACTAGATATTTGGATTACAGTAGAGCCTTTAAGAGGGTTAGCATTAAGTTACTCCTGTCTAAAATTGAGAAAATGGGATGTTCTAATAATAAGATCCAGTGGTTTACTTCCTTTCTTTCGAGCAGATCACTTTTTATAGATAATCGTTTGATCAGTTCAAGGGTGGGAAAAATTCTGAGTGGTATCCGTCAAGGATATCCTTTGGGACCTGTGCTCCTTAACATGTTTTTGGCTGATTTACTTCCGATTCCTAGAAATTCCAATACTTTAGACAAGGTTCATGATTTGCTTTACGCAGACGATATTAAAATTTTTGCTTCTGTCTCTAGCTAGTCGGATGTTGGCGTTCTACAGCAGGCTTTGGATTTTATTTTAATTGGTCTCTATAAAATGATTGCAACTTAATCGTAAAAAGTTTTTTTTTATCATATTTTTTAGGAAAACCGTAAATTTTGTTAACAATTGCGTATTAGGTAATACTATTTTAGATAGAAAGTTTAATGTAAATGATTTGTGCATAATATTTCAACATAATCTTTCTTTTACTAATTATTTACGTCTTTTAATTAATCGTAAGTAATAGAATAGGTATTCTTAAGAGATGTGCAAGTATTTTCAAGAATATAAATACGCTTCTTAAATTATAAAAAGCTATGATTGTTCCGAAAATCACTTAATGTGCCTTCCGGAAAACTTCCCAAGATTTCGACGTTTTACAGCAGAAAATTCAACGTGTTTATAAATTTCTTTTATTTAGGACTAAGTATAAGAGTTTTAATAACAATATGCTTGGTTCGGATTTCCTTTCGCAAGACTACTTTATCACGTGATTTTCTGTTTTTGTTTCTGCTTTTAATTTTTTAAGTTATTATTTGTATCACTAGCCTCCTGAAGATGAGTGTTGACACTCGAAAACGTTAGAGTTTCTATCTAATTTGTGAAACCAAATGTGTTATAAGGGCATTTTATGTAAGATATCCAAAACATTCATCCAAATTCTTCAAGAACTGTTTTCGGACTTCAAAATTTTCAAATGTTACCAGCTTGTGTGGATGTCATTAATACAATTTCATTAATATAAAATAATATTAAGTATTAAAATTAACAAATAAGTAGTTAAAAATAATAAATAAATAACACTTATAAGTAATTATTATTACTGTCAAAATATTTAATTTATTGATTTTACAAAAGAAAATCAATACACAAAGGTTACTTATTTCATTATTAATGGAGATAAGATAAAATAGACACAAAATTATGTGAAAATACTGTACTTGTACAGTCTAGTGCAGAAAGGTTTAGACTTAAGTCATAGTTGAGCACGTGAATAGCACATCCAAAGCGTATACCTGCTACCCTAATTTCATGCAGAAGGGACAGGTCCAGTCTAATCTACCTTGACTCTCAGTAAAAGTACCTGATTTTGCAATCGATCAACATCCAGTAAGTTCAGTTTCTACGAAGCTGGTAAAAACATTTTTGCATCCGACTGTATATACAGTAAATATGTCTTTTAATAAATCTAATTCTGTGCTGTTTGCCAATGAGTTAGGCGTGGAGTCCACATGCGTAAAAACAAAGACAGAAACCATAAGGCAGAAAATGTTCCGACATCACTTCCTTCTCTCTTCTTTCTGTCCGACAGAAAATTCTCTCATCTTTGTAGGCTCTGACTCAATCCAACTCGAAATAAACAAGTTTTCTGTCGGGCAGCAAGAAGAAAGCAGGATCTGACGTCAGAACATTTTCCACGCCTTATGCCAATGAGTCTGCATTTATACGTATAATGCGGTCGCTCAATCGTGGGACACGGAAGTTTGATCTCGGGGGGACGGTGTTGGGTTCGATCTAACGCGTTCGACCTGGTCCTTTCTCTATTAAGTACTGAACATTTGAATATTCAAAATTCCTATCTAAATACACACATACACTGAATGCCAAAAGTATTCGCACCCGTGTGAGTTTTTGAAATTAAAGTTTAAAGCAATTACATAGAAAAACTATACTTTAATTGCAGATATTAAATAGAAGATGAAAGTTTTTTGCCCTATTTTGGGTGTCATAAACTGAACACAGGCAAAAGTATTCACGCCCCGTAGCTTAATAATTAATATGGCCCATTTTTGCTTGAATTGCTTCTTGTAGCGTTTAGGCATACTGTAGTAGATTAGATGGTTTAAGAAGCTTGATTTTCCTAGATTTCAATAATGCTTTAGTTGCCTTGGATGTGTGTTTGGGATTGTTATCGTGTTGGAAAAGGTAACGGCGACCAACCATTTTGTGAGCAGAGGGGATCATGCTTTTCTGAAGGATTTTCTGGTAAACATCAGAGTTCATTGTTTTATCAATGAATACTAATTCTCCAGGTCCTGATGCACTCATACAACCCCGCAGCATGATGGTCCGACCTCAATGTTTAACAGCTGCATTTAAGCAAACGTTCTTAAGCTCCTCACAAGGAAATCGCCAAACGTATTCTCGCCCATCACTATCGAACCAATTAACTTTGGTCTCATCTGACCAAACAATATTGTCAAAGTAATGTATGGGCTTTTCAAACAATTGCTTAGAAAATTGCAAACGATTTCTCTTCTTTATTGCTTTCAAAAGTGGCTTCTTCTTGGCAATGCAAACATGGAGATGAAGATGGTTTAGATGACGTCGAATAGCTCTGCTGGAAACATTCAGATGGCCAGCATCGCGTAATTGTTTAGCTGATGACACTTTTCTTTGGCTAAGAACAGTCCGTTTAATTATGCGTTTTTTATTCGAACAGTTACTTTTGATGGTCGACCAGATCTTGGTAGACCAGGAACCGGTTTTGTTAAACTTTTTGATAATGTCTCGTACAGAAGAGACTGGTAATGTCAATTTCTTGGCTACTGTCTTATATCCATCGCCTTACTGTGGAATTTAATCACAAGTTCACGTATTTCAGAGGAATGTTCCTTTGTCTTCTTTTGAGTACACTCTTAAAAAGTTTCTGATTTTCTCAGTCTAAAGAATAAGTATACTCAAGATGATCTCTACCTTACCCCTCAAGAATAAAGCTGAGCCAAAATTTACAAAAATTTACATCACTGACATTCTAAACTGAGGTAACATCCACTTTTACATAGGGTGTGGATACTTTTGTCACTGATGATTTCCTTTTTTACCTTTTTATTTTTTCTGTGTTCAACTTATGACAAAGCAAAATAGAGTAATAAACATTAATTTTGTATTTACTACATGTAATTACATTATACTTTTTCTATGTAATTGGTTTATACTTAAATTTCAAAAATTCACATGGGTGCGAATACTTTTTTTGGCCATCTGTGTAGACCAAACAGTTGAAGGAAAGTAGGAGAATCGACAGTGTCTTTTGGCTTTTTTTACTATTCATTATCAAGCATTTGAATTTTACTAACTGAGCCCACGCCTGAGGAGAGGAGGAGGAGTGCAGTCGGGGCCCATGGAACTAAAACGAGTTCAAATACAGTCCACGGAGCTTAAAGGAGCTCAGAGTGGGCCCAGGAAGGGGAAATTTTTTAAAGGTTGCACAGGAGTTCAGCTCTCGGCGGCCATAACTGAGACTCACAAAACAAATGTAGTTCGAAGGTTTCCACTTTTCTCTTTTCAGATTCGGTGGCTCAGCGGTTGCGTGATCGCCTCTGATGCCCGAGTACGCGGGTTCGATCCCGGCCGAGGACGACGAGGATTTTTCAGGGGGAAATCCTGAGATCACGCACTTCCTTCGGAAGGGAAGTAAAGCCGTTGGTCCCGTGTAGTCGTTTGCCGATTGCACCTTAAAGAACCCTTGCGAGGCAAAATTTGCGGCCCCTATAACGCCGTCCTGAAATGACCATAGCAGTTGAAAAGGACGTTAATACCAAACAAACCAAACCAAACCAAACCAATCAGATTCGCGGCCCAAGTTGATCCTCTTCATGGATCTCGAAGAGAACGTTTCACTGTCAAACCAACTTCAGAGCGATTCGAAGACCCTAATGCCACGCAGTAAAAACATTTGTGGTCACTAAAATCTTTGGAAAAAAAAAACCATGGAAACCTTCTTCCACACAACTCTATGCTAATGTTCGCAACATGGCAGAAAATAACACGTGACAAGGAAAACTGTCCCTCGTATGGTCACACTCTGGTTATAAAAGCATTCTAACTCCAGCGATATGTGGAAGAAACCTTGCGACCAGTTCTGTTGCTGTTCTTGATACTGCCATGATCAGTACCAGAAGGACACCTCCCATTTCTCTAGAATGGGTTCGTGCTGTTCAAACTCTTCTCTGATCAGCAAAATGCCCATGCCTTTCTCCAATCGGTGTCCAATACCTTTTCTTCCAGTTAGCCTATTGGTTTCAATTCAAGCCATTTTCAATTATTTGCGACAAAAGTTTTTATAATCTGTCCAACGAAAGAAAAACTGGGCGTGTCTAATTAAATTTCCGATTTCAAATGTTAAACATTGTTACTAAATAAAATGGATGTTATTAACGATATTCAACAATTGAAATTGGAAATTTAACTGACACGCCAAGTTTTTTCTTTATTTGAACAAGTATAGATATTTAAATGCGAACAGACGATACAGAAATAAATTGTTATTTATTTAAAGAGGATTCATTTTAAAAAATAATTGAACGTTTATAATTTCAGCCATTTTCCAGTCGGGGAGGGGTGCAAAATAAACTCTAAAAAGTAACCTATCTACAATTCAGACAGATGTATAAACAAAAGTATCTAGGAAAAATGTATAAACAAAAGTTAGTAAACTGGTTCAGACAGATTTGCTGTGTCCTTTGATTTGTAGCTGTCTTTTTGATATACGGTCAAACGTATATAAAAGCGGAGTTGGGGTTCGAGTTCGACTGTGGAAGAATTCGATTTAATTGATGTTATAATTAAATTAAATGGTGACTGGCTGTTAATGTTTCTGCTTGAATTCCATATGTTACTACAATGAGGACTTGAAAGGATCTAAAAAAGGAGTGGCGTAGCTACCGGTTAGGCCGGCCAGGACGGTCCTTCAGTTTGCCCCCCCCCCCCCCACCTCAAGTTACAAAATAATATATATCAAACTTACTAAAACATAAACGGACAGTTTTACTGTGTCACGATAGAAAAACATTTCCTTTTTCAATACAATAGGCAAAAATGCAGTCTCTTAAAAAGCTTTGTAAATACTCCAACATCATATTTCCGTGTACTGCTGAAACAAAACGATCGTTATAAATGTTAAAAAAAAAAACAATTAACGTTGTATTCGTTCATGATTCATCTGTATGAATTGACTGATCTACTATTGACATGTGAAACGGATACCATTTATACAAAGTACCGTTTTGAATCGATTTTGACTACCTTCGAATCGTCCACGCCCTGATCTATATGTCGATCGGTGAAAAAAAGAACTAAAAATCTTTCATATATTTCAAGAAAATCAGTTCACAGACAAATGATTAGACGTAATAAAAATATAAATATACTTATAAAAAATGAGGTGTGGTCCAAATATAGAAAAAAATGTCCTAGTCCAAATACAGAAAAAAATAAAACAACTGTCTAAAATGGCTACAAAATCTTGAAAAAGTTTGTGAATAAAAGTTACTTCAAATTAGCTTCTAAACACTTTGGTATAGATTCCAAATTTTCCTATACTATCTTTTTTCGCCTATATTAGCAAAAAACTGGATTTTGATAAGAGTAGAACTGGTACTTCCGGTTGGAATTTTAAAAAATTTTCTTAACAAAGGTTATTTAAAATTAGCTTCTGAACACTTTGTATACTTACAAATTATCCTATTCCGTTTTATTTCGCCTATATTAGCAAAAAACTGGATTTTGAAAAGAGTAGAACTGGTACTTCCGTTTGGAATTTTGAAAATTTTTCTTAACAAAAATTGTTTAAAATTCTAATTGTAACGCTTTTTAGTGCCTTCAAAATTTTCATAAACGCAATGGTTAACGAGATATTTCAAAATTTATATTTTGGCGCTGGAGTAAACTGATGCTTCCGGTTCACCGATTCCACTAGAAAACTAATCAGACCTCCCGAGGAAGATTATAATCTTAAGTTTAAAGTTTGGTCTCGATAGCCGTAGCCGTTTAGACGCTGTCGTGGACACACAGACACTTTCCAGAAATCACTTTTTCGTAATCTAGGGACCCTAAAACGTACAGATCAGTGAAAATCTGGAGGTCGAAATTTTTCGTGATTACAATACTTCCTTATACTATGTATAAGAAAGTACCTTATACTATGTATAAGAAAGTAAAAAGAATATTAGTGTTTAACACGTCGAAGAATAACAAGTTCAGAGGAAAAAGGTTTTATCAAACCAAGCTTTTATAATGTTTTATTTAGTGGCAACAATACAGCTTAATTTTGCAACAATAAACAATAGATACATTTACTCTCGCCATAACGAAATGTCCAATTGTTACAACAATCAATTCGTAGTAATGAGTTAGTACCATTAGAACACGAACCAATGAACCGATTTGAAAATTTTTTTCTTTATCATAAATTGTCATCGATTCTGCATAAGTGTGTCAAATTGCAGCTCCCTAGCTTGTCGGAAAGTTGGTTTAATATTGATTACAAGATTTGACCTAAACAAACTAACACAGCAAAGTTAATAAAAGCCTATAAAAAGAAAGCAATTTAAATTCTTAATTCAATTACGCAGGAATGAAACAATTGTTGATAATAACAGGTGAACTCTGATAAATTAATTAATGCAATATAAAATTGTTTTGAATTCCTTTCAATATAGAAATTGGATGGCGTTCAAGGACATTTCACATTAACAGTTCATAATTTATTATATGATAAAGATGTTCATATTCCTAAAAAAAAAAAATGGATTCTCTTAAAATTTTAAAAGCATTAAAAACTTTTAAGATTTTTAAAAATTTTTGTCAAACTGTTAAAAATTTATTTTTGTATACTTAAAGTATTAATCACGGTTATATTTGAAAAATTTAATTGTTTTTCTTTAGATATTGGCATTGTTTAATTGATTATAAGACTTTCTTCAAACGCTATTTCAAATTATGCAAGCTGGCTATGGTAATTTAATTAAAATACCTACTGCCACTGAGAAAACAACACAAAGTCACTGAATGAATTCTGTAGCCTACTAATCTATAATTATATTCAAGATTTTGTATATGCGCAATTTATTAAAAATTGTAAATTTGAATGCGTTTTTGTCCATAATAATAATAATAATAATAATAATAATAATAATAATCATATATCGATGAATACTTTTTTACTGCACATTCTCTAAAATATAGTCATAATTCTTGCTACTGTTTTCTCAGTATCATCAATCATTTGACATAAAACCTATCATTTTACAAAAAAATTAACTACAGAAGCTTATACGATTCAAAAGGAAGACACATGGCTTAAGAGTTAAAAGAAATTTATCACTTACGTTGTGTATATCAAGGCGTCTTGGTCCAAAAGGACTTGTTGTGAAACCGTCAACCAATTTAATACGATCAGAAAACAATATATTCAGATAAGGATGAAGTAAGACTTCGAAAGATTCTCTACCACTCAGATAAATTTCTATTAAAAGACCATCTATTTTTAAAGGCATCGAGCTTACAGAACTCAAAAACAGAAACTGAAACTACAAGTTTATTTCCGGGAAAACTGGAAAAGGGGAAAACCTTTGTACGCCTATTCATTTGTTGATTTGTAGCTTACAGAACTTTCCGTTTTTTTGCGAATTTTTATCCTCGATGCCTTTAAAGAAACTGATTTGTCTAATGTCGTAGCTCCAATATTTTCTGAAAATAAAAGAGAGGAGCGATTGAAACCGCTTTAATTTGCACTATTTACATAAGACGATACTTACTTATCAGCAAAAATTAAAACAGTAAACTCAATTATATAAGTTTTATTATATTCACCGTAAAAAAAACAACTTCTGGGCTACTTTTCATATTGTATTGACATACAACTGTAATATTTTTCTCTTTGAGAAGGCAGGAATAGTCTTCTTTCGCATGTTTAAGACAGGGTCTGCATTTTATTATTTTGTTAAATATTTTAGATACAACGGATGATTGCATCTTAAACACCAACATCTGACGCAGATTAACTTATGCGGACAAACCCAAGGCAAAAAGAATACCCTACCCACTCTATATCTTTGTCTTCATCGATAAAATTGGGTTCAAAAGTTTAAAAGTTCCATACTTTCAGGGCATTTATCTCCTAAACGGTTGGATGATTTGAAAAAATACCAAGAATAAAACATTTTTCGAACATTGTGTTCAATCTGAATATACCATTAAAAATAGTGGTTCCTATTTAAGATTTCAAAGTACCCCCTCCCCCCAGCCCCACTCACAAGGGGGGGGGGGGATAATTTTTTAACTAATGAATTTCCCCACGAAATAATTCACTTTTGATTTTGGACATTTTTTCGTACAATGCTTAGTTTCCGAGATATTCAGTTGTCTCAAGATAAATGTCTCACCCTATACATTGTATATACATGTATGTGGAATTAAAACGTTTATCCCGTTTTTGGTGGGAGAGAAAGAGAGAGAGAGAAATTAGAGTGAGCTCGTAATCATTAGCGTAAATAAACTTCCATTTATTTTGGTATTAATTATGTGCATACAATCTATACTATGTAGACATAATTAATAAGTCGTTACAAATTAAGTAAAGAAAAATTAATAATATTAAAATACAGTTTTTAAAATTTGTCTCTTATAATGTTTTTCACTCAACTTTTACTATAATTATAATTTATTATACTTTCATTTCCTGATTTGAAGTCTGTCAAGAAGAATAACGCTAAGCTTTGGGGTACAATACTTGTATGAGAAGATAAGAATTAAAATTTAGGCTTATTTTCATAAAACCAAATTTGAATTTATGTTAGTAAAATAGTTTCAAACTGCATTTTGCTCTATTTTTAACATAATCCAAATATTATATAGAATTTATTTCAAATGATATTTTATAAATGGTTGGTTTAAATTGAATACATCCCATTGCTATTAAATGATGCAGTGAATATGGTCTGTGATGGGCCATTTTCAATCAACTGGTGATATTGAATTCACTAGTTCAAGTAAACTTTATTAAACAACACGAACATATTTTATTTAAATTTGCATTTCCTTTTCGGAAAGTGAAACCAAACCTTAAAAACATTATTTAAAAAAATACTTCATTAGCGATAATACTCATCAAGGTCAGCATCTCAATAGTACATTAAATGTGAATTTGGATTCAAGATAACAGCATTCGATTTCTAAATCATAAATGGTTTATCGAGTCAAATTAATTTCAATCACAATTGAAAGAATTATCGGATTTAAATCTCACCCAATAACAATTGTGATTTAAATGTGGAATTCTTATTGTTTCAATTACACGAGCTTATCTTCCAATGGAATTATTAAACCTCATTTAATTATTATTGTCGTTAAATATCTTATAGAATTTTATATAATTTATTGAGGAATACCACTCCAAAGACTGGATTGTGTAATTAATTTCTATGTATTTAATTATCTAATTTCGAATTATAATAAATTGAATTGCAACATTTGTATGGAATTAAGTATAATTAAATATTCAAACCAACACTTCTAAACCAATTTAATTCTATATTCAAACAAATGAATTAGTTGCCACAAAGGCTATGTTAAGTGATATTACAGAACGTATATTGGAAATAAATATATAAATTTCTAATAAAGGGAGGTGATACAATCTCAATAAGGAAAATGCAACTTTGACAATTGGAAAATAGACCAAGTATGTGTGTGTGTGTGTTTTTTTTTAAGTTTTGGTCTTTTTAGTCTTTAAAAAAATATTTGTTGTTTTGTAGTGTATTCTGTGACGTTTTATGTGGATTTGTAACTTTAACGCATTTAAATAAATAAATAAATAAATAAATAAATAAATAAATAAATAAATAAATAAATAAATAACCTTTATTAAACATATACAGAATAGCTGGAAAGAGCCAACTATGAAACGTGAAAACATTTCAAATGAAATTTGTAAAAGGAAATGTTGAGGTGAAAACAAAACGACATCACACACGGCTTCGATAGAGCAAAAAGTTTATTTTGCTTGAATATTTTTACTAGAATTGTTACCTAAGAATTTTCTATAAATTTTATACAGAAAAAAATTAGAAATTTTTTTGTATCACCTCAAATAAAAATAAGCACAAAATAAAATTTCTCAAAAAAAAACCCCAATAAAAAACAGGTTTATTACTATGTATTCACAAAATAATTTATTTTCATTTTAAATTCAAATTAATTTCACTAAGTCAATTACATTAAATGCCAATAGAGATTTTGCTTTTGAACTCCAATTGCACTATATTCTGTCCAACGATAGAAACATTTGTTAAACACTCTGTCCAATTTCAATTGTTAAACATTGTTAATTTTACTTAGCAACAATGTCAACAATTGAAATTGGCAATTTAATTAGACACGCCCAGTTTTTCTTTCGTTGGACAGCCTATAATTACTTTGATAAGAAGTAGCAATAACAATCAGGTTTCAAGCTCACCCAATAACAACTTCTTAAATGTTAAATTCTTACTGTTTCAATTATACGAGTTTAAACGCAGCTTATCTTCCGATGCAGCAGTTATTAAATCTCTCTTAATTATTATTGTCATTAAATATCTTAGAGAATTTTATATAATTTATTGAGGAATACCACTCGTCTAATTAATATCTATGTATTTAATTATCTAATTTCGAATTATAATAAATGGAATTGTCACTTTATATGGAATTAAGTATAATTGAATATTCAAGCTAACATTTCTAAACCAATTTAATACTATATTCAAGCAAATGAATTATATTCCAGAAAGGCTATGTTAAGTGCTATTATAGAAAGTATATGGAAAATGCATTTATATAATTCCGAATAGTTTATAACAATACCTAGATTCGACAATGAAATTTCTTGTGCCGGACAATGACGTAGAAATAATTTGAGCATCAGTCTCCTTGTTAGGAGCTTTTGCATAAAGTTACTTATGCATGCTTGATCTGTATGTTTATCAAGCCGGGTGTCCGGCCGTCCGTGATTTGCACGACAGCCTGAAAAAATCATCGAGACTGGACATGATTTTTCTATCGATAATTTAAAATTGTGATATTCAATAAATAAAAAACACCTGCTGGACGCTTTTGAAAGTATGGCCATACAAAAAAACAATAACAATTTACTACTAAATTCAGACTCGGGTCTCATTGGCGACTCAGCATTAATCCAATGGTGGACCCAACTGCCCAATCATTAATTTGTCCCCTTCTGGTGTAATTTCTCTGATTGGCCTAAAACCGTAGTCTTTTCGCTATATAAACTCAGTTTTTCCGCTTTCCCCAAGTTTTTCCCCAACTCAGTTTTTCCGCTTTCAAGTCAGTTCACTCGGTTCCCCCTAGTATACTCCTTGGTCCCTGCTGAATGATGATAGCCTTGCTGTCGAAAAGCGCTTCCAGGTTCAGGTTGTATTTTTCCTTAATTTTTGTTGTAGTGAAAGAGTTTTTTATTTCTTTTATTTACTGTTATCCACATACTTATTTTTTCCTTTTTTGTCATATTAGTACACATTCTGTTTACTTTTGTGCCTTTATTCCGGGAAATTTTTCAGCCTGAAAAGGGATTAACTTCTTGAAATTCTTTTTCAGAAATATAACCATCAAGGTCTTAGCACGGCTGTGTCAACTTTTCAGGGTTTTTCGTGGCTCTTCAAGTCGAATCCACGTCCTAAAACAGTGATCGTAAAGAATACAAAGAAAATGGCATGTCATATAACAATCGATTCGTCAAGAATGAATAAACCGTTACTTTCTGTTTATACATGGTGCTCATAGAATGTAGGATAATAAATACCTAGCGTGATCCTTTGCATGATGACAAACTTAAAGTTCCTTATGCAAAATATTCAAAACTCAAATTTTAAGGGTCTAAATATCACGCAAAGTTTTCTAAAAGCTGGCGGAAAACGTCATTTAATCTTAACAATTGCCACCGTTTTCTCGTGGCGTAGCGCAGTCATTATGTGGAGTGTTGGTGCAGAAATTTCATAAATGACGTAACAATGTCATTTTTTTAGATACTAAATTTTGAGTTTTAGAAATTTTCGATAAGGAACTTTTTGCTTAGATTGACACTATGTAATTATTAAGTACCGAAAGGTTCTTTATGCTTTGGCCTTGTCCGTCCGTCCCTAACTCGATTTTCTCGGAAAGTATGAAAGATTTTAAAAAACTGTTTTCACCAATCGATAGATATGGGAAATGGCACGGACAAGTTCGAAGATGGTCGAAATCGGTACAATGGCACGCACTAATTGTACAGGGTGTTGCAGATAACTACAGAGCAGTATAACGGGAAGCCTACCCGCTCGATTGCAGGGGCCGGCTTGGTTGATTGGCAGAACGGAGGGAGATGAAGGTAGCTTGCAGCAGCCAGCAGTTTCCACGGTCGGGGAGGGGGATGAACGTCAAAACTGTCATGTTTTTGATAAAATTACCCAATTATCATTTGATGTCGAGCCGACCCCTGCAATCGAGCGGGCAGGCTTCCCGTTATACTGCCCTGTAGTTATCTGCAACACCCTGTACTTATATGATACCCCCTAGAAATTTTCAATGGTAAGATATAATAAGTAACATATCAAACCACTCGTAACGACGAGCCATGAACGAATATAATGTTATTAATTAGTGTTTAGCCAACTGATAAATTTAGTTCGAAGATCGTCGAAATGGTTCATTGGCACGTGTTCTTAAGTAGCCAGTATCCTTTAGAAATTTTCAAAGGCTAAATATGTAGTACCTCAAAGAACTTGTAACGACGAGCCATGAATGAATATAACGAATATTAATAAGTTCGAGATGGTCGAAACTGGTTCAGAGATCTAATGATATCATGAAGGTATCATTGGAAATTTTCAATGCCAAAATATGACTTGTAAAAAATCAATCAGTTCCTAGCATCTAGTTAAGAATGAATATCATGTGTATATTTATGTAATGATGCAAAATTGGTTCTCTTCATCTGTTAAAAAGTAATGTTGCCATTGCGTTGTCGCTCATTGCTCTTAGGCCTATTGATACTAATAATTATTCTCAGTAGCTAATTGCTGTTAGGCCTATGTTAATAACTGCTAATTGTTGGCAGGCCTATCATGATCAATAGTTAATTGCTGTTAGGCCTAAAGTTATCAATAGATGAATGTTATTAGGCCTACCATTATCAAAAACTAATTGCTAGAAATAGCAAGTATATGTTAGGAAATAGCAAGTATGTGTTAGAGCTAATTCCTGTTAGCAAATTCCTGTTAGACCTAATGTGATAACAGCTAATTGTTGTCAATAATAAGTGATTGTTAGGCCTAAATAATATTGTTAATAACAAGTGCTTGTTAGGCTTAAAAAATATTATCAACAACTAATTGTTATTAGGGCTACAGTTATCAAAAGTTAATGACTCAAAAGCAAATTGCTATTAATCCTAATGTTATTGAAAGGTAATTCCTAGTAATAGCGAATTGAGGTTAGGCCTAATAAATTAACATATAGTAATTGTCAATAGCAATTAATTCTTAGGCCTAACGAATGTTATCAAAAGCAAATTGTCATTAGGCCTGATGTATTAACATCTAATTGTATTCAATAGCAAGTACTTGGTAGGCCTAATTGTACTGCTATTGTTGTTAGACCTGCAGTTATCAAAAGTTTATGGCTATCAAAATCAAATTGCTGTTAGACTTAATATCAGGTTGTTGCAAAAGTTTTTTCCGGATTTTTATTCCAACACAAAAACGATTGAACTTGAATGACAGATTCAGCTCATGTAGATGCCGGGCAATGGTTGAAAAGGGAAGCTTGAACTGTTCTGCGAGTTCCCTCGTTGTTACATTGTGATCTTCATCAATTGCTTGGCGTAGATCACCATCTGAAATCATGATTGGCCGACCAGAGAGGTGCATCTTGAAGAGTGCTATCTCCGCGTCTGATCCGGTGATACCATTCTTCTATTGTACGTAAACTAACAGTGCCGTCACCTAAACGTTGGCAAATGGGCATGCCGGCAAATGTTTCGGTGACATTGCGCAGCACTGATCTTTCCAGAATACTCGTAGAAGATTATTGCTCGAATATGCTCGCGTGAAAGGTCCATTTCAGACCGTTGATGGCACTCACAGATGTATAGTTCAGACGCGGAGATAGCACTCTTCAAGATGCACCTCTCTGGTCGGCCAATCATGATTTCAGAACCTCTTGGGAAAACCCAAGGACAAGACTCCACCGCTGTCCCAGTCTGGGATATACGAGATCGCTTGTGGCAAATGTCCGAAAGTTTACCGAGGAGCCACGTGTAGGAATGTGACAACGAGGTTTAAGGAACATACGGCCCACCCCAGGTTTGGACGTCCATATAGGTCAGCGGTCGCTAGACACATGTTGGAGACGGGGCACGACATTCTGTTAAAAGATTGTAAACTGTTAAGGCATGTTAGTAACGGGAATGCACTGGACGCGTATGAAACACTGGAAATTGCAAAGAAGGACCCGAATACACTGTTGAATGGAGACGCAGGCCCGATCGGAGATTCTACGTTAATACAACTGATTAAAACGTCACGATAATTTTCTTGTTCCTTTTCTTTCTTATTAAATGATCAATATTGTTATTGTTATTTTACTTGAGTTTGTCTGGTTATTTGTTAATAATTATTGAGTCTTTTTTATACGAGTTTTGTATTTGTACTTTTTATTGTAATTTTCCCCAACGTGGTTCCTTGGGAGTATTTCTCCTAGGTCCGCGTTTTTTTGTAAAAAGAGGTGTCCCATTTTTACCATTAGTCACTGCATCACAATGTCCCGTTTTGGTCGAATGGTCACCTCCTTCCTGCTTAAAATGTTGTTAATTTCACCAAATACGGTCAGTTATACGTTGCTTGCATCCGCGTGTCCAGCTGTCGAAATCTACATGTTTTTGCGCCACAGCTGAAGACATACAACGTTGTTTACCGAAATGGACTTGAATGCACAACTACTTGACAATCCATGCCCAGCTTGCCTGTGTAGCTGATTCACTTATCTTATCATTTTTTTTCATTATTTATTTACTTTTGTACATATATTTTAATTTTCTTTTTTCCCCAGTTCATTGTTCATAAATCATCATTTTTGGTTTAAAATCATTTTATGAAAGGTTTGGAGAAGGATTTCTAGACTGTTTCTCATTTTCTTGCATTTCGTTCATACTTTTTTAATCATAGTTTTATTTTTAACATAACAAACAATCGTTAAAAAAATTACTCAATGCATCTTTTCCATCCGGGCGAAGCCGGGTAACATTGCTAGTATTTGATATTGTAAAGCCTTAGTCCATGTCGTTCCGAAATACTATGAATAAAAAACATTTGCCACAATTATAATTACATCGTAATATTTATAATTAATTATAATAACTACAGTATAAATATTAATTATATTATTTCATTATAATTGTAATGAACATTATTTCCTGTAAATTCAAATTTATCTTTAAATTTAGCTTCCTCTTTACGTAAATCTTCAAAAAGCAATGAAATAAACGGATTTGTATACAAATCGGAGCGAACATGGCATCTGTCGCGTCGTGCTCTGTGTGGCCACCGTATTTTGTCCATCGCATCCCTCGCGTCCGTCGTGCAGCGTTCTGTGTGGCCGTAGCTTTAGTTTATTAAAAAAGCGTTTCGGAAATTTACCATCATCAGTTAAGATACGAAAAAAAAAGTTTCTTTATGCGTTTTGTTGAGGTTTAAGTTATTTTCTTCACATAGTAGCTAACATAAGAATATTTTGGGGTGACATATCATTTAGCATTCTTCTTTGTTATATCTGGGGGAAAACAAACAAACAGCTTTTTTTCTAGATTTTAATAATGCAAACAGGTGATTATTTTTGTGAAATTTGCCCATTTAAAACTAACTGCAAGGAACAGGGAGAGTTCACCCTGGCGTCATAGATGGGGGATCAACATTACGAGAATCGGCAGCAAGCTAATTAGAACAAAGTAAATTAGATGACTGAACAAAACCAGCAACCATTTATCAATTAGATAATAATGATTGCTGAAGGATTTGCCGGACAATTGCCTGCTCTTTTTTCCCCTCTCCATCCCCTCTAGTCTTTCCTTTGGAGGGGGAAATCCAATTGGTCTTAGGTTGCGACTGAGCGTCGCCCGGCCGACAATCAATGTCGTTCGGGGATGCCATCGTCGCCACCCTGACATGACCAGGCTATTATGCGGAGCGCGACGACTACGATCATCTCGCTGTATTTATTTCACTTCCCAAACATAAATAATAATGCTGCAAGAAAAGGCTTTGTTATTTCTATGTCCGATAAACACTGATTGATTCGCTCGCTCTTTAGCTTTTTAAAAATTTCTTCTTCAAAGATGAAAAAAATTTTGTAAAGTTTAATCAAACAAAAGGAATAACTATGGAGAAACTGGCGGAACTTCACAAAGAAATTGAATAGTTTTATATTATTATATTATTTTTATTGTACTTTCTATATTCCCTTATTTAATTTCTACGATATAAAAATGATTTAGACCAGAAAAAGAATAACATTCACTCTTAAGTCACAACACCTTTTTTATAAGTTAAATATCATTATCATTATCTTAACTGTACAACAAATAATAAGCGATAGAGTGTCATATATCCGGTCGGTCTCTCGGTCTCTCTCTCTCTCTCTCTCTCTCTCTCTCTCTCTCTCTCTCTCTCTAGCCGGCCACAGCTTAAACCTTTATCATTTTCCTGGAGAATTATCTGAGAATGAGATCTTCACTTCTTGGATCCATCAGTAAAAGCAAGATTTAAAGATTCTGAGAATATGTACTCTTATAATCTGAAAAGTTCTTACACTTCACCACTGGAGAAAATAAATAACAGAAAATGCAGTGATTTTGTCTTTAGAACTTATTTCACTTAATTTAACAAAATACATGAAGATTATCGAATTTTTTATAAGAATCCTCAGCAGATATTCATATACAAAATGCACTTTTTTTTTTTTACAATTTATTTAATTTACAATCCTATGAAAGAGGCCTAAGCTGCCGTGCTTTCAAGTACTGATTAACTAGAAATATGCAAATAATTTTAAAAACTTTACTTAGAAATATGTGCCGTGCAATTTTAAAAACTTTATTTATATGCAATTAATAAAAAAGAAGAATTGCTAATCAGCGCAAAACTATTTACTGTATATATCTTTTGTAGGGGTTAACAAAGAGAGTAGGTAACTCCGCAATCGATTATCCGGTAACTCCGCATTCTGGAATCCAGAAAAAAAAAGTCTCAAACATACTAGAATCAAAACTGCAGCTTCAAAACCGATGCAATCATGAGATCGTAATATAATTTATTAATTAATTTAA
This sequence comes from Rhysida immarginata, assembly GCA_023313115.1. NCBI lineage: Eukaryota > Metazoa > Arthropoda > Chilopoda > Scolopendromorpha > Scolopendridae > Rhysida > Rhysida immarginata. The sequence continues at coordinate 185,877 of JAHWFO010088598.1, read as the reverse complement.
AAATGCAGAGAATATAAATAAATGACTTGTAGTTAATAGCCGCCGAAGTGAATTTTACACTTTGTCAAACCAAATTATTTGCGAAATCCGTGCATAAAACTCTATAGTACGAGAATCCTGAAGAAAGTAGTAACCGTTTCAGAATTATATAGGAGCCAATACGATTTTCTGAAAAAGCTTTTTATTTGCTTCTACTTAGAGTAGACATCCTGACCATTGGTAATTTTTCTTTTGTGCGATAAGGTTTCGGATTCTTTCCTTAAATATCTTCGCCGCTAGTTCATCCTCTAACTCTTCTAATTAGAAAAGCATGTTTAACCCATTTCGTTCTCTAAAATGTGCATAAGGCGGAGGAAGGCCTTAAGGGGCAACAACCAGCTGCAGGTGGCTTATCCACAGCTTCCCAGTTGAAGTTGTCGACAGCTTAAAAATAAAAAAAGTTTTCCACAGTTTTTTAGCGATATTTTTATTCTACTAGGAACCACAAAAATTCTTGCCGATTTTAATTCCGGAAAACAAAATGATGTACACAAAAAGTTAGCGTATCGCTA
>JAHWFO010088598.1:144206-160326 GCA_023313115.1 Rhysida immarginata | reverse complement strand
GATTCATCTGTGTTTCCGTCCACTTCATTATTGCATTTCTCCACATTGGTGACTTTCATTATCAATTGTTTTTAAGATTTATTTTATTTTTTCTATTTTTTTAATCAAAAGGAGTTATTATTTTAAATTAATTATTCAATATTACAACCCCTACTCTTATATAACCATTCTTTGGGTTTAGATTTCTTAATCATTGAAGTTCAAGATTAAGAAAGCACCAGTCGTGAACTTCAATGCATGAGGTGGCATTCCAGTTGGGCATAATTTATTGAGAAATTCCACTGGAAAATAGATCTTATGGTCTATATCTTCAGTTATAATGGAATCTACACTGTGATATATGTATGTGAGTGTCTCCTTCAATTAACTCCATGGCTTTAAAATTCAAATCCATGACATTTGAATTTTTTGGAGACAAAACTATTTTTCTAGACACTTCTCAACTGCTGCTGGATTGTCCACAGATATTTAATTTCGGAAGATCTACCAAATCTTCTTCCACTACCATATAAGTGGGGAGTTCTATATAAGTGCACTCATCTCCAGGACAGTGAGTTGTTAATTCGCCGTCTCCTATTTTTAGGACCCATTCACTGAAGGCATCCTGTCCATCTGTTCTCATATTGCAAATAAGGCTCCTTTTTTAACAAATTGCCATAGAGGTGAAGATTTAATACAAACCTCGATGATATCTGCTGTGAATCCATGAGATTTAACATTGGATATTTGTCTGAAATCGCCACCCGGTATTAAAACTTTTCCACCAAACGGCCTATCATCATTCATGATTGCTTTCAAGAGGTGGTCTAAATACAACATGTAAATTTGTATAGAGAGCATAGAAACTTCATCTATTATTATCAGCAAAGCATCATGCAAATTTTTAGATTCAGGTGAGAGAATTTTCATACTGGTAACGTATGCTTCATTTGCTGCAAGCGGAATTTTAAATCCGCTATGGACAGTTTGGCCACCTTTAAGAAATCTGCAGCAATTCTTATGGTGGCAAATGCTAATACTTTGTTGCTTTGTCCACGCAAGTACACATAATAGCATTATACCAATATGTTTTTCCTGATCCTCCTGAACCATCCAAAAAGAAAAAATTGCTCCTCTTCGTATTAACACTAACTGCGGTACATATTTCATCAAAAATTTGTTTTTGGAGGACATTTAATGTTTGAATGATTTTTTAGCTACTTCCGCCTCCTCACTGGGAATGTATACAACATCTTCAAGTAAGTTATATTCTGGATCGGGTAGTACATAATCGGAACACTTTTTCCCATGGAGATGAATTAGAGATGTAATGTTTTTTGTTCTGATATAAGTATATTATAATGCTGTTGATAGTCTTCTGTAAGTTGTGCCTTGAAATTTTCAAAAAGGCGTAATTGTTCTTTTGGTGAATTGAATATATTGATTGAATACATAAGTTGATAATCCTTAATTGATTTGGCATTTGAAATTCGGAAGCTTCTTGAAACAGTCGTTCCCATTCTGTATCATCTTCAAGTATACAGCATGCAGTGGCTGCTAATTTATAACTATCGTTGACAACTACATTGACAGTTCGTAAGTCCTGAAAATTCGTGGTCCGCGAATATGTTGCAATTACATCGTCTTCATCCTTTGCGCTAACGGAATATATTCGTGAAATTATTTTCTCTCCTCTTTTAATCCGTAGTCTCCAACTGAGCGTGCTAGAATAAAATTACTAACTTTCAAAAAAAAATTCACAATTTATTACAATCGTAGCCACCGATAAGAAAGGCCTGCCCAATTCGCGCTGAGGAGGCTGTCAATAAATGGCGACTTGAACTTCTCGGAGTCTTCTCGATCATGCAGCGCTATTGGCGTAAGTTAAAAGATTAAAATCTGGAGCCTCCACGAAAAATTTTATTTAAGAGCTAATTTCACTACAAATTTAAATTTACTTTTCAAATTTGACAATTCCAAATAAATGGTAATTGTTTAATTATAAACTTCATTGCAAATGAATTGAAAATGCTTCCATCGTTTCAGTTTCGCTTTTCGGGTGCATAACAGCACTCGAATGCAGTGGAAACTCCAGAAGCGAGACTGAAGCGAAGGAAGTATGTCAACACCTCCTAAAGTGAAAGCCTGTGCACGGAAACGTCATACATTGTTTCATCATATAACTAGGGCATTATTCGTATTTCTACCAATAATAAACCCTGAATTTGGACTACTATGATCAAATGTAACAATGTATGACGGTTTCCGTGCAGAGGCTTTCTCTTTAGGATGTGTTGAGCATGTTCAATTCATAACTAAACTATGTCGAAACTAAGCATGTTTAATTTTTTAACTAAACAATTTGCACTAATTTTGATCGGCACGCACTTTAGCTGTTACGTGCGCTCGAGCTTATTATTGTTACGATAACGATAGTTTTTATTGATGTGCTGCAGTTCTCAAAGAAATTTCACGCTAACTTCAAGAAGTAACCATAGAGAAGAAATAAGTTAGAACGCGTATTCCTCAACATCTTCTTATGCCACTTCTCGCAACAACAGTTCCTTTAATACAGAATTATATTCCTCAACTCTCCTTAGGACACGGTCTTTGTTTTTTAAATAGCGCCGCTTCGCTCTCATCCGTCCCTAAATCGCAGTTAGCTATTTCGCATCTGAAATCGTTCGGTGCACAGGCGAATGCGATCTCTATCTATGATGGTTACGGACATTCGTAATTATTATTATTAGGATTTTTGCATGATAAATGCACATAAAGCAATATTTATAAAATCTATTTAGCAATTCTTAGGTGCCTTGGAACTAATTTCGACTATCATTTATTTTACTTTTTATTCATTCATGACCCATCATTCCAAGTTGTGTGATATATTACATGCCCTATCTTGTTATTGAAAATTTTGAGGGTGTCATAAGGGTATCATTAGAGTACGCGCAGTTGTATAGATTACAACCATTTTCAAAATGGTTCATTCGCAGAACTATATTTATCAATTGGCGAAAATAGTAATTAATAACCGCTTTTATCTCGTCATTACGATTTGTTTGGTGTATCACTTTTTATATCTTACCATTGAAAATTGAATGTGGGGTCGTGAAGGTACCATTTGTGCGCGTATTATTGAACCGATTTAAATAATATTTTGACTGTTTCATGGCTGAACGGAAACATATTTTGAAAATCTTTCATAGCCTTGGAGGAGTTAGAGTTTCAGACAGACAGACAGACAGACACGTTCCCACACTGAGAGCATAAAGACACCTTTCAGTACTTAATAATCCATTAAGGAATGACATAACCAAGTACCGAAAGGCTAAATGAAGCGCCAGCACATAAACTATTTAAAGCATAATTTCAAAATTTTTGAAAACTATTTTAAAACTAATCTACGAATTTTATAACTATTCTTTTCTATTTATTCATGGCATGTTGTTCCTTCTTGTTTGATATGTTACATGCCCTATCTTAGCATTGAAAATTTCCAGTTTTACAATAATGCTATCATTAGCACAGGTACCCCTCAATACTTATCGATCATCTTCGAACTTTGTAATTACTCTTATATATTCGTTCCTAGTATGTCGTTACAGGATGTTTGATATATTACGTAGCATATTTTAACATTGAAATTTTACATTGCTACGTCTCATTATTTGTATCATTTGCACATGTACCACTGAATTAAATTCCACCATCTTCGAACTTAATATTTTCCTTCATAACAGGTCGTTCGAGTCGTTTGATATATTACACGCCATATCTTAGCAGTGGAAATTTCCAGTTGTACAATTGTGGTATCATAAGCACAGTTACCCTATTAATAAATTTAGACCATCTTTGAATTTTGTAATTAATCTTATGTATTCCTTCTAACAGGTCGTTCCGAGTCGTTTGATATATTACATGCCATTTTTTTCACGGAACCATATTTATCAATTGGCGAAAATAGTAATTAATATCCGCTTCTATCTCGTCATTACGATTTTTTTTATATATTACTTAATATATCTCTCCATTGAAAATTGCTAGGTGGCGTCGTAAAGGTACCATTTGTGCACGTACTATTGAACCGATTTAGATAATATTTGTGATTGGTTCTTGCCATGTACCATTTTCATGGACTGACGAAAACAGATTTTGAAAATCTTTCATAGCCTCGGAGGAGTGAGAGTTACGGACAGACAGACAGACAGACAGACAGACAGACACGTTTCCCCACACTGGTAGCGTAAAGCACTTTCGGTACTTAATAATAGGATGTTCACGTTTCACTTAATCATGTCTCGTTTACATTGCATTTCTTATCATGATCAGCGAATTGATCATGATCATGAATTGTCGTGTGAACAAGATATAAGGAATTTGATCAGGTTATGGGAACATGTGTGAAATTACATACGTTCCCAACCTGATGAATACGTTTCAAAATCATATTCCGTTCACATTAAATTTCTTATGATCAGTGAATTCTTTTGTGAACAGGTAGAGCGTGTGATAAGACACATTGTTGGAAAAAAAGACACCCAGTATTGCTACCTTTCTGCCTGATTTTTGATATCTATTAGAATACTCTTGCGAGAACCTATAATATTTTTTGGTATAGAATAGGGAGTAGTGTTTTCTGCTCCTACAGGCGCTGAACTTGAACCTGACCTTGAACTAGAACTCCAGTTCTATACGACGCAACTTATAGTGCGAAATTAGGATGCGGTAGCAAATTATGACATATGCTAATTATGATGAACAATATAACCCCGCAAAGAGAAGATAATAATTAAACTGAAGAAACTCTTCAAACTTTTCTTTCCCTTTGCTACTTTGTCATTATAATATAGCCGCAATTTAATAAAAGTAAAATTCAATAATAATTATTGTAGGCGTAATTTTATCCAAGGTAAATCTCTTTTTACTAAGTTTAAAGAGTAAGGCGTAATTAACTTTTTAATTGGAAGTTTCGTTGTTAAAAATTCTAGAAAATATCAAGAGAAGAATGAAATCATATAGCTAATACTTATCTAAATTTCAAATAAAATTATAAATTTATTAAAGAATAACTTATAAATGTTCTGTAAGGATTGTTTATTACACGCCGTACCTCAGATGTTTTCATCAATAATATAAATTTATTGTTCATTAAAAGAAAATTCCTTTATTCTTTGTGCTGGCATAAAAGTTTTATTCAGATGGAGTAAAAATAGATCGAAGTCTTACTTCTTTCTCCAGAGCGTTCACGTTATTCTATAATTACTTATTAAATTTGAAAGAAAACAGATGCACTTCAAAAATATTATTCCCGTTTATAAAACATATTTATTTAACAACCCGTTGTTATTTCTTCGCCTATTCATTTATTGAGAGGGGGTTGGATGGGGAGGAGGGGAGAACTCCATAAATCATTGAAGTTGCGTTTAGAAGCGGAAAAATCCCCTTTCACACCCACTCACCCACTCTTCTGGGGGCCGAACAGTCTCTAACAAATTACGAGAGACAGGGAGAGAGAGAGAGAGAGAGACGTGTTATCATGAGGAATTGTTCACTTGCTTTTGTTAATTATAATCTACGTTTTGAATGCCAAGATCCCGGACGGGTTTATGAATGATATATAGATCGGTAAAGAGTTACTTCTTTCAGAATCACCTCACCGGGAGGAAAGAAAAGTAGGGTGAAAAAGCCTACGAGATTGAGATGGAAAAGTTTTAGCTCCGTATAAATTTTAAATCCTAAAGTTATTCTGAAGACTTTAAATGCCGCTAGCTAAGAGAAATGAAAAAAAGACAAAGCATGTAATCTTGATGAGTTCAGTTGGTTTTTTGTATTAGCACGTACCTAGTCTTATGTCCAAATTAAAATTTCATACCTTAAACGAATCAATTTGGAGAATGTGAATCTCAAAAATAAATGCAAGACTTTAATAAACGATAAAAGCAAGAACAAAATAATTGATAACTTGATGAGATATGATTTTCTAGGAGTAGAGAAAAAATATTGAAGTAAAACTAAGTTAAAAGTTTTGATTTAGATGATTCACCAATTGAAACAAAATTAAAATATTCATGAAATTTCTTCGCCATTTCTAATTGAAAGAGTTTCTACGATTCTTGCGTCTTAGAGTGTAAAAAATATAAATGGTAGGTAAAACTTCTTGGGTAACCAGCTTTCCAGATCACTTTGGCAGCCATTATTTTTGGAAACCATTAACTCGGTTGGAAGCCACTGCTTTCACTTGAATTTGTTCGGTAATCGTTGTGCACATTTCTTATTTTGAGATGGGGGAAATCAACATTTTAAAATCATTTGGGAAGAAAAATCAACATTTCCGGCTCTTCAATCAAAATTCAAAATTATGATAGCCACTGGAACTGCCTTTAAAATTTTAATGACTGCGTCTAAGACATTTGGCTCGACTGTTAGGGAGATGAAGTTCTATTGATGCTATTTAAAATTATCGAACTAATTTGGTTTAGTTACATACATGTACTTAAGCATGAATTTTTTATATTTTTATGCTTCCACATAGTGCTGTGAACATACAATCATAAAATTTATTTTATTTCTTCCGAACAGCACATTTAGGGTATACATTTGAAGGCCTGTCATAAATTCTTATAAATATCATGACAAGATAAGATTTAGGTTGGTTTGGTTTGTTTGGTATTAACGTCATTTTCAACATATTTAGGTTAAGGAGCTAAAGTCAGGAGAGGAGCATAAAAACCAGTACGTAAAGACTTGTTTAATCATAAAATACACGCGGCCCACAGGAATAAACAAGAATATGACTCGTAAAACGATTTTCAAATATGCTGAAAAGAAGAATATAAAAATTTGTTGTTCAATATTACAGTAATATTTATATACAGCAATGGCGGAAATTGCAAGTAAATATACGTATTCGATTGTAGCGTTAAAACGCGCGCGAAATGAGAAATGAAATGCTCGCACATCTAAATGTTTTAAACTACTGCGACTATATTCTTTCCACTGCTAGAGCCATTCATCCCTTCTTAATAAACGTTATCATAAACGTTAGGAGAGAAAAATCATCGTTGCAAATCATTGGCGGAAAAATCTTGTAAGCATTCCAAGGAGTTTTAGCTGTTACGCAGATTTAATTTTAAATTTGAATATTTCACTTTTACTTGCAGTTGGTTTAAATAAACAATGCAAATTTCTTTGATTCTATCCACACTCATATCTGTTTTATTGCTTCACGTTCACGTTAATACACAAAACAATACAAATTCCTTGCCTCGTACAACGATGCGGATGCACAACAGAGTATTAACATGAATATTTGAGGTACACAAGGTGTACACAGGGGGCTAGTCAGTACGCTGCAGAAATTGCAAACTTAAAATAATTAGTACGTTGTCTATTATAAAGTTATTGTACGTTTGTCTTAGCTTCTCGTGTTCTCTACATTATGAGCTTCACAGGCGGTACACAGCATGCATAAGATTACAACAGTCGCTAACAATTCATAACAGTAATTATTTGATAATAATAGGCCTAACAACAATTAGCTAGTGTTAACAAAAGGCCTAACATTAATTAGCTGTTAATAACAATAAGCCTAACATTAATTAGCTATTTTTAACAATTGGCCTAACAGCACTTACCTATTGTTAACATTAGACTGAACAATAATTAGCTTTGGACTATATATAATATTAGGTCTAATATTAATCACCTACTGATAACAATAGTTCTAACAATTAACCATATTTAACAAAAGGCCTAACATTAATTAGCCATTTTAACATTAGGCCTAGCATTATTAGCCATTTTTAACTATAGGCCTAACATTATTCAGCCATATTTAACAATAGGCCTAACATTAACTAGCCATGTTCAACAATAGGCCTAACAGCACTGAAAATTAAAAACGAAATGAGAGCGTGCCTCGACAAAGCTTTATATCGGGCACGTTCTCCATACTGACGACAACAATGCTTAATTATTTTCATAGCTCTATTGAATATCGTACATCCCAACGCTATGTTTTTATATTACCTAGACTCACCAATTTTAGGGCAAGAACTTTCCCATATAATACTTTCGGTATGTGGAATTTATTACCCTTCTATGTTCGTTCCCAGATTTACACTTGTTTTCGTCTTAAATGTACTTTAATTCAATCTTAAAAAAATACATTTTAAGTAACTATATTAAGTATAAAAGTGTTTAGTTTCAACTTGTTATACTTTTGTAAAATTTTTCCCTTCTGTTTGTTGTAATTTTTAATTCATTCTTTAGTCATCATTTATTTCGTCCTTTCACTCTCATTTGTTCTATATATAACGCTAACTGCATTATTGTACCACTGGTTATTAATGCCTCGGAGTGCGATAAATAATTAAATAAATAAATGATAAACAAAGAGTAACACTATATTCACTTATGACTCATCAGTACGAATCGTTTGATATATTGCATGCCCTATGTTCGTATTCCTAACATTAGGTGCACGTGCTTGAAAGGGTTCACGAAATTGCATCAAAAGTTGATACATCGGAGTTAAGCTCATCCGTTTTCACGTTATCGTGCAAAGGACGGCCAGCCGGACAGACAAACGTACTGATTAAGTTTGTATTCTTATACGTGCGTATATGTTGCAGACTCATACTGTAATTAGGTAGAATTACAGTATCTGTCTGGACACTTCGCGAAGTGTCCACAGTAGGTCAGACTGATACAGTAACGATGTCAAATCCCGTGCAGGAAAATTTTAGCTATCGCAATGACAAAAAACTGTTTTAATATTCCCAGTCCGGAGTTTATCGCCTGAATTATGGGTTTTGCGATATGTTCTATGTGGGATTATCGACTCGCAATCTTGCATTGCGTTTCAAAGAACACCTTGACTCGTATAAGAAATGGGACCGTGTCTCCCACTATGCAAACCATCTCGCAGATTCCGGACACACTTTGAAGACACAAGAAGAGGTTATGTCAGTCTTGCACATCTGCAATAAACCAGAAAAAATTGCCACCCTCGAAGTAATCGAAATATTCAAGGCCAAGAGGTCCACCCTCCACTTGCTTCTCAATTGCCAGACGGACTTTAATGTGTATGCAATACTTAGTTCTTGATCTGATATAACTGCTCTCGGGCCTGTGCTATTTTATTACTTTGTACATGATTTCCCGAAACCCGATAATTGTAATCTGTATTTTTATGCGGATGATACTGCCATTATGACATGGGCACACCAGCCGGCTCACGTTATCACTCGGCTGCAGTGCGCCTTGAAGCAGTTCGAAGACTGGTTTAACTGCTGGAAGTTGAACCTTAACGTCGGAAAGTGCAAGGCTTTGTACCTCAATAGGAAGCTCAAGCGTCCCCCAGATTCTCTTGTTCTGTTCAATAAGAAACTGGACTGGGTGGACAACTACAAGTATCTGGGAGTTATCATTGACTCAAGACTCTCATGGAACCAGCATATGTCCTATGCTCTGAGCAAAGCGAAGAGAGCTAAGTACAGTATCATAGCTCTCATGGGTCGCAACAGCGCCCTCAGCATTGACAACACGCTACTTCTGTACAAATCGATTATCCGGACCATACTCCTCTATGGCATGCCTGCGTGGGCGACTATCTGTAAAACCAGATGGAGTGAACTACAGTCATTCCAGAATGTTACCCTGAGGACCATTGCTCAGCTGGACAGAAGGACGGTGAAAAACCAATCCATCCACATGGATTTAAACATGGCCCATATCGGAAAGTTTATACAGGATCTCCTTTTATTATGATACAGAAGATGAAGACTCACGACAATAAACTTGTGAATGGAATACTGAAGAACTCATTGAATATGAACTGGCATACGAAGTATCGTGAACCGAAGCACGTTCTTGACGTCAATTTTGAAGATATTAGCAACGTCTCTTTCCCGGACTACTGGAAGATGTGATAATCTTCTTTCTCCTTGTGTTTTTTATTTCGTTTGTATTTTGTTTCTGACAATCGTCAATCTTATTTTCTTTTTTGTATAATATGGAAGACCGCTTGGGTTGGTTAGGCTTCTTGACTACCTCAGTGTATTTCATTTGGAGTTTATTCTGGTTGGATAAGCTTTGTGAAAGCGCTGCTTTCGTCCCATCCTAACAAATGTACACTTCACTGTTCGATTGTCTATATCCTTGACAAAGCCGGGAATAAATGGCGAAACTAGTTGGAACTCCAGATGCCCTTCTGTTACCTGTTTAGTTAATAGGAACAGCATTATGATCCATCCTTCCACCGAAATAACAAAAAGAGTTTAGATGTTCATAAATTATAACTTTAAATTCATTATAATTTAAAAAGTTAATATCAATTAAATTTGAGAATATATTGCCTAATTTACATAATCGATTGAAAGGGAGATTGTTTGTAATAAATTTCTTAGTCAGTGGTAAATAAAATATATCAGTATTTCTTGAGTTTAGTTTGGGAATGCATTGTTTTATGAAATTGAGAAATCTAACAGAAAAGGTTATATGATTATACAGGGTGAATACAAAAGTCTGAACCCCCCTTTTATTTTTTGAACCGAAGCAGATATGTCAACTTTGATGAATCCAATGAATACGAAGTTGTGGGTGGCCTATCCTATGGAGCACTTTTCATCATCCCATATATGCAAATTAGGACACATTCAAAATTTATCTCAAAAACCGTAAGGGATAGAGAAAAAAACCCAATTGCAAACTTGTTCAGCATAAAAAAACAAACAAAACAAAAAAAATCATCCAAATCGGACCTACCAATCACACACAATCACGTGGTGAACTGTTTGTAGCTTACAAACAGTCACACTGCACAAGGAAAACTGAATGTTGATATTTCCACCATGTAAAGCTTGCAAATCAAAAAATTAACATAAATTACCATACTCACATTCACTTTCATGCGGAAAAGCAAATAAAAGGCATGTTTCAGCACACAGAAGACAGAACAATTCCAGGATGGCAAGCTACACTGTTCCGGTAATGGTCAACGTGACCTCAAGCTACAAATAGTTCACCACGTAATTGTGGGTGATTGGTTGGTCCGATTTGGATGATTTTTTGTTTTATTTTGTTTGTTTTTTTATGCTGAACAAGTTTGCAGTTGGGTTTTTTTCTCTATCCCTTACGGTTTTTGAGATAAATTTTGAATGTGTCCTAATTTGCCTATTTGAGATGATGAAAAGTGCACCATGGGATAGGCCACCCACAACTTCCTATTCATTGGTTCATCAAAATTGACATATCTGCTTCGGTTCAAAAAATAAAAAGGGAGTTCAGACTTTTGTATTCACCCTGAATAATTTGAATAAGCAGCAGGCGTCGAGATAAATACGTCTGTTAAGTAGCGTTTCACAACGTAAGTAATCTCTGAGGTAAGAGTTTGTAGCATATAAATTTTCATTAAAGAATTTATGATTTGATAAGTGAAGAAGGGAGCGTAGAAAATCTGTTTGAATTTTCTCAAGATGCCACTGTAACGTAACATTGTACGGAGACCGGATAGTCGAAGCATACTCTAAGCCCGGTCTTACTAGGGAGTTCAATAAGAAAACAGAAAATTCTCTCTTATTGAAACGTGTAGAGTTTCGAACAATGAAATAAGAGATCCCACAGGTTTTAGAGATAATGTGGTTTATATGGTCGGTGAAAGATAGGTTGTGCTTAAAAAAGACCCCTAGATCCTTTGTGGTAGTTTGTTTATCAAGAGAAGAACCATTAAGGGTGTACGAGAAGCTATGAAGAGAATGTTTCAGTGAGTTAGTGACCGAGTGACACTTTTCATTAGTATACATTTTATTTTCGATACACCAAGAGCTAATAGAGTATAGATCTAGTTGCAAATCAAAGCAGTTAAGAGGGGTAGGAATAATTTTGCCCACTTTGATGTCATCTGCGAACAAAAACAAAGAGGATGATTTTACTACATCTTGTATGTCATTAATGAACAGGAGAAATAATAATGGTCCTAAGATTGAACCCTGGGGCAATCCTGAGGAGGATATGAAGCTTTTGGAGGTAGTGTCATTTATGAGAGCATAATTTGTTCGACCAGTAAGGAATGAGCATAACCATTTGGCAAGCTAGTGATGCAATCCAAATTATAACAATTTTTTAATAAGGAGAAAACGGTCCACCTTGTCAAACGCCTTCTTAAAATTGATGTATTTTAGGTCAACCTGACAGTTTTGGGCAATCCCATCACCAATGAGATGCATACAATCCTTGAGATTCGATTGAGTTGATCTACCGTTCATGAAGCCATACTGCCAGGGAGAAATAAGGAGCGAGACAGTGGGATAGATTCTTTGATAGACTGCATATTCAAAATTTTTTGTTGGAAAACAAAGTATAGAAATGGGGCGGTAATTTTTGATATTGATTGAATCACCTTTGTTTTTGTACAAAGGAACCATTTTGGTATTTTTCCATAATTGAGGAAAAGTGCCGGTTTTGATTGAAAAAATTGAAGATGTGTTTTAGAGGACAGATGAGAAAAGCACTGCAGGTATTGTAGACGTAAGAGGGAATGCCATCGGAACCGATGGAGGTTGTGTTATAATATGAGATGTATTCTGTTGTTTTACTTACTGAGCATGATAAAATTTTGTGAATTGGCATTCAATTTCTTCAGTTCTTAATGAAAGTGTGTGATATATGATCAGCAATTGGTTAGTACAAAACACCCCACTGAGCTTAAATGGTGTATTCCTCTTATGCAAATATAAATTTACAAAATTCTACATGAGATCATGGTAGAATTTTAAGTATATTTATCAATGAAGTGAACCAAATTATTTTATAACTTATGATTTTAGAAAATAAGGCTTATTACTGTGATCATTCGATTGTTATAATTAGCAAATGTACATAGTGTAAGTGTATTGTTTTTTTCTTGAATATTATTTTTATTGTGTATTTCTTTCTGATATCTGATTCAACAATTTAAACGCTTGAGTATCCGTGGAACTAAAATACACGGGTACCCGTGATGCTGTAAATACACGAGTCAATACACGGACGTATTAAATACACGTGTACCCGTGTATTTTGGTACACTTGAAATAGGGAGCTCTATTTTCAACCTCCTTTGAATATTTCACACTGCCCCATTCTCAGAGCACAGGAACTCTATAAGAGCACATATCTTTTGATGAAGTTCAAGCGTACTAGCCACCTTGAAGAAAAACTATGACTGTGTTGCCAGTAGGATTAGATTGAATTAAACTTTAATTTCAGAGGGAAAATGCTGCTATGTACTTTATTAACAATAAAGGTGTAGAATAAAAAAGGTTTAAAAACATGCTATGCATTTCTTTTGGAGCGACCTTTTATTTCAAGTAAAAATGTAGGGAGACGCTTCACTTGTTCACAAAATGTTTTATTCTGTCACAAATGTACATTTCGTCTTCTAGGCTGACATCGTTCACTGTGAGTCCTAGTAAACGAAATATACATCTGTGACAAAATGGAGCGTCTCCCTGTTCTTCATCTTGACCTCTTATTTGTTTTATAAAGAATAAAAATCACAAATTTTTACTTTTTCGTTTATAAGCGAGCGTTAACATTAATTTCACAGTAATCCCAAACAGTTTTGCAGTTGGGTAAAAATTGTATATTACCTTTTATCCATTGTTCTTCTTTTTAATAACCATTATGATGAAGGCCACAAATGAAACAGACCATTAACCAGTGAAAATGGCTCTCAATTTGGCTATATTTTGTATTTGCAATACATACTCGTATTTTTCTGTTTATTGTATATGAGAGTTACTAATATAATAAAGTTCCATAAAATATTCGCTTATTCAATTTTATTTCTTCAATTGAGAATCAGTCATTAAATCATTGGCAGACGCCTACGTCATACTCCATCTTAAAGACTTCCTCCTTTTTAAAAAAAAAAAAGTTCCATAAAACTGTTCAAAAGTTTATAGGTAAAAAAAATGACATTTACAAAAGCATCTCGCCTGCTCAATTTATATCCGCCGACTAAGAAAGAGAAAAAATGCTCTGCGAATCTTGTATTTTTCGAGGAAACTTTACTCTATATAGTACCCTCGTTAAAATTATTCCATTCTCACTTTACTAATTTCGCATAGAGTTTATGGACACAAAGGATGTTTGCAATTACAAAATTTATATTCAGAAATTTTAACATTACATTTTATCATATTTTCTACTGTAATATCCTTCATTTATTACGAACAATTTTTTTTTTCCTGCTCTTTGTGGTTAAGCATTTTCCTCCTCAGCCATCACCACTCCGCCCCCCCCCCCCCTACTCTTTCCTCTTCCGGTATCTCAGATGTAATGAAATGTTTATTTAGACGGAATAATTGGCCACCTCCTTGCAAGGGTTGTATTTATCTCGTAACAAATGGTGTGAAGGAGAGCACGTGCTGTGCATGAATGACGTTTCCGTCTCACGCAACACGATCGTTTTTCTCGGAAAGAAAAACGACCACGGAATTCCTCTCTGCTCTGTAATCAAAGTACTCTTTAAGACGAAACGGGCAGGAAGAACTGTAATAAACAAGTACAAAGGTGGGAGATGCTTTTGTGGCGGAACAAATTTACGAAATAAAAGACCCGCGTTAAACCTTTATAAAATACATCTTTACAGGGGCGCAACCGGCCAAAAGGAGGGAGGGAGAGCAAGTATAAAAAATATCTATTAGTTATCAATGTATTAAATTTTCGATTTCTATCGACTTTATTAATTCCCCTCATCTTCCAAGAAAATGTGCTGATTCTTCCTAATTGCAGCGACTTTGATACCATTTTCGTACACTGCAAAAGTAGTTCGAAAAAGATGAATTCCCAGCAAGTTTTATTCTGATATGACAAAATGAGCTCTCTACTAGTTTAGACCTTTATTTCTCTTTCCCTTTAATACAAGAATCATATTAAATGCAATGTTCACTATTAATAATTAACAAAATATTGAAGAGCCCTTTATGCGGCTTTCTGGCATTTAATTGAAATCATTGAGTTATTACCACTGCAGAACATGCTTCTGTTTTCTACAGTTTGTTTGAAATAATATTGAAATCTGCTTTATCTTTTTGAATAATCCTGTAGAAATATAATTGTCCAGTTAATACGAGACGTGTCCGAAAAGTAAAGTTACAACGGCTGTATTCTTTCAAAACCGTTTATTTGACAAATGTTCACTACAACTTAGTGAGTGATACAGGAGTTATTGGTCGATGTAATGGCTGCCATTGTCCGAATTGCCATTGTACCTGCAACTTATTTAGTTAAATCTAGGTACTACCCTCTGAATCCCACAAGCATAGAATTCTGATCCCTGCTGCCGGAACCACAATTCAACCTCGTGCTTGATCTCTTCATCACCGTGGAAGTGTTGTCCAGCAGGATGTGTCTTCAAGTTAAGAAACAACTGCAGAAGTTCAACAGAGACCACATATGGCCTGCCGCTTCCTGTGTTCGTCATGAACATCGGTCTTTCCTCCAAAGAATTCACGACACCACTTCGTTACATGTTATCGATTTAATGTTTTCCGCTCCTGTGTTCGGTGCATTGTGAATATCCGTTGGGCGCTTACTCTGTGTCTGGAGAAAACGTATGACGGAGAGCACTTTACATATAGCAGGATTTTGAATCGGTACAGCGATTGTAAATACTTTTTACTCGAACCAGACTCCACGAGCAATGAGGAACAGCCGCGAGAAAGAAGTAGAAGGCTAACAGTTAAAGCCAGTATAAATAACTTACTGTAACGTGGAAGCGTTTAGAATTAGCAAAATACAGAGCAGGTGTGAATTAAATAAAGTAGGTAAAGTTTATTAACATTTACTGTATAAGAAAGTTGCAAATTAAATAAAATTTTAATTATTTGCACAGAAAATTACTGATGAAAAGTACAAGTTAAATTAGTAGGAAAATGTATATCTCTTCTGTAGGACAATGTTGCAATTGAAATTCTTCTAACGGGATACAATTCATAGGCAGCTAACTCCAGCTTGATGAGCTACCAATAGATTTGATTCTTCTTGTGTAAAATGACGAACTCTGGGAAGACGGGAACTCGGCCGGAATCCTGTCTGAAAATCGCTATCAACCCCGATGTCCGATGCTCCAACGCACGTGGTTCCTCCA
>JAHWFO010088598.1:121655-144196 GCA_023313115.1 Rhysida immarginata | reverse complement strand
CTCTCCCCTCTCTCGCGCTCCCCTTTTCTTCTCGTGGTTCGCTCTCGTACCTCGCGCGATTCTCTCGATCGTTCCATTTTCTCTTCCCGAGGTGAGCTTCTCCGCTTTCTGCTTCAAATTGATATTTGTAAATATTCTCGTCACGAAATTCTTTTTAATTTTTATTTTCGTTCCAAAATTCCGTGACACTTACGCAGTAAAATGTTACCTGTCCGCCTACAGGGGATGTACAACTTACTTTCGAGACACGCCTTGTACATTGCTAAAATAAAAGAATACACAAAATTCAGGGTGATTCAAAAGAGGACAGTGCAATAATAACGTCGATTTATTCACTCCTGACTGAACCTACTACGATCATATTTTCCGTATTTTCCGGAGTATAAGACGAGCCTTTATGTAAGTCGCACTAGCAAAAATTCAAGAAAAATCGTGGAAAAACAATATATAAGTCACATTCATTGTATTAATCGCAATGTATAGCGCAATAAATAAACATTACTAGTCCATTCTATATCTTATTTACTAGAAATAATCTTTTAATTTCCATAATTCCAAAATAAACATGATTAATAATGAATATCAAACTCCCTGCAATCTTTTAGTTGCAGCATTTCGGTTTTTTTTTGTAATGATTCGAAATGTTGGTCAACACAATAATTTGGAGATTCTTTTTCTCCATGAAATCCGTAATTAATAAGTTCAAAAAGTAAGGTAAATTACCTATTAACTAGAGTTGACACAGTAATAAATGCAGAACGTGAACACGACAAGTGATATCCGTCAAGGAAGTTAAGGAATGCTATTGTGTATTTCCAGCAATGCTGGCCATTAACAGAACTTTTTAGAGAAAAGTTTGAATTTTGATTTAAATTTCATTTACACATACCGGCCAATGAATTAGAAACCTTCGTTCAATATGGTATTGACCCTCCTTTGGCTGTAATTACAGAACATACGCGGTTTGGCGTGGACTCTACAAGGTGTTGCAATGCAGGTAAGGTAATCGCAGACCATGCATTCGTCAGAGAAACCTTCAGGTCCTGCAGAGTACACGGAAGCGGATGCCTTCGACGAATGTCTCTTTCCAACATGTCCCAAACATTCTCGATCGGATTCAAATCCGGACTTTGCGCTGGCCACGGCAGATGTTGCAACTCGGTGTCATGTTCAGAAAACCACTCCTGAACAATTCTTGCATTGTCGTCCATGAAGAACCCGTCACCATTTGGGTACAAGTGCACCATTGCAGGATGGACTTGATCTTGCAACAATATTCAGGTAGTCTTTGGCTTTCACCCGACTGTCAAGGAATATCAGGGGACCCTTGCCATACCAAAAAAACATGGCCCATACCATGCCACATCCTCCTGCAGCTTGAAGTATGTTCACAACACATGAGGGATCCATCGTTTCATGGGGCTGCCGCCAAATTCTCTGCCGGCCATCGGTGCAAAACAATGTGTAACGTGACTCGTCCGGCCACATCACCTTTTTCCAGTCGTCTACTGTCCAGTCACACCATTCTTTACACTACTGTAGGCGAACTTGCCGGTTAGTTGCTGACACCATGGGCTTCCTCACTGGCATGCGACTTCCCATCCCTATTCGCTTCAACTCTCGGCGCATTGTTCTGGAGGAGATGGGTTGCGATGATCTTTCATTGAAGTCTACCGTCAGTTGCTCCACAGTAGACCTTCGGTTTTGCCGCACAATCCGTCTCAGACAACGTCGGTCCCTGCCTGTGTTGATTGTTTTTGATCCCCAATTCTGCCGTTTCGACAACTCTTGTGGATTCCGTTTCCACGCATTGAACACCTTAGAGGCCTGATCTTTTGAGATACCGGTCAGTTGTACTGTCCTGAAAATCGTAACTCCAGCTAGACAGGCTCCCACAAAAACTCCTTTTTGGAACTCAGACAGGTCTGCTGTTTTCCCTATTTTGCTCAACTTGAACAGCTGCAGCTTGTTCCTACCCTGTACCTGCAGCTTGGAATGAGCATATACCTCATATTATTGCATTCATTCACACAATCGGTTCTGACCTGTGACTCTGCTTTACATATCAGTACAGTAATTCATCACGGGTTTCTAATTCATTGGCCAGTGTTTGTGTACAAGTCGCAAGATCCTGCAGGAGCCAAAATTTTTGAAAAAACATGCGATTTATAGTCCGAAAAAAATAGGGCACCTGAAAAGACTCGTCAAATATCTAAATATTACCTGTATAATACACACATAATAGAGCGATGTGGGCACTCTTGATGACACGACAGATGTCAAGATGGTACAGGGTGACCCAAAAAACGGGAATTTTTGAAATGCGTAGTGGCAGCTTCGAGCAGGTGGCAGCACTGTGGGACAGTGACCTTGAGCAAGTAAACACTTTGACATTTTAGTAACCATTGGTCAGTGGAACGGGCAATAGTGCGTGCGTTAGCAATAAAAATGTTTTTAACCGTGTGATCTCACGATTCGGTAACGTTTCCTGGCCCCTTAGATCGCCAGATTTGCCCGTTTGTGATTTTTTTTTTGTGGGGCTATCTGAAGAGTAAAGTGTACACGTCCAACACCACCTCTACGCAAAGCCTGAGCGCAAAAATTTCATACATTGTTACATCATCATACCTAGTCATAATTTCGGGCTTTTTATTGGTAGAAATGCGATTAAAGATGACTACCTATGACGTTTTAACAATGTATGACGTTTCCGCACTCAGGCTTTCTCTTTAGGTGGTGTTGACACGACTCGACCAAGAAATCTGGATGAGTTAAAACAGAGAATTCAGGATGAAAGTCACAGTATCCCAGCTGAGATGTTGCAGGGGTCAGTGAAAATCTCAACAGCAGATTTCAAGAATGCATTCGTACAGGAGGACAACATAAAAAATGATAAATTCCATTAATGTTTCGTAAATGGCAAAATGGCAAGTATACAGGTTTCAATTACTATGAATAAAATGTTTTTCTTCCATCACTCTTGGTTTTATTGGATTGTTAAAAAGTTCTCGTTTTTTGGGTCACCCTGTAGTTCAGAGACTCTTTTCTTGGCGAGTTCCAGCATACACGGTATTTAAAAGTTACTGTGGAAACGTGTATCTTGTATCAAACTGAAGATCTCAAAACAAAAGAGAAGTCAACTCAAAATCAAGCTTTGCATGCAAAAAACACAAATGAGTGCTGTTCTCCTTAATTGTTGCTCTATTTCGCGCCGAACTGAAGATCTCAGAAAGAGGAGAAAATTCAACCTCCCACCAGCCACTGCACAGTAACTTTTGAAGCACCCTGTATCCTAATAGAAGCACTGTTCCAGATTGCCAAATTATTGTATTAGGGTGGGGCAGATACATTTTGTAAAACTTGCCACGTTTCGTCTTTTGTCGCCGACTGCACTGTTACCTTCACTGCCCATTTTTCTTTTTGCACTATTCTATCAAAGTTTACATGTTAATAACTCAGGTTCTATAGCATCTAGGATGATGAAATTTGGAGAAATAATAGGATACATAAAACTGTGTACATCGTTAAAACTAGATCGAATTCCAATGAGTAGTTTCCGAGTTACGCACTCAACATCGTAACATGTGCTGGTTAGTACTCAAATGTGAGCACTGTTACGATTTTGAATGCGTAAATCGTAAACTACTTGTTGAAATACGATCAAATTTTAATGGTTTACACAGTTTTATGTACCCTATTATTCCTTCAGAATTCATTATCCTAGGCATTACAGAACCTGAGTTATCAACCTGTTGATCTTGGTGGCAGGATTTTGATCCTCTGTTTATATCTCAGTTAGCGTTCAAATTCGGGCCCATACTACCTCCCCTAAAAGTCTGTAAAAGTATTTTTTAAACACCCTGTAGTTTTTATCAAAGATTAATACAGATGGTCAACTTAACAATATATTTTAACGATCGTACAACCAATACCACCTATACAAAAAGGTCTGATCATGAAATTGTTATTTATTGTTACATCAACCAGAGTAGTTCGTTGTTAATCATATTTCTACCAATATCAAGCCCTAAATTTGGCCTTTTTAAGGGATATATTAAGTTAAAAATATTTTTTAGCATTGTTCACTAATATTATAAATAAACATTTAATGACCGAATTGTATTCCTTTTGCGTGGCTTTTTTTAGGTTATGTATTTAATTTTTGTTATGTTTTGTTTTAATAACAATTTCGTGAACAAGCCTTCTTGTTTAGGTCGTGTTGGTACAACGTAACAAAACTGTCAGCTAATGTTACGTGTTCAGCAATGTGCTCAGAGGATTAAAAGACCATTATCAGGCGAGAAGCAAATTTTGATGACATTTTTTAGGATGAGAAAATATGTCATCAAATATTGAACGCTCAGAAGCCACCGATGCCGCAAAATCAAATCACGACCCTAAAAAAAACGGGGGGGGGGGTAAAAAACAAAAACTTTTATACTTTTATCTACGGAACCTACAAATTAAGGTAGCCATAATTAAAGAGGTATTTTAGAGCCAATAGCCAATCCATATATGGATCAAACTCAACAATATTTTGTCTATATGCTGTTGGAATCCAAACAGTGCTCGGGCAAAACGTAGGCAACTGGATATGTCATATTTAACTCTATGAAAATATATGCGAATAGTACTGAAGTTTTCCCCGTATCAAATTAGTCATACTCAATAAACGCTTCAAGGCGATGCGGAAACTCGCTCGCAGTTAATTCCGATGCTCTTAGCTCGAATGGAAGCAGACGATGCTTTGAAGTTTTAAATGAAGTGATGAGTTACATTTGTAATTGAAGTGGCAGTATCAACTCGCAGAACTGCCGCATTATTTGGGCTAATACTGTCATATGTTCAGCAGATCCTTAACTTTTACCGGAGATCACTATATGAAGTGGCATCATTTATCATCGGTCTTTAGGTTCCAAAAATTGGGATATATTAAGTTAAATGCATTCTAAGCAAAGTGAAAAAATCATACTACAACTTTGACCAAAGCAACTCTCTCAGAAATATATTCAAATTCACAGTGGTTCTCTCTTTATAAAATATCAAAATTTTAAATACACTACATTCAAGGAAATACATTTATGAAGTTGCTCTTATTCAAACACTTGTTTTAAAAGTTTGAGATAATATAAAATTTATTAATTAAACTCCAACTAAATGCAATTAAAATGCAAATTTTCGATCACGATTCAATTACCATATGATAGGTTAGTGCATTTTTCATCAGTGGAAGGATCAATAATTAAATGAACAGTGATACATGCTTGAGCGTTACAGATAATCAAAGGCAATTTACGAAATAAGTAACACTCCACAAGTCTCGGAAAGAGATCGAGTTTTCATCATTGAATTAAGTGCAAAGAAATTGACACAATCTGAACTAGCAAAACAATAACGATTTTTCATTACGCGTCATCGTGACGTCAATAACCCCATACTGGATCACAAAGAAGTCGCTACTAACTAGTTCCCTACTCGCTATCATTGCACCCACTCAAGAAATCGGTGCATAATACTGTGGTTTGGAAGATTTGTATAATACGCCGACCTTGCCATAGCGACTAGTTTGCGAAAGCGTTTTTGTTATCCAGAATGACTGATCGGCTAAACAGTGATCTAAACCGACAGTGCATTACGCGGTCACGTCTGTAAAAGCTCTATTAGGAAGAAGTTGAAACGCAGTTAGCAGAATTTTAAAAAGATGGACAGAAAATAAAACTGTTTAGGTGAGAAATCGAAGTGGTCGGTCAAAAGCACTCAGTGATCGCGACAAAGAAGACTGAGGTATATTGTAAAAAAATTCTCATTCCACTATTTGCAAGATCTCATCTGACTTATCAGCAAAGCTATATAAAAAGATTTCATGCAGATACTTAAATGCAACGAATATTCAATCTCGTATTGCCGTCAAAAACCTCTTCTAAAACCCACTGGACCAAAAATTTGAGAATTGATCCCCCGAAATGTGGTCACAGGTCATTTTCAATAATAACTTCATGTTTTGTCTACATTTCAACAAAAGAAATCGCTTATGGAGAGATATGAAAGATGCTGCAATGCCTTTAGCCGTCAACCGAGAACTAAACACCCTTTAAAGCTTATGGTATAGGGATGTTTTAAAGGTCCAGATTTTGGTGAACTGTGTTTTGTGCAGAGCCGGGTCAATGTTGAGTTTTTACTGAAATGATGGAAGTTTTTTGTGAATTTTCAACATGCATAAGCTGGTTTTCCATCAGGATTGGCACAAGCTCATACAATGAAAAATAACCAAAAAAATCAATTGCATATTTTCAGGAAAAATGAATAACTGTACTGGAATGATCAGAAAATTTGCCTGACCAGAATACAATCCAGAATACAATCCTGACCAGAAAACCTATGGGCAATATGAAGAGTAGAATCGAAACAGTACCGAAAAAACAAAATCATTTAAATAAATGCATCAAATATATTTGGAAAAATATTGCACAGAAACTATGCTATGACTTATTAATAGCATGACCAATAGATTAAAGCAAAAAGTGACTTTACAAAGTAGTAAATCAATTATACCAAACTTTTGGAACAAATGTTTTCATAAGAATAATTTCAAAATTTTATTTCCTTGAATGCAGTGTATACAGGATGTAACAAAAAGGTACGACCACCAAACTTTCAGAAAACATTCCTCATGTGTAGATGAAGAAAATGTTATATGGACATGAGTCCGGAAACGCTTTATTTCCATGTTAGAACTCATTTTATACAACTTTTCATTAATTACATACGGTAACTCATGGGAACCACACAGGAAAGAACGTACCAGCATACCACATGTAACTCTTTCTTGCATGAAATGTTCAAAATGCTCTCTAGGTTATGTCTGGTTAGAATGTAGCTATAATTCTTGGGTTCACCGCCAGCTATACTCCCATGAGTAATGTAATTAATGAAGAGTTGTAGAAAATGAGTTCTAACGTGGAAATAAAGCATTTTCGGATTCATGTACATATACCATATTTTCTTCTTCTACAAATGAGGAATGTTTCCTGAAAGTTTGGCCTATCTTTTTATTACACCCTGTAATACATTTTGATATTTTATGAAGAGAGAACCATTATGAAGTTGATATAATTTCATTAATTATTTTGATCAAGCTTGTGCAGTGTGAATTTTTTAATTTGCTTAAAATGCATTTAACTTAGTGAGGAGCATAAAAAATTCAGAAATTCACAAAAACAATATATCGCCATTGAATAAAACAGATTGAGTAAACAGTTTGGGCGCTGGTCCTTCTCAACTACTACCTCACACTTCTTTGCTGTAGCATCTTACAGAGTAGAAATTGAGGGGGCCCCGCATTTGGCCACTTTCCTCTAATATTATGTGTTTTTATATTATGAACGCCTTTTACTCTAATTAAATTTTAATATTTTAAACACAAACTGGCTCTTTTACTATTTTTATCAAATTCAAAACTCGGTTCACGCATCGTAATAATCTAGATCGAATTTGATATGAGTTCTTAACTAGCATTTTGAAACGCATTCTAAAGCAGGGCTTTTCATATTGTTTTCACACCCCACTTTCTTTCATACCAATCCATCGCGAACCAGTATTTTTACAAATTAAATTGAGAAAAGAAGTATGCATTTTTTATGTTTACATATTTAAATCGTTTTACTGTCGAAATATATGAAATTATGAAATTTTTAAATGAATCTCGTTCGACGCATTAACAAACTGTTCGAGAATAGCACTGGTCCGTGGACTGCAATTTTGTATCAATAAAAATGCTTTACATCTGAAATCGTTAATTCTTTAGGTTTTTTTGCTTTAATAAATTTCTTTACCTACGATATTGCTAAAACGCTGGATTTTTCAACTTTTTATTGTTAGCGTCAGGTCTCAAGTTTTCTGAAACCATGAAAAACAAGCATCCAATGAGTTTGTGATGAAGCTTTAATAATAATAAAAGACAGTTCCCGAGGGCTGAGGGGTAAGGACCTCTAAATGGAAAAGGAAAATTAATGGATGGCCACCGTTACGAAGTTAAACTCCAGCGGTTTCCAACCTTTCTTGTATCATTGATCTGTTGTTTTTCGCACCTTCTGACTAGATCGTACGACCGCTATATTTAGAAAGAAATCTGGATTATGGGTACTAGAAAACCATTATATAATATTAAGTGCCACGGAAACATAATCGAGATATATTAACGTTTGTTTTTTAAAATGCACAATAACTTCCAATATATTTCGGTCATGATTTGAGACTTGGAATTGATAACTCGCTTTCATTTTCGCAATTTAAACTATTAACAAAGTAATATATTTAATTATTCTAATATTCTTCTATAATTTAATGGCGGAGGCATGTAACCTTCGATTCACTCTTAAATTTGCCTCACTATCTCCGAATAGCTTCTTTTCTTTTTTTTTTTTTACATTCGTTTTGTTTACAGAATTTCTGCTTCTTTTTCTTTCTTTAATTTTTGAAGTCTATTTCCTTTCTTTTTCCGTTTTCTGTGATATATAATTTCATATTAGATGTGTCTCAAAGGCCGACCCTCTATCTTTGTCTTCATCGATAAAATTGAGTTCAAAATCTATAATTCGGAATTTTTTGTATTCATGACAGACCAGGTAATGAACTTAAAGTTCGTTCTTTTGATAATGCAAGCTCGTGCTTTTAAATTTGATCTTGCAATGAATTTGCTTCCTCATGAAACGATTTTTCATTGTTATTAAGTAGCGAAAGAATGAAGGCTTTTATTGGTTTTGCAATGTCTGTCCATTTGTCCCCTTCATATTTTCTACTTTTTTGACATAGAAAGCTGAAATTCGGAAAACAGCTTACCATTGGCATGTCCTACTTCATTATGTCCTACTTCAGTATTAAGCCCTACTTCATATCCCCCCCCCCCCACTATAATTGGGGGGGGGGCGTGTCTGTCTGTCAGTGTATAGCTCGATTTCTCGAAACGTATGGAAGATTTTCAAAATCTGTTTTCGCCAATCGAAATATATGGATCATCGCACGAACAAATTCGAAGTTGGTTGAAATTCGTACATTAGCACGTCCTCTAATAGTATCATTCTAGTACCCCCTGCAGATTTTCAATGCTAAGATATAGTAAATAATGCATCAAACAATTCTTAACGACAAGCAATGAGCGAATATAACGTTATTAGGAGCGATGTGTTTTCACAAAGTCTGTTGGTGCTCTAGCGTTCGAACGCTTCCGAATTTTCGACTTACGATTTCGCCATTCAACAACTTAGGCAAAACGACAGATTGAGTTCGTTATGAAAAAAAAATCGGTGAACTACTTTCGATTCAAAAGGTCAAAGGGAGACCATGATTTTTGCTATACAATTCCATGTATAAATGGTCTATGCATTGATCAATTCTTTTTTCTCTTTGCCATTCGACAGCTAAGGCAGAGAAAAGGTTTGTGAATTCAGTGAAAACACGTGATGATCTTCCTTGGTGGTCAAAATCAATAAAAAGCAACGTTTGCTTTGGTCAAAATCAAATACTAATAAAAAGCAACGTTTGCATGTATGTGCATGAATTTTATCTTCATTAAAATGAAGAAAAAAACATCTTTCCGATCTATAGATTATGCAGAACAATTTTCATATATTCAGAGCGACCATCCAGCAGAGTGTGTCCTCAACCACTCTCACAGGAAAGCCAAATTAGGCTAATGGAAACTGTGTGATCGAAAACATACTTCACCTAATCATGCTTCTTTCAATTGCCACTCGATTTTAAAACGAAGAAATCTTGCGTTAACAAAATCGCGTCAATGATCACTTTACGTAGGCCTAAATGAGATTCGGACAGAACATGCATTTTACTACTCAGATACGTTTCTTTATTGTTGAGGCAATTACTTGTTTACCATCTTATCAATCAAAACAAAGAATCGATTGTGACAGTGTATTGGATTTAATGGTTGAGTTTAGGGCCAACAGATTAGTGCACAGGTAGTTCGCAGAAACCTATTAATGGAACATGTGGACCACGTTTATTTTTTTTTCATGCGCTTTTGTTTACGTTATGGTCGGAGTTTAACCAAACTTCACGAGCTGTTTACTCCTTTAAGGAATATAATTTCGACAAAACGTATAAGGAAACCTGTGTTTATTTTAAGGTGCAGAACATCGCTAGGTATCTCAGGACATCCTTTTTAAAAGCACCCTGTATAAATATTTAAAAGGCGTCCCAAAAATCCGGTCTCAGATTGAAGTGTTGCAGATTCAGAATACATATAGATGAAATAGGTATAATATACGATATTTTAGCCTTAGTTTCAGGTAGGAAAAGCATTACGACAAAGATCTAGAAAACGATCAAGTCTTTCTCTGTATTCTAGAAATGCTAAAGGGAGGTGAGATCCCAAGAATCTGATGAAGATCGTGAGGCGAGATTTGCTGCTGCTCGAGAGCGTCAGGCCAAAACGCACCCTTTGGAAACTTCTACCCAACGAGAATCTCGGATTTGTTCTCAGCGCGTTCGCATTGTGTTTTTATACTCGGAATCCCACTTCTCCGTTTTAAACACGTACAGTTCCCTGTTAGCCATGACCATTAACATAGCGAAAGGCCAGACGTTACGCGCTGCGGGCGTGGACTTCAATGTCAGCTGCTTTTCGCACGGCCAGCTCTACGTGGCTCTCTCACCCGTATCAGTAATCCACATTGTTTATTTGCTCACATCCCTGGTGATTTTACTTCAAACGTCGTTTATAAAGAAGCTATGTATTCAACCTGGTTTTACGGTGTAGTCCTCTCTCAATTCAATTTGCGTTTTAAAATGAATTGGTCAGTTGAAGTATATCTGTCGATTTTCAATAACTATACAATTCCATAATTCCATCCAAACGAAGTCACGAGCATAGCTATTTATTTCATTATCCTGTGGTGTAACAATGAGAAATATAAAGAAGAACATTAACAAATTAATACTTATAAAACCAGTCCACTATAGAAAGAAAAATAAAGCATGCGTAATACCGCTTATTGTTGATGTCTGGATTAATCAGAGTTCCTGAAACGTCGTTTCCATCTCACCCGTTTATTCGAGGAAATGTTTATACACAATAAAATTAGACCCATAGTTTATAATGTTTTTAATTACATGTACAGTCTAGTGCATAAAAGTTTAATTAAGTCACAGTTGATCACGTGAATAGCACATCCCAAGCGTATACCTACTACCCTATTTTCATGCAGAAGGGACAGGTGCAGTCTAATCTGCCTTGACTCTCACTAAAAAGTACCTGATTTTGCAACCGATCAACATCCGGTAAGCTCAGTTCCTACGGAGCAGGTAAAAACCTTTTGCACTAGACTGTACGAGGGTTATTCGTAAAGTAAGGTCCGCTTTGCAATAAAAACAAAATTACTATATATATATTTTCAAAAATTTTCTTTACCAGATTTTATGTACCTTTAACTATTTTTTCCACATAGTATCCAAGTTTATTTAAGCAGTTATCATAGCGTTCAATGTACTTCCGCATGATCAGTTCATAGAAGCTGCCGCCGTTGAAGAAAATCACGCAGTTTTCACTTGTTCATCGTCGCTGAAATGCAGGCTGCCGATGATCTCCTTTAGCTCCCGGAACAATTTGTATCCACTGGACGCGAGGTCCGGACTATAAAGCGGGTTACCAAGTTGTTCTCTTACCAGGCTTGCTCTCGGCTTGGAAAATAACAACTGCGTAGGAAGACCAGTTTGCGGCATTCCTGTCACGTGGCCATACCAGCGCAACTGAGATCTCTCAATACGTAGAAGTAGCGGCTCAACACTTAAAGACTCCCTTATTGTACCCTCTATCTAGTAGGGTACCATCTGCCACACATCTCTGAAATCTCATTTCGGTCGCTTGTACCCGCGATCGCACTCTTTCGGTCATTACCCAAGACTCATGACCATAGATTTATTGTTATCATTTTTTTTTTAAATTTTGCTATTTCATTTATGTCGTTTACTACTGTTTTTGATTTTCAAATTGTGTGAATTGCAATTTTGAAATACAATGCTGGAAAAAAAATTCAACACCTAGAAGGAATGGGTTGATTTATTTGAAATTTTGCACACGTGTAGCAATGGTGTCCTACAAGAAATGATTCAAATTGCAAGACAATACGTCCAGAAGAACGTTATACAGGGTGGCTCCCATGCCCTAATAGACCACATTAGTAGGTCGTATAACCGCCGCGAGCTTGAATGCAGGCCTCGACGCTTGCATGCATGCGGTCATAAAGATGCTGGATACCATCTTGGGGTAGGTTGTTTCAAGCCTCCTGAACATGCTGGCGCAATTGTGGAATTGTTGCAGCTGGTGTACAGCGACGATGAACATTACGTTCCATCATCACCAATTAACATGTTCAATTAACGACAAGTCCGGAGAGCTTGCTGGCCAGGAAATAGTGCCAGCTAAATAGGCCTGCAAGCTAACGCGGGCAGTGTGTGGACGGGCGTTATGCTGCTGGAAAAACATGTTACCGTTCTGCAAGAAAAGCAGAATAACAGGTTCCGCAATCTGCTGGACGTACCCAATGCTGTTCAGTGTTCCATTCAAAAATAATAAAGGTGATCGCGAGTTGTAACTGATCGCACCCCACACCATCACGACAGGGGTTGGACCTGTGTGTCGTCCATCATTACGAATCTACTCTCATCACCACAGACTTCCATTCGGCTCTTTTGCGGCACCACTGCAACCGGCAGCATGGTGTTCTTGCAGAAGTGGGAGTCTGGCCAGAGGGATCCGTGTCCGCAGTCCTGCAGCTAGCAAACGGTTACCAGTGGTCCGTCTTGACAAAGCTGGTTCCACTCTGGCCCTTATCCCTGCTGTAGATGCCGTACGGTTGCTCAAAGCTTCTCGTACGATTCGACGGTCTTGGCGCGGGTCAGTAGTGCGTGTGCGTTCAGAAGCAGATCTACGTGAGTGCGATCCTTCCATAACCACTCGAGCCACAACAGAAACATTATGACCGATCTGCGCCGCTATACGCCGATGAGACCATCCAGCCTCTCGAAGTCCCACAATCCGAACTCTGTCAAACTCCGTGAATTGTTGCACAGGAGCACGGTGGCGTATGCTAGGCATTGAATTTGTTATCACCACACTTATAGTCAACTGTTCCAGTACAATGCGGATGTCAAACTGACGAGTTCATGCAAATCTGGTGGGAACAATTCTTCTCTAGGAGGGTCATGGGAGCCATCCTGTACAACATTCTTCTGTACGTATTGTCTTGAAATTTGAATCATTTCTTGTATGCCACCAATGCTATATGTGTGCAAAATTTAAAATAAATCGACCTATTCTTACTAGGTATTGCAGTTTGTTTTTTTTTTGCCAGCAGTGGATTTGAAAAAACTTTTGAATTATAATATCGTAAATTTTCTAGTGAACATGGGAATTGGGGAAACCTCTTCACAATAAATAAATAAATAAATAAATAAATAAACCTCTGCTTGATTAATTTATTTCATTTTTTTTTTTTTTTTTGCTTTTTTCCTTGGCAAAAAATTAATGGTCTCCTAACGGTTCTCCCGATTTATACCGAATTCTTCAAAAAATTTCGACTAAAACGACGAAATTGTATTTGAAATTCATGTAGGGCAGGGGATTCAATTTACTTCGACTTAAGCAGAATTTCGACTTACGCGGTTTATACTGCAATTAAATTTTACAATGAAATAATATTTTCATCACCAAAAACAAGAGTAGTCTAATAATAATAATATTTTTTTTAATTTATATGCTTAAGTTAAATATTATTATAGAATGAATCTTTTTATACGAGGATGGGCTGAAAAGTAATGCCTCCATGGCTGTAACTTTTTTATTTTTTAACCGATTTTCAAAATTCTTTTTGTATCTGATACTCACATACTCACTCCTCTATGTAATGCACTATTCACTTTTCGACATAGTCCCCATCACTTTCCACGCATTGTACCAACGCGTGACTAGTCGGGTGAACCCGTCGGAGAGGAATTCTGGGGTTGTCGTCGACACGAGGATTGAATGGCAGCTTTGGATCCTCTTCTGCAGCACGATAACGCCCGTCCGCGCACGATCGCCACACATCAGAGGGGGTTGCAGCGCCTGCAGTTCAAAGATGAAAAACTGCAGTTCAAAAATGAAAGACTTTGCACCTTGCGACTTTCCCAAAGAGGAAAGAGCACCTTAAGGGGCATGAGTTGCGTTCTGACGACGAGGTGAAACCTGCCGTTCGGTCTTGGTGTCGACAACAACCCCGGAATTCCTCTCCGACGGGTTCACCCGACTAGTCACGCGTTAGTACAATGCGTGGAAAGGGATGGGGACTATGTCGAAAAGTGAATAGTGCATTACATAGAGGAGAAATGTGAGTATCAGATACAAAAAGAATTTTGAAATTCGGTTAAAAAATAAAAAAGTTACAGCCATGGAGGCATTACTTCTCAGCCCACCCTCGTACATATAAAACAGTAGTCACCCATGTTCCGAAGCCCTATTAGGACTTGTATGGACTGATGAGAAATTAATAACAAAATACATAAATCAAACTAAAATACACATACACTTTTAAATCGTCAAAAATTACAAACAGTAAGATCTCTTCCTAGAACTTATTATATCTTATAAATTATCAATGCAAAAGACTAATATATACATACAGGAAATTTTTATTTAGTAAAAGTTAAATAATAATAATACATAAATATTTAATAATAATTATCTACCAAAATAATATTGGTATATAAAGAAAAATTTTTCATGAATGTTCTTATATCCAAATCTGAGTTTACATTATATTCAAATTATTTTTTGCGTTCTTCCAATATAAAAAACTTAATTTAATCAAATTAAAGGATGTTAACTTAAGCATCCATTCTGGTATATTATTAAATAGGTCTGGGATATAGAATTGTCTTTCTCGTTTTCCATATTTATTAAAAATTTGAGGTATATCAAATTTTATGTTTTTTCGTAACGATTATTCTTGCTTCCTGCGCTTTAGGTAGTTTTTCGAAAAGTATTTTGAGTAAATACTATATATTCAAATAATGTTTCAATTTTTAGGATTTTTAATTCAAATAATAATAATAATAATAATAATAATAATAATTTTAAAACCGCCAATGACAACAAAAAAGAAATCTTTTGTAATTCAAATGGCTCTAAAAATTATTTTAAACTATAAAATCATTAGTGAAATACTCTTTAAAATAATCTTGCATTATTTGTGTGCATCTGTCTCTTTATGAAAAATCATTCCTGCAGAAGTGAAATTAATAGAACACTGTTGGGTAAAAGCGAAATGAAATAATTTTTACCTAGATAGCAAAATGGCACAATTTACACGAAGAACAATCTATTCAATTTATCGCACAACCAAGAAGAGAGCACGTGACGCTGATGCGTGGCACTGTCAAAAACTGATGAAGTCCAGTGATTCCATTCTAATAGAAAAATAAAAAGGCTTGACGATTAGAGTATGAAGAAAACATAGTTCCTGTTAACAAATTAATTTTATTAAAATCTTAATGTATACGTATAAATATTTTTATAATAACTACGTTAAGTTAAAACTAGCGTGAGCAAACGATTTAAAATTCATGAAATGTGAAATGTAAAGCGATTATGTTTTCTTTTTTTCTGAAACCAAAATAAAACATATCAATTCCACTTATACTTTTTAAAAGGCTGAATTAAATAACTTTAACCAAAACACTCATTAAACCATGTTGCAAAGTAATATTCATTCCAGCAAAATTACAAGTGATTCATGTTTTATTAAAATGTTAAGAAATAGCGTTGGAAAGCTTTGCAATAGCTCCGAATA
Organism: Rhysida immarginata; assembly: GCA_023313115.1. Taxonomy (NCBI): domain Eukaryota; kingdom Metazoa; phylum Arthropoda; class Chilopoda; order Scolopendromorpha; family Scolopendridae; genus Rhysida; species Rhysida immarginata. The sequence goes on along the minus strand of JAHWFO010088598.1, from coordinate 128,354 downwards.
ACGAGACCAAATTGAAGTTTAATGGTAAACAATGAGGAACGGAAAGCTCTTGGAATTAGTGGTAAATTGCAGAAGACCAAGCCCAGTTTGAGTTAAATGAATTCGGAATTGCTAAAAGTGAACAAAAACTTTTCTTCGATTTCTCTTTCTGTTTAATGCCCGACTGTCAAAAGAATGTCCCACAGTGTTTAGGGTTGATTCGATTATGTCCTGGGGAACTCTCTGCCCTCAATGGCGTTAATGAGTCCGGGGCCTTCTGAGCCTAACGACCACGTACGAGTATACTGCAACTCCTTTCTCCCTCGAGCAACACGTGACTACAGTAAATGCTTCATCGCCTTTAGACCCACTTACCACCAATCTTATGGAAAACAAATTACTTCGCAGAAGAAAAACAAAAAATTTATTCACAATGGCCTAGTAAACAATAAACTAAAGATTATTTTTAAGTTAGAATATTGAATATTTATATTAAAAATTGAAAGTTAGTGGTCTATTTCTTTAAAATTGAAATATGTATATCTAAAATACGATTTGATGCTCTACAGTAATCGATGGCATAATCGCTTTTTGATTCTATTGCAATCTTTCGCTTATTATCCAAATTGAATCTTACATTTTGGTGGTAATGTTCCCCCCCCCCTTTTGTTTTTTTCGTAATAAAAAACAAGCACTATTGGTATTTTGTTAGCATGAAGTACCAATTTTGAAATAAATGAAATACTCAAAATTTTTGAATAATCATATGTTTTCTATTCAGTCCTCTAAAAAATTAACAAATCAAAGTAATTAAGTTTAATTCTTTAATTCTTGCAGTAGGACACTTAGCGTTTGCATTATTTTATTTAACGGCAGAAATCACGGATACATGTATAATAATAACTTTTTGGTCCGGTACAATCACTATATACCCGCTGTACGGCCACATTTGCCACTTTTAGCATGCTTCACTCCAGCTATCATTTTCTTTTGTTACCATCGCAGAAGATGTAGCTAGCGTCCATGTTTTCAGGTACTCTGTTCAGGTTAAGGGGGTTTTCTGATTCGGAATCATTATCTATAATTTCTTCCGTTTCTTCCTCTTCGTCACTGCTGGTCTTAGGTGTAGCCGCTCTCTGGGCTTTGGTACGACTGCTTCTCCAACTTACATTGCTTCTACCGAGGACAATACAACTACTACGGAAACCAACGCCGCATTCACCATTAAAAAAAATGATGAAACCCAAATGCTGATTACAAACGAACAACAACAGGGGGCCTAATTAAAAGAAAAGCAATGGGTTTGGCAAACAACAAAAATAGGGTCTAAAAGGGAAAAAAAGCTAACCTGAGTTTACTTTCAATATGTCAAAGAAGGAATATTATCAGTTACATATTGCAATCACAGCCTGTCTCTTTTGCACATGTCTGTAATAATTAAAACAAAAATATTTGACAATAAAAATTTTCGTGTATTGATAGTATTGCTTTACTGACAGATGAAGCGATATCTTAAATTTTGCAACTAGTTATTTGCTTTATTGTATATTCTAACTATTTCCTAGTTGATTTAATGGGCTGGGGGGCCATTTTATTAGCAGGGACCGCATTACCTTTCCTCTATATATTTTTAAAGTTTACCTGGATTTACGTTTGTTTTGTAATTTTGATAATTGACGTAAAAATGCATAAATAAATGACGTACGTAAAACTGCCAACATTTCTCCTAAATATTGCTTTTGCAGATAGAATTATTTTTTAAGATTCATTTATATCATATATTAATCCTCAAGATGATAGAGAAACCTAGCGAGGGTAAAGAGATAGGGAACATAGGTTTTTTTCTTATGCTAAAATTGAGATTTCTCTAGTGAATTCGAATAAGCAGTCTGAAAATTTACAAGTAAACTAGGAAAGATAAACTTCTTCATTTCCTCCAGATATTTAAAAAAAAATGTTATTTCAAGCAATAAATAATAAAGTGAAAGTCCTTTATAATAAAAATTGTTTTCGCTTTCAAATTGAAACGGTTTTTCATGTCTTTCAATGAGAGAAAACAAATGCTTTGATGTTGCTAAGAACACTTAGAAAAAAGCTTATATTCTCTCTCGCTCTCTGTCTCTCTCTCTTTCTCTACCCTTACTTTTCTTAAGGAGAAGACAAAAACATTTTCTTCTTTTCGATAACTTATGGATTCAAATGGTTCTTCCAGGAAAAGAAAAATTACCATAAAGGTATTGCCGTTAGTATTATTGCGAAGGAAAAATTTTAAATGTCTTTTATTTTTCATTTATTTATGTTATTTTTTCCACGGTAGCCTCCATCATGGAATAAATGTCGCATTCGGATCCAGCCATCTAAATTCAAACCATCCGATGTTTTTCCTTTGATATATTGGATTTCTCTAGCAAGATTAGGCGGACCAAGGCCTTCTACAAATCGATTTCTCAGAAAATTTTGTTAACAAATTTTTTTCCTCTGCTTTTTATTCAATATTACGAAAAAATAAGCTTTTCTTATCCACTATACTTAGGTTGACTTTTTTCCCTGAGACTGTCGGAAAGGAAATTAAAAATGAAGAGTTACTGTACCTCGTGCAACAATTGTTCTTGCGTTAGCGGAAGATTTTTATTTCGTCGAATCTGAGAGAAAATGATTTTTTTTTTTTGATGTCGGAGATTTGACTCTTCCGCGTCTGAGATGCAGTCACTCGAGAAATAAATTTCCTCAAGAAACAAACAAACAAAAAGAAAAAAATATCTAAGGAGATCTCATAGCCACAATACGTTCTGCTTTAAACCGAAAGATTTGCAATGGAGTAGTCTGAGTCACGCCGTAACTCACTTTTTCCCTATAACAAACACATAAAGGTTTAAGTAAAAATAAAAACTACAAATGAGATAATATAGAAAAGATTTCAGGCATATACATTTACTCGTTCAAAAGTTATTTAGAAAATAGGCAATTATACTTTTTTTTTAATTTTCGGTAGGCGGGATTTAGAAAATTTGTGAGAATTTAGAGGTCAGGATTTAATTAATAAGCCGTAACTTGTACTAATGTCCATACTAATATTAAAACCATTATAAATGAAATTAAATTTCAGCGTTACATATACAGGGGTTGAACAAAATAATATGATCATCTTTGAAATGAGACAAATAATTTTAATAGTGCGATAGCCCTCCTTTTGCATTAATTACAGTGTGTATCCGACCATTGGATGGACAAATACAAGTCTTGCACAACAGTCAAAAGGATACAAAACCAATCTTCTTGGAAAAAGGTCACTAATTCAGAAAGAGTCCTTAGAGGTGGAAGCTATTGCCAGCTTGGCCTCCAAAATCTCCACAAAGGTTCAATAAAATTAAGATCAGGGGACTGAGGAGGGCAATCAAGGTGTTAAATTCATCATCGTGTTCATTAAAACAGTCTCAGACAATTCGAGCAGTGTGAATAAGAGCATTATCGTCTTGGTCGTTCATCAGAGAACACAGTTTGCAGCATTGGATGAAGATGGTTGGCCAGAATACTGACATAATCCTATGGTGTAATCCGTCCAGGCAGGAAAACAAATAGGCCGAGATCACGGTAAGACATCCCCCCATAGCATCACTGATCCCCCTCCATGCTTAATTTAGGAAAAACACCAGTTCAACATCATAGGCTTCTGCTGGCATACTCCAAACGTAAACACGTCCATTTGCCTGGATTAGTGTGAACGACGATTCGTCTGACCAGATGACATTCTCCCTTTGTTGTTGCGTCAAATTTCTATGCTCGCGACACCATTTTCGTGTTTTCAATATTTGCATGGTATCCCAATAGTATAGGAATAGCCGCTCTGCCGTGTATCTTCGCTGCCTGCAGTTCGCGCCGGATAGTTTTTGTTGATACAGATTTCTGTAAATGTGTGTTCATCTCCGATGTTATCTGGGATGCTGTTGTCTTATACTTTCTGGCCATAACCCGTTTCAAACCCCTTCTGTCTCTATCAGTGAGCTTCGACTTTCGGCCACTGTTATTCTTGGCAGATTCCCTGTTTCTTATAGGCGTCATAACATTCGACACAGCATTTCTCCCGACCCCACATGCATGGTCGTTTTCGTTACTGAGGATCCGGGAAGACGGGCCCCAACAATCATGCCTCTTTCGAAATCTGAAAGGTCAGTCATAACGGAGTTTCAACGCCGCAATATATTTAGCATCCGCTAATAATAGAATGATGTGTGTACATTATCGCCCGCTAGGTGGCACGGTTCAAAACTACAGAGGGCGGGACTATACGACAGGTTTCTCTAGAGCACCGTATTTACATAGGTGTTCATATTATTTTGTCCAACCCCTATATTTATCTATCTATATTTATATAACTAGCAGAGGTACCCGACGTAGCCCGGGATAATTACACTTGTAGGTAAACAGAACAATCTCAAAAAATTAAATTAAAACTCCAAATTGGTTATGGTAAAGCATATTAATGAGAAAGATCTTATGACTAATAATGCAAGGAAAAGTTTGTGCAACAATAGGTATCAACAATGGTATCAACACGCAATGCACCATCACTATGCAGGGATTAACAATATATATCTCATGACCAACAATGCAAGGCAAAGTTTGTGCAATACAGATAAGTTTCAATTTTTTAAAATGCATAGAATTCCTGTTATTCAGGCTTTACTAAGGAAAGTTCTTTACTAAGAGTTCTGAGTACTTAACAATTTCTTGAAAATATTTAAAAATGATCAGTAACTGGAGATAATGGAGAGTTAGCAGACTATTGATAAAGAGTGGAAAGACGACAGAGGAAGCAGTGATTTTCTGAAACAAAAACTGAGCAAATTGCTGTTGCTCAGTTCCCTCCCCCCTCCCCTAGTTTTATTTTTTGTTATGAGATGTGTCTATTTGTGTGTGGGCAGGATAAGTGGGTGTGCCTTCCTTCCCTTTAGCTCCGTACTGTATTGAGCACATGGTAAGCAAGTAAATAGAAGAATCGGCGACCGCTAGACTACACAAAGTGATGAATGACCAAGTTATGCTTTAAGACATCGACAGAAGAGTGGGAATTGCACAACATCATGTGTACATCTAAAGTAAGATTGCGTGAGTAAGAAATTATTTAGACTAGTAGTGGCATACTTGGAGAGATCCATCCATTGTGAGCCTTTAAACAATTTTTTTCCAATTTTCATTAAGAAATTTTACTGTTTCATAATGTACTTACTTAGTGCTGCTTTTCATTTATAATAAATTGAGATGACATCAGTCAAGTTCCAGCACTCGCATTTGTTTTTATTGGTATAACTAATTTTATTTTACTACTAGCAAAGGTACCCGGCGTTGCCCGGGATAATTACAGTTGGATGTAAACAGAACAATCTCAAAAAATTAAATTAAATTTTGCAATATCTTAAAAATAAACCCATGAAAATGCTTAGAATTAATACAGTAAAAATTCATAATGAAAATTCGAAAAAAAGGCTCACAATGGTGGACCTCTCCAATAATTTCTTACTCACGTAATCTTACCTCAGATGTATGCTTAGTGTTGTTGCAAATTCCACTCTTCTCTCGATGTGTTGAAGCAAAACTTGGCCATTCATCACTTTGTGCAGTCTAGCGCTCGCCGATTCTTCTATTTACTTGCTTCCCATTTGCTCAATACATCACGGAGCTAACTGCCGTCTTTCCACTCTTTCTTAATAGTCTGCTAACTCTCCATTATCTTCAGTTACTCATCATTTTTAAAGATTTTCAAGAAATTGTTAAGTACTAAGAACTCTCTTTTCTAAGAAAAGCCTGAATAACAGGAATTCTATGCATTGTTACAAATTGAAACTTATCCATATTACATCATCATTTTATGTTCATTGTTATAATTCTTGGAAAGATTGCTTTAACATTACATCATCATTCTGTGCTCATTGTTATTGGTGAATTGCGCGTTGATACCATTGTTGATGCGAACACAATGGGCCTATTGTTGCACAAACTTTGCCTTGCATTGTTGGTCATGAGATATATATTGTTGGTTCATGCAGTGTGTTTGTGAATTGCGTGCTGATACCATTGTTGATACCTATTGTTGTACAAACTTTGCCTTGCATTGTTGGTCATGAGATATTTCTCATTAATATGCCTTGCCATAACCATGAATATCGATTTTTTATCGATATTTATTATTTTTCCGAAATCTGAGGTAGACAGTGACCTTCCTCATGCTTCGAAGGTCAAGTATGCGAAATTTCATCAAGATCGGAATAAAACTGTAGATTTGTATAAAAAACATACAAACAGACCCACCCACACACAAACATCCTTCTTTATATATATAGATAGATAACTGTACAAGAGTCGACTTTCGCCTTTCTTATGGCATCATCAGTTGTAATAGAGCTTTTACAGCACGTGACCATATAATGCACTATGGGTCTGGATCATTGTTAGCAAGTCAGCCATGTTGGATAACAAAAACGCTTTCGCACGCTATTCGCTATGGCAAGGTCAGCGTATTATACGAATCTTCCAAACAACAATACTCAACAACAATGCTTAACCGATTTCTTGAGTGAATGCGATGATTGAGAAAAGCGAAACTAGAGAGTAACGACTTTTTTGTGGTCCAGTATGGCGGCATTGACGTCATGATGACGCTTAGTGAAAAAGCCCTATTGTATATTTTAACAAGGATTTAAAGTTCTTATACAATTGTTAAGA
>JAHWFO010088598.1:62479-106655 GCA_023313115.1 Rhysida immarginata | reverse complement strand
GTTTTACTGTGTTTGTCTACGCAAACTTCAAACATAAACGTACGATGAAGGCCATTTTTTGCCAACCAAAGCAATGGCCGCCAGGCTTTCAAATGGGGACGCGGTGGCGGCGCTGAAAGCAGCTCATGAGCGATCTACTGATTTTATATCGTTGCGCTGCAGGGTGATCCGAAAGTCATTTCACCAAAACATATTGTTTTCAAGTTACTGCGTAAACTGACTTTTGGATCACTCTGTATAATTCTTTATTAAGAGCATAAGTATAAAAGCTACTTATAAGAATGCGCCCATGGTCTGTACGTTTATCCGGCCGTCCGGCCGTCCGCCGTTTGCACGATAACTTGAAAACGAATTAACTTTTTCAAAATCTGTTTTCAGAAATGTGACCATCAAAGTCTACCCCCGCAAGTCCGATCCCACTGGAACAATTGGGACTAAACTTCAGAGTAATGTAGATCTTGCCTACAGGAATCTGGATATTGAATTTCATGCCTTTACTTACCTAAATTGCACATAGATATGTTGCCCTCTCTGAATCCCACCCCCGTAATTCCGACCCCCGTATACCAATCAAAACCAAACTAAATAGTGCAGATGGACATGCCCATAGTAAGCTACATTCCGAATTTCAACCTTCTACCTCAAAAAAATGTAGAAATTATGAAGGGGACGGACTGACATTATAAACCCAATAAATAGCTCCATTCTTATTCAACTTACGAGGGTCAGTCAAATGAAAACCGGAAATATTTTTTTAAGCTCCTTTATTACAGACAGATTTGGTACAATAATATTCAATACCCATATTTTCGATGCATTCCGCCATCGAGTCGGGAAGGCATGGATACCTCGGGAAAAAAAAATCATATAATGGAGATCTTCCTTATAGGAATCTGCATATCGAATTTCACTGCTTTATATGCATAAATTCACTGCTAGACCTTTCGTTCCCTTCTAATTTTCACCCCCAAAACTCCGACCTTAGTGGGCTAATCAAAACCAAACTAAATAGTGAAGGTGCACATTCCAAATTTCAACCTTCTACCTCAAAAAGTATAGAAATGATGAAGGGTGATTCAAATCGAGTGTAGCTCCATTTTTCCGCTACTGAATAAGCTTATAGATTATGAGCACTTGAGCAATCGTGTGTCGACAAAGCGATTTCACGTGTGCGCGTCGATGTCAATAATGCTTCAAAGATGAACAGAAAGTAACAATGTATTCCTTCTTGACAAATCGACTGTTACATGACATGCCAGTATCTTTGAATTCTTTACACTCACTATTTTAGCACGTGAATTCGACTTGAAGGGATCCACAAAAAATTCTGAAAAGTTGATACGGCCGAGCTAAGACTTTGATGGTCATATTTCTGAAAACAGAATTTAAAAAAGTTAATTCGTTTTTAAATTATCGTGCAAACTGCGGACGGCCGGCCGGCCGGCCGGATAAACGTACAGACCAACGGCGCATTCTTATAATTAGCTTTTATGCTAAAGCTCCTAATAAGTAATACCTGTTTGCTAAATTAAATAAGTAATAAAATCTTGTAAACATTCCAAGGAGGAGCTTTAGCAGTGAAGCAGAAATACATTTATAAATTTATTAAAAAGAAATTAATCCACCCCGCTTCCCGAGTAGGGTAAGGCACTATTTTTACTCCTTTATCTGCACCTTTATCCTCTCCCCAAGTTTTTTAATCAATAAATTGGTTTTCTCGAACGTAATATGTAGAAAATGTAAAGAACCTCGTATCTTCTTTCCTTTCTCATAATTTTCGAACTTATGATATATCACATACCACAGTTGTCATAGTTCTAATGACCAAGTGACTGCCACTCCTACAAATCCGACCCCACTGGAACAATTGGGCCTAAACTTCATAGTAATGTTGATTTTGCCTAGAGGAATCTGGATACTGAATTTTATGCCTTTACGTACCTAAATAGTACCTATTTTCATGCTCGAAGGCTAAAACGCATCGTCATTTTTGTCAGGCAAACAGGAAGTGGAGCCAATGGAACCGCCCACTAATGAGCTAAACTTTTTTGATTCACCTGGCTGCATGCCAACGGGGCTCGTTGTCCTATTATATGGATCGGGAGGCCACGAATCTGAGGATATTGATAGGCGACTCCCAGCATAGCAATCACGTGCAAATTCGAGAGATCTTCACGGCACGTAACAATATGTCCAAAAATTCCGATATTGCTTCAAAAAGTTCTTCCAAACCGTGCCAGAGGCTTCTTCTGTCGTTTTTTGTTTGATATGGTTTAAGATCTTCTGTTGCATGTCTTCATGAGGAGCTTATAAAGATCCATAAATTAATGCGCTTCCTATATTTTTTGAAATTTTATATCAAGGTCGAAGCGCTAATCGTTTGCTAAATTAGTCGGTATTTGCTAAGCAACAACTCTACTAAAAATTTTATTACGTATAAATGGATTTTGAACCTGTTGAATGACTTTTTCCCATTAAAAATAACGAACTTTTTTCCTTAGAATATCTTTAAATTGCGTAACTGTCCGCATTTTTCGTTGAAGAGAAATAATCTACTTCCGATGATACCATCAAGACATTCGCCATAGACGACCATATTACTAAGCTGTAAAATTCACGAAAAGTATTCAGGCATGACTTATAGTTAGGCTTTTAACTTAACGGATGTATAAATTAAACCGTTTATTTTAATAAAATCTTGTAAACAGTCCAAGTAGGAGCTTTAGCAGTGGAGCAGAAATTCATTTATACATTTATTAATAAGAAATTAATCCCCCTCCCGAGTAGATCCTGCAGTCATCTATTTTTACCCTTTTTTCTACATTTTTTTACCTCTCAGCAAGTTTTTTAATCAAAAAATTAATGTTCTCGAACGTAATATGTAGAAAATGTAAAAAACCACGTATTTTCTTTTCTTTCTCATCATTTCCGAACGTATGATATATCATATGCCATATGTTGCCATACTTCTAAACACCAATGGACTGCCACCCCCTCAAATCCGACCCCAATGGAACAACTGGGCCTAAACTTCATAGTAATGTAGATCTTGCCTAGAGGAATCTGGATACTGAATTTCACGCCTTTACGTATCTAAGCGAAAATAGATATGTTGTCCTCTCTGAATCCCACCCCCGTAATTCCGATCCCGGTGTACCAATCAAAACCAAACTAAATAGTGCAGATAGACATGCCCATAGGAAGCTACATTCCGAATTTCAACCTTCTACCTCAAAAAATGTAGAAATTATGAAGGAGACGGACTGACATTATAAAACCAATTTGTAGCTCCCTTCTTCCGCTACATAATACATGTAATACAGATTAGGAGCACTTGTGCAATCGTGCGTCGACAAAGCGATTTCACGTGCGCGCAGCGATGCTTAAAAGATGAACAGAAAGTAACAATGTATTCCTTCTTGACAAATCGATTGTTATATGACATGCCATTATCTTTGTATTCTTTACACTCACTATTTTAGCACGTGAATTCGACTTGAAGGGTTCCACGAAAAATTCTGAAAAGTTGATACGGCCGAACTAAGACTTTGTTGGTCATAATTCTGAAAGCAGAATTTGAAAAAGTTAATTCGTTTTCAAGTTATCGTGCAATCGGCGGACGGCACATTCTTATACAGATCAAGGGCGCATTCTTATAAGTAGCTTTTATGCTAAGGCTCCTAATAAAGCGAAAAGCTAAAACGTCGCTAATTTCATTAAATTCGCTGATCTCTATCATATTATTGCTTTTCCATAGTTTTAGGTCCATGTTTTAACTTTTTTTATTTGAGTTGTTCATTAATTTTTTTTTCTCTGTGACGTTCTTAGACTCGGCGCCATTTGTCGCCGTTTTTTGATATTTTGATTTTTCTTTTCTTTTTCTGTTATTTTGTAATATTATTATTACCCATACTATGTGTGCTTTATTTATTTAATTGTTCCATTACCTGTTGTGGGTGTCCAGCCTGTTGGGGGACATCATTGGGTACCTCCTCCGGTATTTCTGTTCTGGGTTTCCCAGTTGATGTTGTTACATTATTCAATTTATGAACGGGGCCCACGCGTAGTTTGCGCGGTAATTAGTCTTATCAAATTCAATTCATTCAAATAGTTTCGTTTGATCATTAGATGGACTCACATTTTCTCCCTTATGATTGATTGATGATAAAAATTGTTGTTCAGACAACAATAGTCAGGTGACTTTTCAGTTCCGGTGTGTGGTTTAAGTAAGCACCAACAATGCTTAAACGTGCAGCAACAATAAAAATTGTTTCCGTGTTCCCCTTTATTAGGAGCTTTAGCATAAAAGCTACTTATACGAATGCGCCCTTGGTCTATACGTTAATCCGGCCGTCCGGCCATCCGCCGTTTGCACGATAACTTGAAAACGAATTAACTTTTTCAAATTCTGTTTTCAAAAATATGACCATAAGTCTTAGCTCGGCCGTATCAACTTTTCAGAATTTTTCGTGGACGCCTTCAAGTCGAATTCACATGCTAAAACAGTGAGTGTAAAGAATACAAAGACAATGGCATGTCATATAACAATCGATTTATCAAGAAGGAATACATTGTTACTGTCTGTTCATCTTTTAAGCATTACTGACATCGGCGCGCGCACGTGAAATCGCTTTGTCGACGCACGATTGCACAACTGCTCATAATCTATATTATTCAGTAGCGTAAGAATGGAGATACTTATTGGTTTTCATAGTGTCTTAACTGTGTAACCCTTCATAATTTCTACATTTTTTGAGTTAGAAGGTTGAAATTTGGAATGTAGCTTCCTATGGGCATGTCCATCTGCACCATTTAGTTTGGTTTTGATTGGTAGGCTGGGGTCGGAAATACGGGGGTGGGATTCAGAGAGGACAACATATCTGTGCTTTTTAGGTACGTAAAGGCGTGAAATTCAGTATCCAGTTTCCACTTGGCAAGATCTACATTACTATGAAGTTTAGGCGCAGGTGTTCCATTGGGGTCGAATTTGCGAGGGTGGTTGTCACGTGCTCTTTAGAACTATGCCAACATACAGGATATATCACACGTTCGGAAATGATGAGAAAGGAAAGGAAATACGAGCTTTTTTAAACTTTCTACATATTACGTTCGAGAAATTAATTTTTGATTAAAAAACTTGGGGAAAGGTAAAAAGTGTAGATAAAGGGGTAAAAATAGATGACTTCAGGAACTGCTACTTGCCGTACACAGGGGGAGGGGGATTAATTTTTTTTTAAATGTATAAATGTATTTCTACTTCACTGCTAAAGCTCCACCTTGGAATGTTTAAAAGATTTTATTTTGAAAATATTTTAACTTTCAAATTTTAAACTCAAGCTTATCGATGGAGGGTCGATCTTACAGTTAGAGACATTCCTATTCTACTTATAAGAATGCGCCTTTGGTCTGTACGTTTATCCGGCCGTCCGGCCGTCCGCCGTTTGCACAATAACTTGAAAACGGATTAACTTTTTTAAATTCTGTTTTCAGAAATATGACCATCAAAGTCTTAGCTCGGCCGTATAAACTTTTTAGAATTGTTCGTGGACCACTTCAAGTCGAATTCACGTGCTAAAACAGTGAGTGTAAAGAATTTAAAGATACTGGCATCTCATATAACAATCGATTTGTCAAGAAGGAATATATTGTTACTCTCTGTTCATCTTTTAAGCATTATTGACATCGGCGCGCGCACGTGAAACCGCTTTGTCGACGCACGACTGCTCAAGTGCTCATGATTATGGAAAAATGGAGCTACTTATTGGTTTTATTTTACACACGATTTGAATCACCTTTCATCATTTCTACATTTTTTGAGGTAGAAGGTTGAAATTCGGAATGTAGCCTACTTTGGGCATGTGCACCTTCACTGTTCAGTTTGGTTTTGTTTAGCATACTAAGGTCGGAGTTTTGGGAGTGAAAATTAGAGGGGGCCAAAAGGTCTAGGTGTATTTATGTATATAACGGAGTGAAATTCGGTATGTAGATTCCTAAAAGTAAGATCTCTATTATATGAAGATTTTTTTCCCCGAGGTATCCATGCCTTCCGGACTCGATGGCGGAATGCATCGAAAAGATGGGGACTACATTGAAAAATAATGTATCAACTCTGTCTGTAATAAAGGAGTTGGAAAAAAATATTTCCGGTTTTCATTTGACTGACCCTCGTAAATAGAATAAGAATGGAGCTACTTATTGGTTTTATAATGTCAGTCCGTCCCCTTCATGATTTCTACATTTTTTGAGGTAGATGGTTGAAATTCGGAATGTAGCTTACTATGGGCATATCCATCTGCCCTATTTAGTTTGGTTTTGATTGGTATACGGGGTTCGGAATTACGGGCGTAGGATTCAGAGAGGGCAACATATCTATGTGCTATTTAGATACGTAAAGGCGTAAAATCCAGTATCCAGATTCCTCTAGGCAAGATCTACCTTATTATGAAGTTTAGGCCCAATTGTTCCAGTGGGATCGGATTTGCGGGGGTGGCAGTCACTTGATCCTTAGAACTATGGCAACATATGGCATGTGATATAACATACGTTCGGAGATGATGAGAAAGGAAAGAAGATACGAGGTTTTTTACATTTATTACATATTACTTTCGAGAAAGTCAATATATTGATTAAAAAAAACTTGGGGAAAGGTAAAAAGTGCAGATGAAGGGGTAAAAATAGATGACTTGCCTTATCTACTCTGGGGGGCCGGGGGGGGGTTAATTTCTTTTTAATAAGCGTATAAATGTATTTCTGCTTCACTGCTAAAGCTCCTCCTTGGAATGTTTACAAGATTTTATTGTAAAATAAATTATATTCTAAAACATTATTCATATTTCTCTAAAGCTTTTGTAACAATTTTAACGTTCAGAATAAGACATTATACTGTTGCTAGATCATAAACTTGTATTTGTATAAAATTACTTTGATTTTTTAAAATAAATCTTTCATGTTTAAAATGATGTGTTTTTAATCATTAATAGTAACTAATCTTTTTCACTGATTATATCATCCAATTTTTTTCACTGACTATTATCATGCACTTGAAGTTTCACTTCGTTGGGGGTCCCACGACACACAAGTTGTTTTTTTTTTAATTACAACTTAAAATTTGTCGCTTTAAATTTTTCGCCTTTCTTTATTAGGAGCTTTAGCATAAAAGCTACTTAATGAATGCGCCCTTGGTCTGTACGTTTATCCGGCCGTCCGGCCGTCCGCTGTTTGCACGATAACTTGAAAACGAATTAACTTTTTCAAATTCTGTTTTCAGAAATATGACCATCAAAGTTCTAGCTCGGTCGTATCAACTTTTCAGAATTTTTCGTGGACCCCTTCAAGTTGAATTCACGTGCTTAAACAGTGAGTGTAAAGAATACAAAGATAATGGCATGTCATATAACAATCAATTTGTCAAGAAGGAATATACTGTTACTTTCTGTTCATCTATTAAGCTTTACTGACATCGGCGCGCGTACGTGGAATCGCTTTGTCGACGCACGATTGCTCAAGTGCTCAGGTGCTTATTAAGTAGCGGAAGAATAGAGCTACTTATTGGTTTTTATAAAGTCAGTCCTTCCTCTTCATAGTTTCTACATTTTTTGAGATAGAAGGTTGAAATTCGGAATACACACTACTGTTTATAAAAATCGCAACACCCTGATGGAATAGCCCAATCTGTATTAAATTTGGAGCATTTGCATATCATGGGTCAGAAAAGAAACCATTAGATTTTCAGGTCAATACAATGCGTTTTATTGTCACATTAGTATCGGGTGAAACCACCGTGGGATGCAATTACAGCCTCTAAACGTCGTGGCATTGAGTCAAACAAGCTCTGAATAAGGGCCTGGGGAATGTCCTGCCATGCTCTGTCTACACGGGTATACAGTTCATCCACAGTTGCTGCTGCAGGAGTCTGAAGAGCCAATCGATGAGCAACCCTGTCCCACACATGTTCGATTGGGGACATGTCTGGTGAACGAGCAGGCCAGGGGAACAAGGGCGTCTGATGTGCTTGGAAAAAGGCGAGGACATTTCTGGCCACATGCGGTCGGGCATTGTCCTGTTGGAATACAGCGCCTGGAAGGTTCTGCAGGAAGGGGGTGACCTCGGGTTGCACAACTTCCCTGATGTACCGGTCACTGTTCAGATTGCCATGGATTCTGATCAGACGGGAACGGCCATGGTAACTGATTGCACCCCACACCATCACCCCTGGCGTTTGTCCTGAATGACACTGTTGGATGCATTCTGGAAGGTCGCGCTCGCCACGATGTCTTCTGACTCGTATCCTGCCGTCATGGTGCTGCAAGTTAAACTTGACTCATCCGAAAACACAACTTGTTGCCATTCAGCTTGCCACTGTTGGTGTTGATGGTCCCATTGCAACCTGAGGCGCCGGTGGTTTTGAGTCAAAGGAATCCGCAACAATGGTACTCATGCCATCAATCTTCTGGAAATCAAATGGCGTCGTACAGTGCTAGCAGACATTGTCCTGCCTACTGTAGCACCCTACTGTTTTGCTAACACTGTGGAAGTGGCTGTACGATCTGCTACACACATGCGATAGAGGTGTCTGTCATCTCGCGGTGTCATCGTGCTGGGTCTTCCTGAGCCTGGTCTTCGTTGTGCCCTGTTCTCTTCGCTCCACTGCCTCCATGCACGCATAATTGTCGTTGCATTACTTTCTACACGAGCAGCAATGTCAGGATACGACCATCCCGCTTCACGCAGACCAATTATGCGTCCTCTTTCAAAGTCTGTCAGCTGTTGATATGGTACCCTTCGTCGTCGTCGAGGCATGGTGTTCTTGCAAGCAATTACTCTGAAAATCTAATCATTTATACTCTGACCCATTGTATGCAAATATTGCAAATAGCATATGGATTAGACCATTCCATCAGGGTGTTGCGATTTTTATAAACAGTAGTGTAGTTTACTATGGGCATGCCCATCTGCATTGTTTAGTTTGGTTTTGATTGGTACAATGGGGTAGGAATTACGGGAGAGGGATCACGGGGGGGGGGGGCAACATATCTGTGTGATATTTAGGTACGTAAAGGTGTGAAATTCGGTATTCAGATTCCTCTAGGCAAGATCTACAGTACTATGAAGTTTAAGCCCAATTTTTCTATGGGGGTCGGATTTGTGGGGTTGGCGGTCACTTGGTTTTTAGAACTATGGCAACATATTGGGAAGTGGTGAAAGTCGCAAGGTGCAAAGTCTTTCATCTATGAATTGTAGGCGCTGCAACGCCTCTGGTGTGTGGCGATCGTGTGCGGGTGGGCCTTATCATGCTGCAGAAGAGGGTCCAAAGCTGCCATTCATAACATATGGCATGTTATATATCATACGTTCGGAAATGATGAAAAAGGAAAGAAGATACGAGGTT
This sequence comes from Rhysida immarginata, assembly GCA_023313115.1. Taxonomy (NCBI): domain Eukaryota; kingdom Metazoa; phylum Arthropoda; class Chilopoda; order Scolopendromorpha; family Scolopendridae; genus Rhysida; species Rhysida immarginata. The sequence continues at coordinate 97,267 of JAHWFO010088598.1, read as the reverse complement.
TTTTACATTTTATACATATTACGTTCGAGAAAATCAATTTTTTTGATTAAAAAACTTGGGGAGAGGTAAATAGTGCAGATAAAGGGGTAAAAATAGATGACTTCAGGATCTGCCACTTACCTTCCCCTACTCGGGGGGGGGGGGGGGGAATTTCTTTTTAATAAATATATAAATGTATTTCCGCGTCACTGCTAAAGCTCCTCCTTGGAATGTTTACAAGATTTTATTTATAGTTCGATAATCTTCTTCCCATGTTAAAGAGAGTGACGATTATAATTTCTAAATATGCCTAATTAAATTTTTGAATATTTTATCTTGCCTCCAGAAAATTTTTTCTTGAATATGTTAGATCTTCAAATACTTTTCATGTTCCATAAAAAGACTGCAAATGATACCACAGAAATGACCGTATTTCAAAAATAACCTTTGCTTTAAACATTATTCGTTGATCTTAAATGTATACATTTTGTTATAAATAAAATCTTTACATTTTGTTTTTATAGATAAAATCTATATGGCAGTTAAAAGGAACAGATGCTTGTTTGTCTAGTAAATTTACCCCGGTTTCTAATGACAAAGCAATTCCCCGGAAATGCCATCCTTAAAAGCATTTTTTCTTCTCCACATCCAAGGGTACAAGCAAACGGTATCAGAAAATTCCATTAATCAGAGTCTAAGAGAAGTCCAGTAAAACTTTTTAACAATCCAAAATAGTCTCCAGAAGCAATAAAAAAGACCATCTTTCCTGGAATGAATGAGGTCGTTCGATCAGATCCACTCTCAGGCAGAGAGTGAACGAAGAAGCAATAATATACGTTAATAGGAAGATATCCAATTAAGATAATAATCGATATTGTTCTGTATATTTAAATGTACATCTTTCTTATTTTTTCCCTTTACTTCTAGGAATAAGAAAGCCTAAATCTTTATAAGGACATATATTGAATACAAATCATATTAAACTACTCAGAATGGCCTACCACCCAATTGGATCAACTTTATTGGAATCTACGCTATTCATTTTTATATGTAAGGATACATGTCTGAATAGAAATATTAAATAACTAAATTAAACAGTATTTTTTCCTTGTAAATCATAAAATCTGAAATCGTTTGAAACGAATTCTAAAATATTCTTTATTACATCGTGAAAATTCTAGACCTCATACTGAAACTCAAAGTAACTTTGTTCCATGCCCAGATCAAACATTCCACTAGCTTCCAAATTAATTCTTAATCTACATAATATCCCACGTAAACATGGCAATAATCAATTTTTTATCCCTGAATTAGGTCTCGTTCATTTCGCAAAAGGGAAACCCGCAGGGAAGTTACTTCTTCGCCTTTGTACACTTTGAAATCAAAATTTAATAACCACAGCACATGGGTTTAATAATAGGTAAGAGTTCATCGTTTAATAACTTGGTTATGATCCATTTTTTGGAGAGCTGTAGGAACGATAATTTTTTTTAAAATTTAATTCCGAATCAACCAGAAGAAAGGATATTCGAAGCGCAATAAAAAAGAGCCATGAAATGTGATCGGCTAAAGAGCAACGTTCATTTCATGGAGGCCTCAAGTGCTTTCTCCAAATCCAAGTCACCGTGGACATTGAGATCTTTCCCCATTTCCTTTTTCATATCAAATTTTTTTTTCATATCCTCTCCAAAAAAGTTGGTTTTCATCTCCGTCGAACTCCTATAGAGGAGGATTGCACCGTTTGCCTCGCCGGGAACGAATGCGAAATCCCAAAGATGGTGCTTGCTAAAAGAGGATGACGGAGAGAGGGAGGGAGAAAATATTGAAATATTCCATTCATGTGACCAAAACGTCCTTGGAACTATTCGTTTTTTTTTCAAATCATTTTTTTTATTCTCATTAAATTTCGAATGAATATTGAATATAAGAGTGGAAGAACATTTCTTTAAAGTCATTCAATAGAAAGTTGACAAGAAATAAATAATGTAAAAATATTTTTCACGTTGACGAAGGTTTTCGATGATTTTGAATATTTGAATAGTACTGATGAGAATTTGCACAGAAAAGCTTTATTTTCAGTAAAAGGGGGGGGGGATAAAAACGCAAAAAAACAAAAAAAACAACAAAAAAAAATGGCTGATTGATCAGTTATTTCAATGCCGTGTTCATTTTAAATTATTACTTTATTATTTACTGCAAACAAATTATTTACTGGAGCAATTTTGAAACATTTAATCGGTATACCAAATTTTACATAATTTCAAGCACATAAAAAATATTAAAATTGAAGGACAACTCTATGCAAAAAATCGATTATATATATATATTTTGCAGAATACTATTCTTTGATATAAATATAACATATTTCCGTTGAAATTTTTACTTTTGATCCATAATTTTAATATAAGAAACTGCTTTGAAAAGCGAAAAACAGTGCTTTTGCACTCTCCTTCCGCTGGTCATTTTTTCCGGAAGTGACGTAGTTTGAGTCAAACGAGGCAATAAAAAACCAGGCCCAGGCCAACACCTCCTAGACAGAAGGCCTGCTAACGAAAACGTCATACATTGTTATATCATCATTAGTCGACCAAATTTAGGGCTTCTTATTGGTAGAAATAGGATTAAGAATGGTCGACTGATAGTGATGTAACAATATATGATGTTTCCGTTATCAGGCCTTCTGTCAGGTGGTGTTGCCCAGAAGAGGGAAGTCACCTGACCACAGCAGGAAAGGGTGGGAGGTTCTAGACATTTAGGCGCCCACTACTTAGGTCATTTTGCGCCTTTTACACAAGTTATATCTGTACGCAGCCCGGGACAAACACAAATATCCATGCCCACGGCGGGATTCGAACCCACGGCCAGGCTGACTCGAGAACACAAAGCCTACGCCCTAGCCCTCTCGGCCACTTGGCCGGCCAGCAGGAAAGGCCCTGATGCAAAAAGCACGGACTTCTGGAAACTACCATGCTTTCAGATAGTGTCAAGAACAATGACGTGTATTAAAGATAGACTCCGAAGCAATTGTTGCAATTTGAAGCAAATTGGGAAGCTCCATGCCCAGAACTGTCATGGCCGAAAGTGAGTGAAGATGATGCAAAATACATGGCTAAACATGAGAGTAGCTGATTAATAATTATTTCACACGCCGATCACGGACTGATAAGTTTATCTTTTCGTTTACTTTGTATTTGAAGAATTTTATTATATTTTATAAACAATTTTTCGATCATGGTTTCAATTTCAATTTCGTTTCGATCGTCGTTCAGTTATGTATTTTCATTTTAGTTACGTATTTTTGATTTATGCTTGTGGAAAGTGATTCCTGATCTTTTTTCGTGTCTGTTTGTAGAACAACTTTGAGGAATGATTTTGAATTAATTATTCCTCGGGCCCAAAACTTTCAAAAACAAAGCAGCCAGACAGCCAATTACACCACGGCTCACTCCTGCCCAGAACTGTCATGGCTCAATTTGCTTCACCGTGATAGATAAAGGCCTGCTCATTCACTATGAAATCGTGAAATCAGGGGCAGCAACTGTTATGTCTTTTTGCCGGTAGAGGCCTCCAGTAGGAAGCACAAGCACGGCCTTCTAGAAAGCACAAGCACGGCCTTTAAGAAAGCACAAGCACGGTAGTTTCTAGGAGGCCGTGGCACAAGACCTCAAGCAACGTTGCCAGTTTGGCATTTTTTTCATGCGCTTGTCCTTTGTTAGACATTATTAATAAAAATTAAATAATACAGAAAACAATGAAAACATGAAGAAGGGCTTTTAAAAAACTGCCCTTCAAGTTTTAAAACTTCGATAGCATTATATAAAATATTTTATATAACTAATAATTCTAATGATTTTTGCTCACGCAATCTTTCACTTATAAATAAAAGACAGCCAAATGATCCATAATGTTATCTACAAGTAGGATAATAAAATGATCGCTTTTGTTCTGTTAGATACGGATACCAGGTCGTTTTACTGGTTCAATCATGTTGCTCATCAAAAAAGACACCTCTTACAGGGAAGAAAAACCGATGATCAGTCTCTTTAATAAGGGTAATTGTCAACATCGTGAATGTATTATAATTACAAAATTCTTTTGCCAATGTAATTCCGATGGATAAAATGAGCCCAAACCTTTCAATTTCCATTCGGGAAAAAAATGCAGATGCAGTATTTGAAATTACATGTTTTTCCTAACACCAGGGTGTAAATAAATACAAATAAAGCAAGATATTCAAAAATTAAATTTGGCAATTAATGATTTTTCGATTGAAAAATGGAAGGAAAAATTCTGCGACCTGGATTCGAACCAGGAACCTCGACTATCATGGCCGACGCCTCTCCAAACCATCAGAAAGTTGATGAACTCACAAGTAAATGATAATGAATTTAAACTGGAGATGCTCTCCAAGCATAGGTAATGATTTTTTGATTGAAAAATGGAAGGAAAAATTCTCTCTTGGGCTTTCAACTGTGACAACTTGGTTGTCTTTAAGACACCTTGAGACAGCTTGGCTGTCCAGGGTCGAGTTTTTGGACATGAGATCGCGGTTTAGAAAGCATCGCTCATACGTCAAAATTGCATAAGATCAGAGCAATTACCATTGGAAGGCTTTGACATTACGCAATTTTGACGTATGAGCGATCCTTACTAAACCGCGATCTCATGTCCAAAAACTCGGCCCAGGTGTCTGCGATAGCCCAATTGGCAGAGGACTTTACGTGCTTTCGATAAATGAACTGGAGAGCTGGAGCAATCTCAATTACCTTTCTTTGATGAAAAAAACATTTAGATTATATGTAAGCAGTACACAAATATCTACCAATGACTTGGAAGCATTCGTTGATACAGCTTTTTCTGGTTTTGCCGTGGATGAAGTGATTCCTATTAAACGTCTAAATAATGGCCTGAATGGTGCATAACTTTTTCATGGAGAAACCCTTGCATTTATGAGATCAAGTGATTCGAGTAATCGATTTAAACCGATTTAATTGATCAGATAATAAACCGATTGAACTAACTGATAGTTTTTGTTAATCGACTATACTTATCGATCACTCAAAATTGCTCAACCCTACTACCCTCTACATTTCGTTTCACTCGCGAATACATGACATCAGCCCCGGAAAATTTACGAAGATTACCGAAGCAAAATGTTACGGCGCTCCTTTGCAAAAGTTCTTCTAATAAATTAATAAAATAAATAATAAATTAAAAAATGGTTATTAATAACTATGCAGATTTTTTTATTGAATGGCAATTAGATAATTTTAATAATCTAGTTTTAAAAAATAAAAATTTGTTTAGAATCTTCAAAATCCATTCGTCTGCTGTTCTTTCATAGGATGTAGTTCCATTGCTTTCATGTGAATTGTATTCGTGCGTATTTTTGAGCGATGGAAGAAAAGATGTTCCGTCAAGCACCTATGAGCGTAATTATGGGGTTTTGTGTGGCTAAGTACGCTCAAATTCTTTCGTTTTCGCGGTTTATTTTGAAAGAAACAAAATAGTGCGGTTTCTATTTTTGAAATCATCAATGGTTTATTCAGGCGAATAAAATATTTCAGTAAGATAATAAAATTAGTTTCGTTACCTTGTAAGATAAGGTATCTTCCAAAAATATAGAGACAGCACTGTAATCTGAAAAAAAGTACCATAGAGTCACTGCAATCTGTTGTGAATTTTTTAATGAATTTAGTATGTTATATAATTAGGAAATTCCTACATCTCTTGGAATGTTGATTAAGCACATAAATAATTAATTAAACATTTAGAGCAAATGGTCAGCTTCATTGTCTCATAAATATAAAGACTCCTCCATATTACTGAAATGAAATCATCCTGAAGCAAAAAAGTAACTGCTTATAGTCGATTAAACGAGAGCTACTCCTGTTTTTTGACGAGAAGAGATATTTCATCGTGTTAGCAATGATATACAATGCCAAGTGCAACAGAAATTCGCGATAGTGATTTTTGTGATGTTGGCATTTGAAAGCCGAAGGATAAACTATAAAAAGCATTTGCATTGCAACAGGACCATCAAAATCATCTGTCTATGGAATAATTTCTAAAGGACATACAAGTAACATTAGGAAATGGAGATCTGGAAGGCATGAGAGCCCATGGATCAGGATGATCAAGGAATTCTGGCACATGCAACGAAGGACCATCGTAGTCTTCAACAAATATTCTCTGAAATGGGAAATGTTCCTTGAAGATCAACCATTCACCGTCGCCTACAAAATAATTCTAATGCTATTTATGGGAAAATAGTCAAGAAACTACATCTAACACTTTAACATGTTACTTGCAAGATTGAAACGCATATCTTGGGACGAGGAGCTGTCTGCTATCTTCAGCGATGAAAAAAAAAATGGAATCGCCAATATCAGATCCACGTAATGCAATGTCCAGCAAGAAATCTTGATCTGAACCTCAAAGACAACCTATGGGGTATGAAACTAGGTTGTACCGAGATGGTCAGCAATATTCGCCTGCCAGAAAATTTTCAAAATTTGATTAAATCAATGAAAAAATGTGTGTTCACACTGATCAGAAACAATTGTCGTTTTATTTAAAATTTCTTATTTTTTGTATAGTCTCTATACTAACGGGACAATTGAACTGACCAACTATATTGTTAGTTTAATATTTATTAATTATGTCTTTGACCAACATGCCTATAATTCTAGGGATTGTTTCACTGTACTTGAGAAAATTATTTAAAAAATTGACAATCGATTCCAGTAACTCTAAGCTTCCTTTTTTTTCAAATAACACTGCTGTCTCTATATTTTTAGGGCAGATATTAATTTGAATGAAGTGTACTTTATTCGGATCTACCACAGCAGGATTCACTTTACAGAGATGAATTAAAGATATGGTCAGATGCAAATTTCTTAACATTAATAATATTTTCTGTATAACAGCTGAAAACTTTAAATATACCTTAATACGTAAGTATTAGATAACTAGAATTGTTAATCTTGAAGAAACTCATTTAACGTATGAAGATTAATAAAAAGAAAATAAATAAATAAAATTTCCGCTAGCCTCCTTAAACTGATTAAGTTCTAAACCCTCAGTCTTTTGAGTCAAAGTAATGAATTAAGTCTGACGTTCGTACGCTTCACAAAGTAGGAATTTGGGCCGATAAAAGCTGCTTTGCCAAAGGAGATTAAAAGTGAGAATGAGAGCTCTCCCACGTCTTTCAATTAACCGGTTCATTTATTTCTTGCGAACGCTGATCATCAACAACTATCTATTTAAAAAAACCTTTTCATTATTTTTCCATACTTAAAGGAATAAGAATTTCAATAAATAGTCTATTAATTCACATATTTATTGAAACGGATAAAACGTTAATTTCATAATAAAATACTTCTATTAATTACCATTTATTTTCATCTATTAATTGCTGTATAAATACGGAAAAAAGTTAACCCTTTAATATAATTAAAAACCGGATGTTATTTAAAATATACAATTTGTAGATAGATTTTATATAAGCATTGATTATCATCAGGGTAAGCAGGATTTTGCAAATACATAAAAATGTATGTATTTTCTACACTGAACAAAGAAACACGCAAATCAGTATCGTATATCCATTGGAACTGTTTGTGGTCCAAAATAACGATCCACAATTGGGTCACATGGATGGAAAAACGAGTTCTGTTCTGGGAATTCCAATTAGAGAAATTTGATGATCATATAAGGTGATAAAGGTGAAGTCTTTCTCATGCTCAGCAACCATTTCTGCACGATTTTGCACGAAGTGTTGTGTTTATTGAAGTGTTGACATCACGCCGCATTAACAAAGTAATCCTCATACTTGGATAATGTTAAGAAGATGTCGCTGGAGTTAATTTTCGCCATTATATGTGCTCTGCTATAAGAAAAATATTTCTTCCATTTACGCTTATACAGGGTGATTTTGAAAAAGTGTGTACGTATAACTGTAAGTGATGACAGAGGTGACCAGAATGAACATTTTCTTTTATTACAATGTGGGGTGGCAAGTACATTGTTCAGGAGCTATCACGTTTTATGTTTATTGCTTGAATTAATCCTCATGCAACGCGAACTCGCGGGTATCAGCATCGCTTCAATGTGAACGTGTGAACTGGGTGTCATTGAAAATCATCTATTGGGCCCGTACGGGTGAGAATTACAGTCGGTTTCTGCAGGAAACTCTCCCCGAGCTCTTCGATAACATCTCTCTGGATTTTCGACAAAACATGTGGTCCATGCATGATGGATCTCCGGCACACTTTGCTCGGACAGTGCGCGATACTCACCGCCTTCCCAGGAATGGATTGGGAGAGGTGGGCCTGTAGCCTGGCCAGCTCGCTCACCTGACCTCAACCCACTTGATTTCTTTATATGGGTCCATCTTCAAAGCCTAGTGTATGAAACACCTCTGGACACAGCAGATGATGTCTTTTACACGAATTGCTGTTGCTGCTGGTGTCATTCAAGATACTCCAAACATGTTTCACCGGGTGCGAGATTTCAAACGTCGGCGATGTCAGCTATGTCGCACCACTGGTGGCCATCACTTCGAACATTTGCTTTGAACTCGCTTCGTTATTGTACGTATTGTTTATAGCTTTTGTTGTCTCTTTTGGTTGGGGTCTAAACCAAAAGAAAAAATGATGTACACGAAACCGTATTATTGTCATTAACTGTCTTGCACATAAAACCTGATAGCTCCTGAACAATGTGCTTGCGACCCCATATTGTATTAAAAGAAATGTTCATTCTGGTCACCTCTGTCATTGCTTACACACATTATCAGAATCACCCTGTATATCCAATACAAATACAATGTGATACGAACATACATACGAGTTTTTGTAAATCTGATTTGATTAAAACGATTACTTAAGAGTTTCAGGAAATAATGTCATAATGCGAAAGATAAGGACGTGATGTGTCAGCATGATTTACATGATATTACCAAGAAACTGTAATGAACCGACATGCATAGACCTAAATGTTTTTTGAACTTTACAGCTTCATTTGATTGCTTGGTAACGCCGACTTTGAATGATTTTTCACGTAAATCGCCTCAACTAAAAAGGATGACGAAATCCTTTTATGAAACTTTGCATTTTCAATGGCTGATAGTTAGAACTCTATTAAAGGCGAATAGTTCTATATTTTTAAGTTAATAGTGCCCAATGAAGAACAGTAATATTCAAGCTACATAAAATAACCATTGAAGACGTATTAAATATCAATCACACATGAAAGATTACTATTAAGTTTATACACGGCGTAAGTGGTTTACATGTTTTTTTTAATAAAATAGGTTAAAGTAGACTAACATATTTTGACAGATAAATAGCTATTTGTTGTAGTGAAAGAAAGCTTCACCATCATCACTAAAATATTTTCTGTTGTAGAACTGGATTGCTCGAGTTTGAATACTTTTAAAAAGTTAAGCATCACCAGAAGACTATCGAAAAAAATTTACATAAAAAAAGGAAGAAAGGGAAAGGTTGGAAGGAAAAGCAGAACAAAATAGAGTGTTGGTTGGTTTAATCTGATTATAAACTGTGTGAATTTACAGAATTAAGAGTGTAGAAACTACATATGCTTTTGTTTATGTTGACAATCTATTGAAAATGCTTATAGAATGAAAATAGCCAAATTATCTGTCTACAATTTATAAATAAAGTCCATTATATTTTCATCATTCGGAAATATACTTTCTTCTCCATTAAAATTGTGTTTGGTCTTTACTAATCATCTTATCTCCGAAATGTCAAGCTTCTTTAATGTTTTAATGTCTTAACTGCTTCTGCAGCAAAAATCTTAATTAAATAAGCTAGAGCATCAAGACGAAGAAAGTTATATGAGGAAAGGGGTACGGGAAAAAAGTTCACGGGGCCATTTTCTTTTTCTTCTTCTTCTTCTTTTTTTTTTGTCGCTGAGATTTTACTCGTCGAGTCGGAGTCTTTAAAGAGGAAAATTGGAAGCCGTAGGATCTAAGAGAATTTGAACCAGTGATCACCTTTTCTCTAAATCCGCTCTTTTTATTGATATTTGTGGGTGTATAACCCCCCTTCTTACCCTACCTTAGGTTGGTGACTCGCTGTTGTAACGCTCCATCGGATTTCTCACCCACGCTCAATCTGCTCCATCTGAACGGATGACCAATTTCTCCCTCTCCAAGCAAAGGAATGTCTTCTTCTCTTCCGAAGACTGTGAAGAAAAAAAAGGAAGAGAGAGAGAGAGAGAGGCAGAAAACGGACGAAGAAAAACACAATGGCTTCATTCCTCCTCTCGTGATCAATGGGGGAAAAGTGAAGGGGAAAAAAAAACAAGGAAAAAGTTCGCGAAGGAGAGAGAGAGGAGAAGCGAGCCACTCCTGTTTGAAAGCTCGTTATACGGATCTTCACTTTAAACCCTTACAGGGAATTACTTCCCATTGTGAACGAAAGCGAATGAAAATTGACAAAGTTGTGCTGTTGTGTCTGGACGAAGAAACACTGTTATCTGAACTGTAATGTTTTTACCTCTTAAGCTGCGAAACTTTCATATGAGGCTTTTTAACCATCAAAAGTTCTCATTATTAAACAGGATTTTATGTAGTAGTACAAATTAAAAAAATCTATTGGTATTTAAAATTTTTTTTAATTATCGCATAAACCTAAAATTTGTACGCTTTAGGCGCAATTTTCATAAATTATCCTTTTACCAATCACAAAAGTCAATCCATGAAGCTTTTAAACCAAATTTCAATTCCATAACAACGATTTTCTCAAGAGATTCTAGTCGTGTAACACATTGGCGTTCAAGATATTCATATAAAACTACTTCCCGTACATGGAAATTGGTAAAGATTCGAGATGTTCTGTAAAGACTAAAAATATAGTTAAAGCTTTAATTTGCTAATGCAAATACAAGCTCAGAAGTTTAGGAATTGTGCCACCGAGGGATCATGCAACATTCTCTCTTTTAGTTAACACTGGAATACGATTTTCAAAGATTCTCAAGAATATTTTGACAGATATCAACAAGCTGAAACCCAGGAACATTCAGGTTTTCTTTATCCAACGATGTGTTTTCTATATCCATACGATTAAAATTCTAAGTGGTGTGTAAATGGTTTTTGTACGGTATACTTTACAACTATTAGCGCTATCAACTGAGAAAGTGTCAAAGACGAAGATTCTTCAATATAGATACTCATAGGATAATTTAATTATTTCAATGGATCCCAAAACTACGACCCGCGGACACATTACTTTTTATATAATCCCTATAGCTTATTCGGCAGTAACGAATATCAGATAGAAATATTAAGCTTTTTGCAAGGAAAATGGTAGCCATATTTGCTTGCACATATACTTGTGAACAGACCTTCTCAAGAATGCAGTATTGTATAGTAAATCAAAAACCTGTTCAAGAATGACAGATAAATTTAGCTCTACGAGGCTTGCTTATTCTCGTTATACTTGTTTACCTTTAATTGAATACAGTGACCTGTCTAAATTTCAATCTAGGGAAGTAAAACCGCTGGTTGCGTCGAGTCGTTTGCTGGCTGCACGTTAAAGAACCCTTCCGAGGCAAAATTTGCGGCCTCTATAACACCGTGCTGATATGACCATGGTAGTTGAAAGGGAGGTTAATACTAAACAAAACAAACCAATCATATGTTCATACTTTTACCGTGACACTTATGTTATTCAACAAGATGACTAACAAAATCTTGTTCCTTGTGAACTACAGAGGGTGGGCGGAAATGAAATGAAACCATTTGATAATTTACAATAGGTTTATTTCTTGTGTACATTAATCAAACTGTTAAATTTGCTTTCCTTGATTATAGTACACTTGTCTGCAACGCTTTGGCCAAGCATCCAACGCTTTTGGGATCAGATGTTGAAGCAAACGCTGCCACTCCTGTTTTAATGCTTTTTTAAGGCCTCTGACAGTAGTAACTTTCCGCTTCCATAATTGCTGCTTAAGGTATCCCCATACGAAATAATCCATAGGGGCCACGTCGGGCGACTGCGGCATCTACATTTCAGATGTTATGAACCGAGTTTGCTGGGTCTTCAAGAAGTCAATGGTCTTGAGAGAGGCATGAGCAGGTGCTGAATCCTGATGCAGGATAACGGTTCCATGTGGCACAAGTTTAGGCGCATTACATCGCGAAACGGTTGCAAAACGTTCCAGATATAATACTCTGAATTTATCTTTGCTCCTGGTCTAATAATGCGTAGTCGTGTCTTCCCATGATAAGAGAATCCAGCCCTTACCATGAAACCACGTCAATGTGTCGGCTTTCTGGTCACACATGTTCGCGTATGACGTGCGCTTCTCGTTCGGTAGGAAACGCGCCGTTTACCATTGCAGGATGATAAATAGAACCATGCTTCGTCAGTCGTAACAACGTGTCTCAAATTTTTCTGCAGGAATTTGTACAGCGGCCAACTTCTTTGACGCCTCTTTGCAATGTTGGCCTCTGTTAGGCCATAGACTTTTCTCTTCCTCCTAAGCACCATATTAAATGTATTTGAAATATGGTATCGCACAGTCGATCTCGGGAGTCCCAACTTGCGGCTAATTTCACGCTGACTTGGTGGGTTCTCACTTTCTAGCATTATTTTGAGTTTTTTTAACTCGTCCCTTGACACAGTCCTTGGACGTTCCGCCATACGACGAGTCGTTTTCCTCTTCGGCTGTGACTGAGCCACTTTCTAATTCTAGAGATGGTACTTGCACTTACATGTTCGTTAGAACGTTAAGGCTCACGAATTATCATTGATGTGTACCATTTCAGCTGTAAAAGTTCCAAAACACGTCCCCTCACAATGTCTGACACTTTAGTGCGCGGCATTTTCTTCCTGACTGCTGAACCTAACACGTCTGAATCTTCTTATATAGACGAATGTAATTTGCATATCCGTTACCATTGGTGGACGTTACAACGCAAGCAAGACATATTTACATTTGTTTCATTTCATTTCCGCCCACCCTCTGTACAATATTAACTTTAGTTAATAATGACTAGAGGTGCCCGCGGCTCCGCTGACGTAGAACTCTATATATGTAACCCGGGGGAATACCGGGATAAAAAGTATCATGTGTTATCTCTTGATAAATAAATGAAGAAAGAGAAAATACAGGGTGATTACAAAAGAACTTCACACTTTTAAAAATTTATTACATCAAAGCTATTCAGAATATAGACACACCACATACGGATTCTTAAAGAAAAACTCTTGAAGTTTATTGTGACACAGTTAAAGATGTTCAATATGCCCCCCTGTCGTGACAATCCCGCATCAAGAGTGCGGGAATTTCTTGATGCCACTCTCCCACAGCGGTGGATTGGTCGAGCAAACAATAACCTGGAACTTGCAAAGTGGCCACCGCGGAGCCCAGACCTCACACCTTCTGATTTCTTTTTATGGGGGTGTGTAAAGGACAAGGTCTTCACCCTACCCCTTCCCCGTGACCTAGACAAGCTGAAAGAACGCATTACGGTAGCAATACGTGGGATTGATGGAGACATGTTAATGCGGGATTGTCACGACATATTGGGAGATGGGATATGGGGACATGCGGGGCATATTGAACATCTTTAACTGTGTCACAATAAACTTCAAGGGTTTTTCCTTAAGAGTCCGTGTGTGGTGTATCTATATTCTGAATAGCTTTGATGTAATAAATTTTTAAAAGTGTGAAGTTCTTTTGTAATCACCCTGTAAAATAAATAATTATTATTGTGTGCAAAAAGCCTCTCTGTAAACAATGTTATTGGTAATATCAGGTCGTTGTATATCAAATGTCGGATTGCAGAGGTCATCTTTAATGGCCCTCTAGAAAGGACACCTTCACACGTGCTATTCGAAATAACCCCCATTGCAATTCAAACATTGTTGCCAACGATTTGGCAACTTCTCGAGCCATCTCCGATAGAAAGCATGGTCACGGGACTCAATAAACTCCCGGAATGCGTTTTCGACGTCTGCTTGGGTTAGGAATGTTTTCCTTCGGAGAAAATTGTCCAGGCTGTGGAAAAGATGGTAGTCAGTAAGGGAGAGGTCCGGAGAGTAACGGGATGTGTGGAAGCACCTCGTAGCCCAGAGCCTGTAGCACCTGCATGGTCGTTCGTGCAACGTGCGGATGCGCGTTGTCATGCAGCATAAGAATGCCATTGCGATGCACAAATGCACGTTGTTACTGACAGTTTTGTGTGCATACGACGCAGTTCACGACAGTAGGTCGCAGCGGTGATCGTCTTCCCCTGCTGAGGGAAGCTGTAATGCACTACAACACGGATGTTCACCAAACTGTAACCATGAACTTCCTGGGGTGCAACGAAGGTTTAAGGAACTGTCGCGGAGGTTCATCAGCATCCAGCCACTGTGCTGACAATTTCCTATTGTCGTATAGGAGCCACTTCTCGTCGCAGGTGACAGTGCGATCAAGAATCCCCGCTTCTTCATGGCGCAAAAGCAATTCCGTACACACCTGCAACCGATGCTCTTTTTGTTTTTCCGTAAGTTCATGTGGGACCCATTTGTCCTGCTTTTTCACCTTGCCGATGGTTCTAAGGTGTCTACTGACAATCGACGCTGATACATCCCCGAACAATTTTTTGACGGGTCCTCTTCTACAGATCGCTTCAGATCAGCGTCATTCAACACGTTGAGCGGTCTGCCGCGTGGCTCATTTGCCAGGTCCGTCATTCCCTCCCGGAATTTTCGGAACCAACGTTGACAGTACGTTCGTTTATGGTGCCTACACCGAATACCTTATTGATGTTTCGAGAGGCATTGGATGCAGTGTGATTCAACCTGAACTCGCAATGCATTATCACACGTAATTCATATGAAGTCATGACTATCTTTGCTTGCGTTCAAACGCTATTAAATATCATCGCAGACAAGCAAATTTCAGGCAGCTGGTCGCTGATAGGTTTATTTCTGGGAATGTACCACTTTGTTATGGGTACTTGCTATTAAACGTGGAAACCGTACTGAAGCGCGGAACACACCTCGAAATCCGACATTTGATATACAGCGATCTGATATTACCTGGTGCGTACAAACAGATTGTTGGCATCACTGACGCGAGAAAGAGCTATTCACAATTGGTTGTGTGAGAAGCAGCTGGTAGTGAGGTCTATGTCCGCGGTACCCAACGTCTGTCCCTGCGCTTTATTAATTGTCATTGCAAAGCAAACAGTGATAGGAAATTGCGCGCGCTTGAATCTGAATGGGAAGTTATTGGGTATAAGAGGAATCCGGGGAATTTATAGGGCTCTGGGAAACTGGCTAAACCTCTACAAGGAAAGTGGAAAAGTAGTGCCAGAGATTGCGTCTCACAAATCTAACCAGTAATCATGGATAGACACCCATATAGAACCATTAATCAAGGGAAACTTCGCTGCAACATATGGAATGCAAGGGGAATTGCTCGCAAGCACATCGAGTTATACAATTTCATTATTAATTGGAAAGCCGACATCGCCTTCGTGTGCGAGACGCACTTGAAATCAACACAGGTTTTCAGATTTCCCGGTTATCATGTATATCGCAAGGATCGGCCTCTGGGTAATAATGCTAGCCATGCATTTGGTGGGGCAGCAATCATTGTCAAGGACGGCATTGATCATCGTGAGACTATCACTCCCAACTTCTACTTTTGGAAAACACGTCCAAGAGTCGCTGAAGAAGCTGCTTCCGAAGATTAAGGACCATCCTAATCCACTGGTTGCAAATATTCTGGATCACCGGCTCACCTTTAGAAGTTCCCTCAGACATCGCAGGCCTCCTCACATCCTGGACGTCAACTTCAACGACATCCAAAAGGCCATCTTTCAAATCTACTGGATCACCTATCTCTTCTGTGTCCTATCGTGAATTAACAATCAACTCTATCGTCTTCTTAGGAAAGGACTCCTATTTATCCTCTGGATGACTTAACCAGGTTCATCTGGCTTCTTTCCTAATTTAGCGTACTTCCCTTGGCTATTACTTGGACGAGTATGGCAGTGGAAGCATAGCTTCCGGGCCGCTTGTTTTGTTTTTTCCCTGCGCTGTTCGATTATCGATTGTCGATAAACAAGTCAGTTCTCTCAAGAAGTCTCCTGAGGTTCTCCTTCTCTGCTGAAAGATGAAAGCAAAACTTTCGAAAGACGTTTACAGGTTGCATTGTCTTTTTCATTCTTTTTGTTTTATTTTTTGTTTTGTGCATTTTTAGTTGTGGTTAAAGAGAGTTGTACTTTTAATCTGTTCACACCTAAGTCAATTAACAGCCACATTCAATGAGGTGGATACTAGAAATGTGTCTATGAGATCAGTGCAGCGAAATTTGGCACCGTGTGGCCCTGGGGCAAAATGGTCCAAACGCACCTTTTTTATTTTTTATTTTTTTTCAATCTCTGTGTTTAGATATTTCTGTTGTCTTTTTATCTTATTAAACAACAGTGGTTCTTCGTATAATAATAAAAAATGAAAGTTTTATTCAATTGGTCCTTTCTTGGAATTAAACATTCATTAACCTTAACAGATTCGTCTTGCCCCACTTTCTCCAATACATTTACAATACAAAACAATCTTGAAATGTATACCATATTTTCGGACAGAGATAATACGTTTTTAAATGAGTGACGTCTGAAAGATTTTAAATGGCATACCAAGAAAAATGGTATTAGCACGCAGATAATATTTTTCAAGCTTACTTCTCTGTGAGTATTTTAATGTTTTTTTTTCAAATAGATTTGATATTTCGTTTAAGAACTCCAATAAAATGGCATCATGCAAATATCAAATCTAATGCAATATTTTCGAAGGGGGAAATACTCTATTACAAAGGTTGTTACGTGTCAGCCTGGCTAGCTCAGTCGGTAGAGCATGAGACTCTTAATCTCAGGGTCGTGGGTTCGAGCCCCACGTCGGGCGGAAGAATGTTTTGGCACAACAAAACATCAATTTTTCTTATGACTACTTTAAATAAGATGTGATGTATAATATTATTTCATATATGTGTATTATTCATTGAAGCGAACTCCAAAATTTTTTTCTAGCTATCTGCAACAATGCAACAAAGTAGTGACTGCATATTTGAAACAATTTCACTTATGGTAATGGTCAAGCCCAAACGTTGCAAATTAGATAAATGGCTGCACAATCCTTGATGTTTTCAGTTCGTGATGATATTCTATGCCCTATATTCAAGTATTTGAATGCTTTGGGACATGTCAAAAATGATCGAAAGTATATGAATGACGATCAACTCGTCGGCGAAGAATGGTGAACTCGTTCAGAAGTGTATGAATTTAGTCATCGATCAGAACATGGCATTGAAAGTAATGACAGAGGAATTTGGCATTGGTATAGAACTTATTTAAAAACTTTTAACTAAGAATTAAGGCAAATCAAAGTTCTCTGTTTGAAATGCCGCACTCATTAGCCAATGAATAAGAAAGAGCTCGTTTGTGTAATTCACAGCTATATTAAACAGACACTATCTCTATGGTGTAATTCGCCTCTTGCAAGTGTGACCGTTACGCCCCAAAGCGGCAGTTCAGAGAAAGTATTTTCAGAGAGGAAAACAAAACACAACAAACATTACTGATCACAGACATCGTTTACGAGTACTAATAATTTATGAACAGTTCTCATATCCTTATACGACAGTGTTTGGTGATACAACATGCTAGGAATAACAACCTTTTTGGAGTTTTTTTTGAAGGAACATTTTTTTTTCTTTTCCGTCAGCGGTTTATTTCACACATCAGAGACAAAAATGGATAACTTCAATGTACAGAACAAATCAATATAAGTGGTTCAATTTTTCATTTGCATTTTTTCAGTAAGGATGAAACTGACTAAAATCCGAAAAAATCCAACATTTTATCAATAGCTGTGTATTCAGAAACCTGAGCAATCCATCCCATGCATAAAAACTGTAATCCAAATTTGATTGTTTGTTTATTTGTTTCGTTGGTTTTATGGACGCGTCGACAGCTAGGTCATTTTGCGCCCTTTCACATGATTAATATCTGTAAACAATCCTAGAATTCAACATGGTTATTTTTTTACGCATTCCGGGGACAAACACAAATATCCTTGCCCACGGCGGAATTCGAACCCTCGACCCGACGGATATCGAGAACTGGAAAGCCAATGCCCCAGCCCTTACGGGTATCCAAATTTGATGGGTGCACGACACAAGCGGTACAAAAACAGAAGGATGAATCATTGATCTCTGCCAGTTTTGTAATTCCTGACCTAGCTGAAAATTTTTATGATGGTACTGCCAGTGAGCTCGATATAACCTTAAAGTTTTCGTTAACCACTAGTGATTTGCAAAACCATAGTGTTGGCTTCCTGTTTGTTAGTTGTTTGAGTGGAAGTGAAGTTGTAATACTCTTTGTTGATAACCAAAAAGGGGTAACTTCTAATCCACAAGGAGAAATGAAATACCGGATACGTATTTCGGCTACTAAGTGGCCATCTTGGGCGCCGAGAGACAATCTTAAAAAATAAAAAAGTCTTTCTTTATTAGAGGTCCCCCCTTTTTGGTTGTTCCATTCCACAGTTTTTGCTTAATTTTTGTTTGTTGATAAACAAAAGCTATAGCGATGTTGGTTGTAATAGAGAGATAAACAAATGCAGATGCTTTTCAGGTTTACTCCATTAATAATCGTTCGTTTGTATATCTATATTAGAAATCTATATCTGATAAAAAAAAAACAACCATTCGTGTGCACAGAGAGCACTGATAACAGGTGCAACTCCGAATGATGATGATGATGGCGACGATGATGATGATGATGATGGTGATGATATCATGCATAGGCCCATCGATTTGAAAAAGTTGCGTTGTTTCCAGTTTGATACATTAACCGAGCTTTGGAAGCCGACTGGAAGTCGCCTAGCTCACTGTGGCCGAAAAAATGAAAGTCATGAATGAAAATCGTGTTCATTTGTTTTTTACGACTATTGTTCCAAAGGCATTGCTCATCGAGGTTGTTCAAGAGAGTAAAATTTGATGACGAATACAAAAAAAATCCAAGAAACTGTAACTAGCATAAAGGTGAATAATTGTAGAAAGACAAACCATACCTTCCAGAAATGTATTTTTATTATAAGTATGCGCATTCCGACGACTATGTGATGAAGATGACAACATAAAATACACATACAGTATTTATAAAAAATAAGTTTCTGGGATTTGTGGGGGAGGGGGTTCTTTCTACAATTATTCACCACTATTTGAGTGCGTTGGATCGTTGGTGGTAAGAAATGGACAAATAAGCTTCGAAATCACAGTTCCGGTAACTGGTTTCTCTTGAATGACAATGCACCGTAGTATAAGACGCCGCCTTCAAGAAGTTTTTGAATCGAAGAGAAATGTGCGTTCTCGACCATATTCTCCACACTTCCGATTATTTTCTATTTCCGGGACAAGGGTACTTAAACGATTTCGAAATCAGAGCTCCAAAAATCTTTCTCCTTTTCGTTCGTTTCCTATTGACTCAAAAGAAACGTATATTTATTTTAAATATAAACACAGATTTATACCTACACGGATATTGTTTCATATTGTTTATTCGTGAATCTGGCTACTCGTCAGATAACGCACCAAGTGTATGTTTCTGTATTTCTTCGTATTAAGACTTCAAGGCATATAACTCTTGATATGTCAATGTACAATTTTCAATGTATGTACCAAGCGTCTTCCACAAGAAATCTGACTTTGTTCAAGGTCTGACCTTGACCTCATTCATCATTATTAGGACCTTTAGCAAAAAAGCTACTTAGAATGCGTCCTTGATCTGTACGTTTATCCGGCCGTTCGCCGTTTGCACGATAACTTGAAAACGGATTAACTTTTTCAAATTCTGTTTTCAGAAATATGGCCATCAAAGTCTTAGCTCGGCCGTATCAACTTTTTAGAATTTTCGTGGACCCCTTCGAGTCGAATTCACGTGCTAAAATAATGAGTGTTAATAATACCGAGATAATGGCATGTCATATATGAATCGATTTGTCAAGAAGGAATACATTGTTGCTTTCTGTTCATCTTTTAAGCATTATTGACATGGCGCGCGCACGTGATATCGCTTTGTCGACTCACGATTACTCAAGTGCTGATAATCTATATTATTAAGTAACAGACAAATGGAACTACCGGGTGGGCAAGAAATAACGTGAGGTGTTCAGAGCTCGCTAGCGGGAATTTTATTAGGCCAAATGCAGAACATTTTGGTGTATATACTTAGTGGAACATGCAGTTTCGATTTCTGCAAAAAAAAAATAGTACCAAAAGTCGCCATAGGGGGCGCTTATTTCAAGAAAACAATGAATACATTTGCATAAGCGCGTTCCGTGTTGAGTAATCATGACAATAAAAGGCAAGGCTGAGGATTTCCCATCATTCACGAACGAATGGCCTGACGATGACGCTTACTCTGCCTGACCGGCCGTTATTAGTCAACTTGTTTTATCAGAAGAGTGACAATGCAAGTGCTGCCCTTCGTGAATTCCGGCGATTGAAAACGTTACGAAGAGGACCGATGAGCATAACTAACTTACGGAAAATGATTGAACGATTTGAATCTACCGGAACTCTAGGAGTGCAACCAGGCCGGGGACGCAAACGAATCAGGCAGCAACACGTTGAAGAAGTTGCAACTGCTGTTGTGGAACAGGAGATGACTACTGTGCAGGGTACCAGCAGTGCACACGCAGTAGCACGCCAAACAGATATCCCATATTCGACGGTGAGGAAAATACGGTATTGCATAAGATATTGACATTTTATCCCTATAAACTCACACCTGCTCAACAATTGCTTCCTGGAGATGAACGTACCCGAACTGACTTTTCGTTGAGATTTTTAGCACGTATGGAAGTGGATGATGCATGGCCATGGCAAATTTTATGGAGTGATGAGGCACATTTTTATTTGAATGGTGATATCAATACCCACAACTGCATCAAATCCACAAGTGTGTCTGCCAACTCCTATGCATTCATCGAAATTAACAGTATTGTGCGGCGGCTTTACTGCTTCTTTCATCATCGGCCCGTACTTTTTTGAAGAAATCCGTCCCCGTGGACCGGTGACTTGTTCCGTTAATTCTTCCAGGTATGCCGATATGCTTGAGAATTTTGTGATACCACGATTGCAGGAAAAGGGTTGTCTGGATTCTACCATTTTGATGCAGGATGGTGCGCCACCGCACATGGGACGTCAGGTGCAGCAGATCTTGCGAGAACGTTTTTCAGACAACAGAATAATTAGTCGTGCATTTCCCATTATATGGCCACCCAGGTCGCCTGATCTCAACCCTTGTGATTTTTGGTTATGGGGATATTTGAAAAGCCGTGTGTATCAAGCACATGTTCCTGACCTCTCAACCTTAAAGGATCAAATAACGTTACGTATCAGACTAATTAATGCAGATATGCTGCGAGCTGCCGTAGAAAATGTCGTGTACCGCATGCAGCTATTGGAACAGCACACTGGTGGTCATATTGAAACACATTTGTAATTAAAAATAAAACATTGTTTATTGTTGTTACTAAAGTTGGTTTGTACGGTATTTGTTCATTTGACAATTAGGTATTCATTGTTTTATTGAAATAAGCGCCCCCTATGCTGACTTTGGGTACTTTTTTTTTTTTTTTGCAGAAATCGAAACTGCCTGTTCCACTAAGTATATACACCAAAATGTACTGCATTTGGCCTAATAGAATTCCCGCTAGCGAGCTCTGAACACCTCACGTTATTTCTTGCCCACCCGGTACTTAATGGTTATATAATGTCCGTCCCTCCGCTTCATAATTTCTAAATTTTTTGAGGTAGAAGGTTGAAATTCGGAATGTAGGTTACTATGGGCCCTTTCAAGAGCCCTTATGAGCTCTTGCCCTTCAATATTTAGTTTGGTTTTGATTGGTTCACTGGGGTCGGAATTACGGAGGTGGGATTCAGAGAGGACAAAAGATCAATGCGCTATGTAGATACGTAAAGGAGTGAAATTGAGTATACAGATTCCTCTAGGCAAGATATGCATTATTATGAAGTTTAGGCCCAATTGTTCCTGGTCACCTGAATATACTAGTCCGAGTAACATTGTAAACTTCATTGTTTCCATCTTGGATTTTAACAATCAATATTTTTTTGTTTGTTGGAAACAATGAAAGTTGGATTGTTAGCAGGACTACTATGATCAGATGATCCGCGCCTAAACCTGTCTTTCTCGTTGGCTACGAAATAACAGCGCCCTCCCACCTAGACTGGCTGATAACTTTGTCCTGATTGGCTGAGTTGAGTGACGTCACATCGAAACGTTTAACACTGTGGAATAGTAAGTTTCCTATCTGTGTGTTTATAATCTGTGGTGTCAGTGTGGTTCAGCCTCAGCTGGCGTTGGCTGCTCCAGCCGACGGGCTCCGCTCCTCAGATCTCCAAGATGTTTTCTCGTCCCGACTTAGAATGTTGTGTTGCTCGTGTACAACCTAGGGTTACCGTATGCCTCCCTTGTAAATGGCATACATGACCAACACCTCCTAGAGAGAAGGCCTGCGGACAAAAGGTGTATACTTTGTTACATCATCATCAAGCAGTATTGTTATCACATTTTTACCAATAATAAACCCTGAATTTGGCCGCTTGATAATGATGTAACAATATATACCGCACGCCTTCTCTCTAGGAGGTGTTGACATGACCCTCTCCGTGATGCTGGGTTGATTAATGAACATAGTTCTCACCCAGGAGTAAAATGACAACGCCACTGCGTACAACCCGGATATGGAGGTGCGCAACCCTCAAAAAAGAATCGTCATCAGTTATTACTTCAACGGAACTATTCCGCATGGAGACGATGCCTTGCCTAGTAGAAAAATGCGCCGAGAGGCAACAGAAACTAAGAAGGAAACGAAATCATATAAGTGCTGCTTGACTCAATTAATTTTTTGGATTTTATTAAGATAACGGAACCATTTAGTTTTCGGATATAAATAAGGCTAGAAAAGGACGCATCTAATTTATCTCCCTTAAGTTTTGATAGAAAAACAAGAATGGTTGCATCGTACTCCGTCTGATCAGAATGGAGAGATAGACCGAGAAGTCGTCTGTAAGGATCGAAAAGCGTATATGTCCCAAAAGAATAAAAATAATGTTGGAAGCAATGGACACCCTATGACTTTAAACTTGAAGTGCTAATTGTAGCAGAACTGATTTGATAATGGGAACTTTCATTTTTTTATTATAAGTCTTGTGACCTTCAAGAATTTTGGCCAACATAGTGTAGTTTTTAACCGACTTCAAAAAGGAGGATGTTCTACAACCTCTGACAATTAAGTTCGGTGAATGACGTCACACCCTAATCTGTGCGAGCTTTACGCGAGTAACAATGCATGTGAATACAAGCCCAGTCATTGTTTAAGCAAGTTCAGACAGGTCACGTCTGTGCGTGCAATGGTTTAGCAGATGCTCATTTCTTCAGTTGAAGATGTAGCGTGCGCACGTAACTGTGGATAATGGATCAAAGAGGAACACTGCCGTAATCGTGCAACAGTTTCTGGCCAACAAAGGGGTCGTATCCATAGCTCATCCACCTTATTCACCAGACTTGGCACCGGCAGACTTTTTCTTGTTCCCACGCCTGAAATGGGCCTTAAAGGGACACAGATTTGCGGACATTCCAGACATTCAAGCAAATGTGACACGTGAAGGACTTATACACCCGATCCCAAAAGTGTATTGCCTTCCAGGGTGATTATTTCGAAGGACAATAAAGTAAATGTGGCTCTATCTGTTTTACATTTTGTTGTGTGAACTCAGTCAGAGGTTGTATGTTCGTCTGTATGTATTTTTTTATGTATGTTCATCGATATTTCCGTCATTTATAAACCGATTTTAAAAATTCTTTTTTCATTGGATTCGGTTTAGCACCAAGATGGTCCCATATTAATTTCATTGTTAAGTCGCTTAATTATTTTTTAAAAATTCATTCAACTTGTTTTTATGTTTTATTTTTCATATTGTTGGGAATCTTTCAAATTTTAAATCTGATATTGTGGAGAATCCTGTCATTGTTGAAAACAGTATTTGAGAAAATTAATCCGTTTTCAAGTTATCGTAAAAATGGTGGACGGAGGACGGATAAACGTACAGACCAAGAGTGAATTCTTTTAAGTAATTTAAGCTAAAGCTCCGAATAAAACAGAAAACTATAAAGATACAAGGGGAACAAAACGGAAATATGCGTTGAAACTATTAATTTTTATAAGTATTTGTAAACAGTGTCAACTAATTTTTTTATACTGTCCTGACTTTTTCTGAAATAGATATTCAGTGGAAAAAATTAATAACTATGTAAAAATCTTTTTGAGTGATCCAATGATCGGATTCTGTAAAACATTTTTTTTTTTTTGCTTTTTTTATTCGAAATTTGAAGCTGAACAAGTTGTAATTGAAGAAATTTTGTTTAACTCTTAAAATTTAAGAAAATACGATTTACCTTCCGAGAACATTTGGCCATGAAGAGGCAAACCTTGTCTGCAATCATGTTAACATACGGGATGGTCGTAGAGGATGATGGGTCTTAATGTACCCTAATATACCGCATAAAATAGTTTCAATTCAGTTGCTGATATTTTATTAAACTGTACAATAATACTGTAACCAATAAAATTTAAAATAGTGTTATAAAATTTATGTGCATTTTCTTTAAACTCTATATTAAATACTTTTATCATCTAAAAATATAAATTAGTAGCAAAACATATTTATCATTTAAATTATAAGTTTATATAAAAATAGAATTTATCATTTAGGATTAATTTCGATAAGAAAATTACAATCTTAAATTCAATTGTTTTACAGTTAAGGAGGGGAAAAAAAAAAAAGAATGCGATGGCCGGGAATCGAACCCGGGTCAACTGCTTGGAAGGCAGCTATGCTCACCACTATACCACCATCGCACGTCCTATTTAGTTTTGAAATAAACTTTTAGATCTCTTATTCCGTCCAACATGTAAATTTCATAGTTTCCGGAAACCATGGACCAAAGTTCAGACTTTTGTATTCACTCTGTATACGTTCAGTCTTCGATAACGGAGTTTTTTTCCCAAAAATAAATTAATTAATGCATGACGTAGAATAGTCTCAAGCTTATTTCATTACATAAGCTTAACATTATTGGGATTTTCAGCGAACCGTATTTCATACTTGGATAATACGTTTTCCGGATAAAACGTATTTTTTCTTGGTCCCCTGAAATACATATTAACATGGTTCGACTGTAGTTCTAGATAATAGTTTCCCCCTTTTAATTCATTTTTTTAAAATAATTATTAAGTAGCAGAAGAATGGAGCTACCGATTGATGTCCGTCTGTCCGTCCGTTCGCCCCCTTCATAATTTCTGCATTTTTTGAAGTAGAAGGTTGAAATTCGGAATGTAGCTTACTATGGGAGTGGGAGTTAGAGGGGACCAAGTGATCTATGTGGTTTTTATGTATGAAAAGGAGTGAAATTCGATATGCATATTCCTCTAGGCAAAATTTACATTCCTATGAAATTTGGACCAAATAGTCCCAGTGTGGTCGGAATTGGGGGGGAGGGGCGGTCACTTGGTCTTTAGAACTATGGCAACATAGTAGTGCTGGTTAACTGGGCAAATTAAAATTAATTAAATTTTTCTTTTAATCTGTAGGTGATCCTGAGATTATGGGATCGGTGAAGAACTGCTCTAGTTATTGAGAAGGGTAATTCGGGGTGTTCACACTGTATTTGTTCGAAACACACCGGTCCAACCGTGACCATCGAGATAGAAGGCCTCTGCAATGAAACTGAATACATTGTTACATCATCATAGACAGTGCAAATTAAGGGCTTATTATTGGTAGAAATACGAATAACAATGCACTGTCTATGTGATACAACAATGTATTCAGTTTCATTGCGGAGGCCTTCTCGGTGATCACGGTCAAACACCTGGCATAATTCTGTGTGATGCCATCAGTTACAACTCGCGCTCAACCTTGGTGTTTTTGAATGGAACATTGAACAGCGCAAAGTACGTCCAGGAGATTGTTGAAGCCGTTCTCCTGCCTTTCTTGTAACATGAGGATAATGTACTGTTCTAGCAGGATAATGTATGCCCACATACCCCCTGGTACCTTACAAGCTCTCCGACATGTGGCTCAACTACCGTGGCCGACACGACCTCCAGACTTGTTCTCAATTAATCATGTTTGAAACTTTTATATTTTGAGCATGTTGTAAAAAGATACATGTGCTGTGTAAATACTACAATGTATATCAAATAAGTATTAAATAGTATTACTTAATGTCGTCTGGTTTTAATTATTACATTTTAATTATTATTTCGATATCCGAAATTTTTAGATCATTTTATATATTAAGTTTGATCGTCTTTATACAGGGTGATTACAAAAGAACTTCACACTTTTAAAAATTTATTACATCAAAGCTATTCAGAATATAGACACACCACACACGGATTCTTAAAGAAAAATTCTTGAAGTTTATGTTCAATATGCCCCCCTGTCGTGACAATCCCACATTAACATGTCTCCATCAATCCCACGTAAGGCGTTCTTTCAGCTCGTCTAGGTCACGGGGAAGGGGTAGGGTGAAGACCTTGTCCTTTACACACCCCCATAAAAAGAAATCACAAGGTGTGAGGTCGGGGCTCCGCGGTGGCCACTTTGCAAGTTCCAGGTTATTGTTTGCTCGACCAATCCACCGCTGTGGGAGAGTGACATCAAGAAATTCCCTCACCTCTTGATCAGGATTGTCACGGCAGGGGGGCATATTGAACATCAAGAGGTTTTCTTTAAGAATCCGTATGTGGTGTTTCTATATTCTGAATAGCTTTGATGTAATAAATTTTTAAAAGTGTGAAGTTCTTTTGTAATCATCCTGTAATTTAAGGGGATAATCTTGTCATTGAAAAAGCAATTAAACTCGAAGTGGGGCTCGAACCCACGATCCTGACATCAAGAGTCTCATGCTCTACCAACTGAGCTAGCTAGGCTAACACTTTTTATTACTCTCTTTATAATTCTCTCTCGCTCTAAAAATATTGTATTACATTTAATTCAGAGTTGTTGTAAGCACTTTTAACTTTTGGGCTGAAACTTTGGATTGTGCAATTTCTTCAACAGATTAATGAAATATAATTACTTGTCTGTAAATAAAATAAATTGAAATGGTGGAATGGAACATTCGCGCAGGTCTCCCACTTTATCAAGGAAAAAAAAAGAAAAGTTTTTTTGTAACGTAGGGGGGGGGGGTGGGGGGGGGGGGGGAGTTTAATTTATTTATTTATTTATTTATTTATTTATTTATTTATTTTTTACAAACCTTTATAATTCAAAATTGGCTCATCAGAGCCAAACAATTTAGTTACCAAAGTTATTCGATTCTGAGAGAGGAATCCGTTCATGTCGAATTTATTGACTTTGGCTTGATGGAATGTATCAGTTATGTCTTAATTATTAGAAACAAAAACTAGTATCTCTAAAAGGTTTTAACCGAATTTAATGATAAATACGTCAATGCAGAGATTAAGGAACCCTCCATGTATTAACTTTAATACGTTTAAGGAATTTTTTCTGGTGGGAGGGGGGGGGGAGAGTTCGGTTCGCCTGTATGAACACTACGGCCATTTTATCATTTTTTGAAAAAATTAATATCTCCAATTAATACAGGGTGTTTCAAAATTATGTACAATAAATTTAATGACATATTCTTCAGGTCAAAAGAAGACGAAAATGTTCTATAGCACTTTGTCTGGAAACGATTTGTTTGCGAGTAATCCAATATCATACAGTAGGGAAGCACGGTAGTTAGCGGACGATATTTTAGCAGATCTAGCGTTTCGACCCAACACTAGGTTGAGTGGTTTGTTCCATTTAAACCTACTTTAGGGTTGTTCCATTAGTTGTGTACGGTTGTATCCATTACTGTAGTTTCACTACTGTACATCCACTAGGAATATCAATTTCAGAACGTTTGCGTGCTTTGGCATACGCATTACGATTTACGTAAAAAAAAGTCATGTACACGTATTCCAGTGCAGAATACACTGACATGCACCTAATGTATGGTCTTGTGGACGGAAATGCTGTGGAAGCAAGAAGACTCTACCAAGAACGCCTTCCGAATAGACGTTTGCCAAATAACCGAACATTTATCTGTCGGCAGACATTTGAGGGAGCGTGGTTCCTTTGGCCGTCAAACAGGACAAGGGCGGCCTGTAGCACATTCTCCGGATGAGGAGGATATGATAATTGACATCATACATGATGAACCACAGACAAGCACCCGTCGTATTTCTTCCATGGTACACATTACGCACTCATCTGTTTGGCGCATTCTTCACCGTCAGCTTTTGCATCCATACCACCTGCAATTGGTTCAGGCACTGAAGCCAACGGATTATCCACACCGACAACGATTTTGCCAATGGATACAACGTCGTCATGCTGCAGACCCTAGTTGTCTCAGCCAGATACTTTTCACGGACGAAGCAACCTTCACCCGGACAGGAATCGTAAATTCTCACAACCAGCACCATTGGGCAGATGCTAACCCGCATGGTACCAGAGCTCGAGCGCATCAAGAGCGTTTCTCCGTGAACATTTGGTGTGGAATTGTCGGAAATAACTTAATTGGCCCTTATGTGTTGCCGCCACGATTGACTGGGCGAACGTATCTCTTGTTTCTGCAGAATGCATTGCCAGAATTACTGGAAGATGTTCCTCTTTTGATAAGATCTAACATGTGGTTCATGCATGATGGCGCTCCAGCACATTTCAGCCATGTTGTGCGAGCACACCTTAATGCTGCATAGGTCGAGGTGGATAGGTAGCCTGGCCTGCAAGATCACCCGACCTTAATCCCTTGGACTTTTTTCTGTGGGGTCATGTGAAAACGATTGTCTACAGCACAGAAGTTCCTAACATTATGGATCTGCGACAACGAATTGAAAATGCATGCCAAACCGTTCGTAATGCTGGCGACGAACTCTTCCATGACATCAGACGGTCGCTCATGCAACGAGCCGAAGCGTGCGTGCGAGCTGGTGGCGGGCACTTTGAACAATTCCTGTAATTTGGAGCCACGGGTTTAGTTGGCTGTATCGCGTAAATAAATAGTTTCCAGACAAAGTGCTATAGAACATTTTCATCTTCTTTTGACCTGAAGAATATGTCACTAAATTTATTGTACATAATTTTGAAACACCCTGTATAATCAAAAAAATTGTCATAAAAATTCCTTTAAGGCACAGTTTAAGGTACCCTCTGACAGTACATTAATTTCATTTGGTTCTGTTTTTTTGCCGTTTCAGAAGAGATAGCTGCAGAAAATTGATCACATACGTAGAGACGGAATTTTTTTCTTTCAAAATTTCAATATATCTTCTCGGATCATAAATTTTTAATTCGATTTCAGAAAAAAAAACATTTTTTTTAGTTGGGGAAACGAACACAGGCCAATATAACACAAATTCTTACGTTTTAACTGTTGTACAAAAATATACTTAAAGGTCGGTCACTATAGCTAACAAATATACGATATGAGCAACTAAGATGCATTAACTTATCCTTATATACGTCTTCTTAATGACCAAAGTCCAAAAGGACTTTTAAAATATTTAAACGACCTGAAAACAGATCGTAAACAGCAAGGAATTCGCATAGAACACCATAAAATTCTCAGTTTGTTTTCACCCCAGTATCCCACAATCCTTAGCGCAAACCGGAAATGAGAACGTCTCTTATAGAGTTTACTGTTTTGAACGTCTCTTGCAATGAAATAAACAGAGTCGCATACAAATCGGAGCGAACATAGCATCCGTCGTATCCTTCGCGCAGCGCTCTGTGTGGCCTTAGTCAACACCACCGTCTTTACAGCATTTCCAAGGCAAAATGACTGTAAAATGATTTTATTACTGTCGATGAATACTTTCAGAAAGCATCCATAAATTTGGATATCTCCCTTTTTTGAACTCCATCCTCATGGTAGACAGCAATTAACTGAAGGCTAATAGAAATATTTTCATTATTTTCAACAATGGAATAAGCAATACAGGTAGACGAACAAAAAATAGTGGTGCACTTTATTTTTTATATATTATAATAATTATGTTGATATTAATTTTTTAATGGTGGAAAGCCCGATAATTCAGTGAGCGTCCACACTGGAGAAGTGTGCAACGTTGTCTATAATTATCATTAGTGAAATAAAATTCTTTCCTTTGATCTTTCTCCGAGTTCATTACTTTGAATAACATGATTTTCTTTCAAGGACAAGGTACATTTTGAATGGTTTGGATTTTAATCTATTTATATGGCATGAACAGTTTTATTGACTGCATGGAAAACTGACTATGGAATATTGACCAATATCAGGTATCTGACTTTATAAGAATGATATTTTGCTTATTGTGAATTTTTTCATGGGTTGAGCTAGATATTCATGAAATGATGTCACAGCGCAAAATTTACAGCATATTTACAAAATCAACGTATAAATATAAATATTAAATGAATACATTGTTTTAAAATTAAAAGAAAAAGGTAATACTCCTGACCATTTTAGCCCGTTTTAAATATTTTTCGGGAAATTGTAAGATTACAAATTCATTTTGAGAAATTTTATAGTGTTCTTATTAAAGAAAGAAATTATTTTAACATGTAATAAAAACACGAAAATTTCTGGTGATTTGTGAATTGCGTGAAAAATAAAAATGATCACCTAAAGAAAAATTTTTTAATTATCTCGATTTTCCCGAAAATCATTAGAATTAAACGAATAAAATGTCTGCTAACTTATGTTTCTTTGAAACAAAAGAAGTTTATTCCTTATCTCAGTTTGCTTGAGTAGTAACAATTATAAAATACTATTGTCATTCTACTTTTATGTTGAGAGAAACGCTTCAGTTCGCTCACCTGAAACGATCGCGCAACTGTCATGCATGAAAGAATAGACCAATCAGCGATTACACAGAGGAAGGCAAATTCAAAGGCATTCTTAAAAGTATAGAAACGTGTGTGTTGAGATGGCCGTGATCGTATAGGGGTTAGTACATTGCGTTGTGGCCGCAATAACCCAGGTTCGAATCCTGGTCACGGCAAATACACGTTATATTTTTAATTACCAATATCACTTTTACACACACATAAAATAGTCTTATTCCTATAATGATTTTATATCAATAATTGACCATGAAAATTTTATTTTCTCCTAAGATAAAATAAAAAGCTGATAAAAAAGAAGCAACACTTAAAATTTTCAGATCTGAAATTTTGAGTTATGCATTCAATTTATTCAATATCTGCAGAATGTTCACATTTAAAAGCAACTTGTATAAAAATGCGGTAAACTGGAAGTGAACTTATATATTTAATTTAAACAAGTAAATATTTTTAATTTGTCATTTCAGTTGCATTTCTAAGAAGATTAATTTTAATTAATATTACCCGACAAGTACAACTTATGACGCATTTTTTTTATTATTATTTTATTTTATTAAATTTAGCATAGCAGATTCTGAAAACGATATCTAGAAGATTGCAACGAAACATATCTTTTCACTCACTCTGGCTTATTTAAAATATTTTATTAAATGAACTCTCTTAGCCTTTCTCTTCCAAGAACTTCTACTATGACGATGTTGCATAAAAGAAGCATTATTTTAGAAAATCTTCATTAAACAACCAAAACAAAGAAAGGGTTACATTATAAGAAATCAGAAATTAGGTCTTACCTGTATTATAATATGATCTGATACGAATAACGTAACCAAACGAAGAAAATTTTAGTCCATCTGAATTATATTATGTTTGCAGAAGAAATAGAGTATTAGGCACTGGAGTTAAACATGAGGAAGATTTCATTATGTACAAAAGCGAAAGATTAGATTATGATTAAATCCTTGACATCCGGTTTTATTTCTTTGCTTTAAGTTATTTTTAGACTATTATCATTCTTTCAACTCTCCAAATTAAATTATTATTCTTCCCATAATGGTTTTGCCATCCCATTGATTTCCTTTTTAATAAATATTCTAAATCTTAATTTGAATTAAAAGTCATCTTTTGTTGTGAGAAATATTTCAATTGAACTCGATTAACTTAATATTGAATTTTGCATCCTGCAGTCTTTTATTCTTCAATCTCATATGGGGTCCTTTATCATATCATCAGGGAAGATGTTATACTTATTTGTTGAAATAAAACCGCTCGTTGCAGTACTTCGCATTTGGTTCGGAACTAAATAAAAAACAAAACCTCGTTCTTTTCTTTTTTTTTTAACCTTGTCTTTTAAAAATGGATCAAAGTTCCTTTGTTATTATTAAAAGATAATGGTGCTCGTATGTTACTTTTGTTGACTGAATTATATTAAACATTCTCTTTCTTATGAAGCTATGGTAATATGTGTTTTATTTATTATGTATCTTATAATTTATTAGCATTTAGATAATCATTAGATTTTATGTAAATGTGAGACAACCGACTATGAAAAGCAAAAAATAATAAAACAATTATATTAGGAATGGTTGGTTGGTTGGTTTATTAAAATTTTTTGGCGTTGACTACTAAGGTCGTTTTGCGCCTTTTACACAAATTATGTCTGTACGCAGCCCGGGACAAACACAAACATCCATGCCCACGGCGGGATTCGAACCCACGACCAGATGGACTCGAGAACTAGAAAGCCTACGCCCTAGCTCTTTCGGCCACCTGGCCGGCCAATTAGGAATGGGGAGGACCAACACCACCTAACGAGAGGACAGCGTGGTGCTTAAAGCTCTAGATAACCAAAGTACGGCAATTAACTTCCCCAATGCTAGCTAGAGGAAACTGGTTGTTGATTGGTTGATTTGAAGTCACATGAGGTTGTCTGCGATTTTTGGCCCAAACACTCATAGAAACGCATATGGAAAGTGCAGTTTAGACTAATTTTTAAACGAAGTATTCGTTGATTAATACATTTTTTTAAAAACTCGAACATGGATAACTGAGTTAAATCGGCTTAAGGAAACTTTAAGCTTTTCTCGTTATCTAGAAGCATTTAAAGACTTAAATTTGAAACGGTTAAAAAGCAAAAGCACAGGTTAAAAAATGATTTCAAATCGGAAAATAAAATAAATATAAAAAATAACACTATTTAAGCACACTTTAAAACTACACTAAAAAATAAAAAAATGTTTTAGTGCCTCATTTAAAATTAAAAAATTTAAGTGTGGCCTAATTCAATATTTTATACGAACGGACTCTGGAGGGAGCATAGTGAAAAACTCAATTCATCATGAACTTAATATCAAAATAAATATTAGCATTCACAATAACATCATAGAAATGAACATATATTTTACAAACTTAAAAATTATGTGTAAAAATATAATTTTACCTTTTTTAATTTTATGAATTCCTATTTAAATCAGAAGCACCTTTTTAAAGTTGTTGGTTTAAAAAAGCTTGTTTTTCAAAAATACTTTTTTATTTATGCTAAATTAAATATCATTTATCATTAACAGGATGCAATATTTACATAAATGTAAAGTTTGATATTGAATAAACGAAAATTCGCTGTTTGTTTGAAACAAAATTATAGGAAATTTTAACTCATAGATTTTAACTCAAGATTTTGGCTAATTTACACCTCAACATAATAAACCTTGGTAATTAATGAATTTTAAAATCCATTTCATGTGCAGGTTTTTTATAATTTTTTTTATCAAATTAATTTTTATATTTATATCAAAACTTAAATTTATTATTTCCTATTTTTATTATAATGTAATATTGTAATTATATATGTAACAAGTCAGACAACCGAAATGCCGAGGACCGATAGGATTTTAAAGAAATCGAAAAAGAAAAGGAAAGCATTTGATTTCTAAAGAAGCCTTTCATTGTTATGAATTAGATGAGGTTGCTAAGGAAGCCTATGGTTGCTAAGCAAGGCGTACTTCTAAGGGAAACGTATAGTTCAGACAGAATAAAACTATCTGAAAAGTTAAAGGACAATTACCACTTAAAAACTAATTTTTGTCTAAATAATCTAGAGTGAAAATAAATTAATGTAGTAATATTAAAAATTGCCAAAAATTTCTCTAAATATATAAAATCTGCGTTTATATACGTATTTCGTAAAATCCGTCGCGCTCCATTTTGGATGTGGAGCGATCATCCCCGTGACGTCATCGGCCTGCTGAAATGCGAGCTGTAGCTACTTTTAGTAATGTTTGAGGTATACGATATGGCTAAGTGCGGCTCGGATAGCAGTTCTGAATTCTCTTCAAGCGACAAAAATTTCGATGGAGATTTTTAAAACTATTCTATGAATTATTTGAAAATCGTGAAATTAAGCCATACAAATTGGAGCCGCAAATAAAAAGATTTGCCAGTTGAACTTCTAGGCAACTGCCATGACGGGGAAAACGCCCCTCCCACATAGCTTAATATTCATAACAGGTATGATTTTTAGACCGTTATCTAATTAACTTTTATTATTTACTAGCAAAGGTACCCGACGTTGCCCGGGATAATTACACTTGGATGTAAACAGAACAATCTCAAAAAATTAAATTAAATTTTGCAATATCTTAAAAATAAACACATGAAAATGCTTAGAATTAATACAGTAAAAATTCATAATGAAAATTCGAAAAAAATCTTTTTAAAGGCTCACAATGGCTGGACCTCTCCAAGGATGCCACTGCTAGTCTAATTAATTTCTTCCTCACGTAATCTTACCTCAGATGTATACTTAGTGTT
>JAHWFO010088598.1:46877-62379 GCA_023313115.1 Rhysida immarginata | reverse complement strand
GAAGCAAAACTTGGCCATTCATCACTTTGTGCAGTCTAGCAGTCGCCGATTCTTCTATTTACTTGCTTCCCATTTGCTCAATACATCACGGAGCTAAAGGAGTGCTTCCTCTGTC
The DNA here is from genome assembly GCA_023313115.1 of Rhysida immarginata. Taxonomy (NCBI): domain Eukaryota; kingdom Metazoa; phylum Arthropoda; class Chilopoda; order Scolopendromorpha; family Scolopendridae; genus Rhysida; species Rhysida immarginata. The sequence goes on along the minus strand of JAHWFO010088598.1, from coordinate 62,264 downwards.
GTCTTTCCACTCTTTCTCAATAGTCTGCTAACTCTCCATTATCTCCAGTTACTGATCATTTTTAAAGATTTTCAAGAAATTGTTAAGTACTAAGAACTCTCTTTTCTAAGAAAAGCCTGAATAACAGGAATTCTATGCATTGTTACAAATTGAAACTTATCCATATTACATCATCATTTTATGTTCATTGTTATAATTCTTGGAAAGATTGCTTTAACATTACATCATCATTCTGTGCTCATTGTTATTGGTGAATTGCGCATTGAGACCATTGTTGATGCGAACACAATGGGAATATTGTTGCACAAACTTTGCCTTGCATTGTTGGTCATGAGATATATATTGTTGGTTCATGCAGTGTGTTTGTGAATTGCGTGCTGATACCATTGTTGATACCTATTGTTGTACAAACTTTGCCTTGCATTGTTGGTCATGAGATATTTCTCATTAATATGCCTTGCCATAACCATGAATATCGATTTTTTTTATCGATATTTATTATTTTTCCGAAATCTGAGGTAGACAGTGACCTTCCTCATGCTTTGAAAGTCATGTATGCGAAATTTTATCAAGATCGGAATAAAACTGTAGATTTGTATAAAAAACGTACCCACAAACATCCTTCTTTATATATATAGAAGATAGATAGATACAGGCAATATAGATATACTGGCTTGAAAAAAATAACAGAAAAGTTTTTCCAAATTGTGTTGTGAGCGTTAACAGGAAAGAATTTCTCTCTGAGGAGTACTGTGCGTTTAAATACCGAAGATATTAAAGACCTATTTATAGCATATTTACATATATTCCTACAGTGTTTCTATTCATTCTTCATTTATTCCTACTTAGTTGTCTTTATCTACTTATCAATAAAATTTGAATTTTCTTACAAAAAAACTTTGATTAATTTTCCAGTAATAAAACATTTTTGATTCTGTTTCTTAAATAATAGACAATTTGGGATTTTTCGTAGAAAAAAAAAAAAACAACACGAAAACGACATAATTTAAGTGGCAATTTCGTATTTGCTCATGATTATTTTTTGTATTAGTCAAACAAGTTGCGCTGTGCGCACGAAACCGACTTTTCATTTTTTCGAAACGAAATTTTTTTCCCTTGCAGCATTCGGCCCTGTTCAAAGTGGATTATTCCAGTCGATTCGAAAGTTAGTTATCAACATTTTAGAATAGACATTTTATCAACATTTTGCTTAAGCTACTGCAGTAGGTAATTCGTGTTTATTTAATAGAGTTGTTTGTGCTGTCTAAATGCACTGTACGTTCAAACTTTTTCTTCGACGGAGCTAAAGTTTGGCGTCCATTATGAATCGCGGAGCTGATGCGCAGATGAATGCGCACTCGTTTCGTCATACGCAAATTGCACACGAAATTCCCTACGAAAATCTTGAAAAAATTCCGTTACATAAGTGATGAAAATGAAAAATTTTTAAATGTCGTATTAATTTTTCGTTTTCGTATCTTTTTGATTTTCGTACGAAAAATCGCAAACTGTCTAATAACAGGCAGTATTTTCATTTATTTATATGAATTATAGCGAGTTTTGTATATAGATACTTTTTTTTTTGCTTGGACGATTACACATATCTGATAAAAGTGGTGGTTTTGAATAGTTTCTTTGCCTATTTTTTCTTTGGTAAATAATTGGATCGACCTTATATTCACACAGAAGAGACGCTGTTGCTTTTGCCGGGATTCCATTTATCTGTCCGAAAAAATCTATCCGTTGCTTTTTTCTTATTTCTTGAGCAGAAAAGGGTGAAGCATAATTGTTACACACGAAAACCGAACGAATACAATAGTTACATAATGATTGTTCAAATCGATGTCATGTTAATCGTGAGCAAAACTGTGCTAATTTGGAAAGAAGAGTTTCCAAATTCATTCAGAGTCATTCATATAATGTCTCCTTTTTTAAAATCATTTAGTCGTGACTTTACTAACCTAAGCTACACATTTCAATAAACATTCCTTTACACAGAAATCATTAAATAAATTAAAATGGCCAAGGCAATATTTAGAAACTCTTTCTTGTATGTTTACTTAAAAAAATCACGGTGTCGAAGATTACAAGCAATTAGATGAGCTCTCTAACGTCTCCTACTGAATTGTGGAACAAGCCGATGACGTCACATCGCCAGCTTGCTAACAAAATCATGGCGGACGCCGTTTTTCGCTCACTGTCGTATTTTGCCGTTTTCATCGCAGATTTTTAAGGAATATGATGATTTTTATAGAAAATTATTAATGAAAGTGTACTATAAACGTCATGAACTAACAAAATTTAAATAAAAAAGAGTATGTGATTTTTAGTGGTACTTGTCCTTTAAATGGAGAAAGTAGCATTTCTCTATAGATTAGAGCATATGCGAATCTCTTAATTTGTTAGCATTCTTATTTAATAACCTTTCTTCAAAACTATTGCCAACGCTTTTCTGCGTAAGCATGTATGATTGTTAAAATTTTATTTAATTTGTTAAAAAATTATTTTTGACGTTTTGAACCGGAAGTAGTTCACCGAGTTTTTCCACCAACGAACTCAGTCTTCCGATTTCCCTAAGTTGTCGAATGGCGAAAGCGGAAGTCGAAAATTCGGAAAAGTTTAAATCGGCGTCACCATTCCTCCCAATCACGCCTTTCCACGTTTGGTCATCAGCCCCTACGTGTGTATTGAAGTCGCCCATCAGGATGACAGAATCTGCACTCCCTCTCCTGGTAAGAGCAGCATCAACTTCATCTAGAAAAAGTGGGTACTCTGTGACTGCATTCGGAGCATATGCAACGAATAGAGAGAGAGACCGTTTCCCTATCTGAAGCCTCAGGAGACACAGTCTTCCACCTAAGGGGGGTCCAATCTGCAACATAATCTGCCAGCCGGGGACTTGTGAGTATCCCCACTCCCGCCTGGGCAGTCATGTCAGGGTCGACACCAGAGTAGAAAAGCTTCCACCATAGTTCCAGAACCCGGACGTTTCGTAGAGGTAATACCTGTGATATCCAGTCGTTACCGTTTGGCTTCCTCCACTAACTCTGATTCCTTTCCTGTCATGGAGAATACGTTCCAAGTTGCGATTGACAGCACCCGATCCCGTTGTCGCTTTACCCGTTTCTCCTCCTGGTTAAAGGCATGCGCTGCCCCCGACCGTTTCCCCAAGCGCATAGCGAGTGCACTGGTGGGGCTTCTCAGAGGCATTGCTCCGAGATAACAGCCGGGAGACTGTCGACTATTTTCGAACGAGAGCCTCTGCCTAACTCCCGAACGCGGGTGATTTTAACCTGCGCCACACCCGATGCAGTATGAATTCTCTCATTCGTCGACATCATGCGATATCGTGACATATAATTGCTGACTTTTTATGAAATAGATATTCAGTAGAAAAGATTAATAACTATGTGAAAATCTTTTTGGTGAACCATTGATCGGAGTCTGGGAAACATTTTTTTTTTACTGGGGGATTCAGTCAATTTCTGACCATTTCAGTACTATGATTTATTGACCCATTAATGTTTACAAACTTAAAATTTCAGTATGATATTTTAGGCAGTTCGGAGTTTTTATTCCCGTGGAAAAGTCTTGATGATATGCTCAATGTGGCCACCACGAACGTTTTGAACTGCTCGCAACCGAATAGTGAAGTTGTTCATAACTCTATGCAGGATTTCTGCATCCACAAGGGTGCAGCAGTCAACGATGCTTTGTCGCAGCTGGTCTAGGGTTCTTGGTGTTGTAGTGAACACACTGTCTTTAAGGAACCCCCAGAGATAAAAATCACATGGGTTTAAGCACGGCCTCCTAGAAACTACCAGGCCTGAACATGACGTCATTAATGTATTGTTGAAGCACTAAGATTGTGACGTCGAACTTACTTCTGTAAAAGCACCACCAGTTTGACGTAACAATGTTTTATCTTTTCCATGTTCAGGCCTGGTAGTTTCTAGAAGGCCGTGGTTTAAGCCAGGACTCGTAGAGGGCCAAAGAAAGCCACCCCCGAATCGATCTGGAAACCTGTTAGAAATGACGCGATTTCCGAATTTTTGATTGAGAAAGTCTAGCACTTCATTAGTGGTGTGAGGCCTAGCACCATCCTGTTGAAACCATTGATGTCGTAGCGGTATACGCCTCCTTCGCAGCTCGGGGATGAAGAAGGTTTCCAACATGTTAAGGTAAGACTGTGACGTTACGGTGCCCTCAAAAAAGAACGGACCAATGATGCCTCTTTTGGAAATCGCGCACCAAACCGTAACCTTTCGTGGATGAAGAGGTGACTTATGGATCTCATGAGGGTGCTGGGACCCCAAAAACGAACGTCACCTGATAGATGGAAGAAGGTCTCATCTGACACCCACAGGTTGTCCACAATGTCCTGACTGGCTTCCATTTCTGCTCCAAACTCCATCGCAAATTGTTGTCGCTTCTGTCTTCCAGTGTCAGTTAACTCCTGATAAACATGGATCTTATACGGGAACAGGTGTAAATCCTTTCTCAAAATTCGCCACGTCGTGGTATACGACAGCCCTTCTTCAATGGATAGGCGGCGAACAGATTTTTGGTAGGGGACAACTTTGGCCATTCGAACACGAGCTTCGCTCCCGCCTTTTTTCTTGCCTTTAACACATCCAGTGGCACGAAATTGCTTGACAAATTCCATGACTGCTTGCCTGCCTGGTGCGTCTCGACACTTATACTCCTTCCGGAACTTTCTTTGTACGGTTACAGGTGATTTTGTCTCGAAATACCATTCGACAACCATGCATTTCTGCTCTGTTGATAAAGCGGGCGCCATTTTTCAACAATACGATTTTCATGCAGCGCCGTTGCAACAGTACAAACTCCAACTATTTAGAAATTCGATACGGCGCTCATATTCTTTCAATTGTTTATCCCTAATGCACGTCATTCGAGTGAAATGGTCAGAAATTGACTGAATCACCCAGTATTTTGCTTTTTTTTGTTGTTGTTTTATTCGAAATTTGATGCTGAACAAGTTGTAATTGAAGAAATTTTGTTTATCTTTTAAAATTTAAGAAAATACGATTTACCTTCCGAGAACATTGTGGCCTTCATGTTAACATACTGGATGGCCGTAGAGGTTGTTGCATAGGGGGGATGATGGGTCTTCATGTACTCCATAATACCGCATTAAATTGTTTTAATTCAGTTGCTGATATTTTATTAAACTGTACAATAATACTGTAACCAATAAAATTTCAAATAGTGTTATAAAATTTATGTGCATTTTCTTCTATATTATATATTAAATATATTTGTCATCTAAAAATATAAATTAGTAGCAAAAAATATTTATCATTTAAATTATAAGTTTATATAAAAATATTTATCATTTAGGATTAATCTCGATAAGAAAATTATAATCTTAAATTCAATTGTTTTAAAGTTAAGGAGGAAAAACAAAACAGGATGCGATGGCCGGGAATCGAACCCGGGTCAACTGCTTGGAAGGCAGCTATGCTCACCACTATACCACCATCGCACGTTGTTTTTAGTTTTGAAAAAAACTGTTAGATCTCTGATTCCGTCCAACATGTAAATTTCCTAGTTTCCGGAAACCATGGACCAAACGGAGCGAAATGTTTAAGTAGCTTCAGTCTTTTTTTTTTTTTTTTTTTTTTTTTTTTTTGTTTGTGTTTGTGAGTGTTATTTTTTTGTGATGCCGTAAAAAAAACCCGTGAAACAATCGAAGATGATGTCTTCGGTCGAGATTTTAAATTCCTGAAGAATTTTACTAATTTAGGTTTATTTACAATGGCAAAGAAATCTGTTTTATTCATTTTATGAGTTAATTAGTGTCTATGCAGGAATCTTTTATTTATTTATTAGGTAGTTTATAAATAAGTCAGGTTATTTCTTTAATAGATAATTTATTAGATTATTTGATAAATACGACGTAGTCCAATTAAAAATCTTGTATAGTCGAATCTGGTTAATAAGACAAAATCTGGCTAAAGATGTAATCCAGCTTTATAGGTATATTTCCCTTGGTCCCGTCTCCTTGAAATTTATTCTAACCTAACACAACGGGTTTCCCCTTTTTCCATGGTTCCAGTGAACACAAACTATAGTGTCGCAATCGGCGTAGTTCTCGTGTCACACTGCCAGATGACACGGCCAAATGTTGTTACTGTTCCCTGTTAGGGTATCATAGTGTAAGTTGATCGGCCTCGGTGGCTCAGCGGTTGCGTGATCGCCTCTGATGCCCGAGTACGCGGGTTCGATCCCGGTCGAGGACGACGAGGATTTTTCAGGTGGAAATCCTGAGATCACGCACTTCCTTCGGAAGGGAAGTAAAGCCTTGGTCCCGTGTAGTCGTTTGCCGGCTGCACGTTAAAGAACCTTTGCGAGGCAAAATTTGCGGCCCCTATAACGCCGTCCTGAAATGACCATAGCAGTTGAAAAGGACGTTAATACCAAACAAACCAAACCATAGTGTAAGTTTGTTTTTTCCAACGAAATTTTGCTTTTAATTCGATCAAATTTCAATAGAAATAATATTTTATTTTAACAAACACAATTTTCAATAAACAATTAAATGAATAAAAGATATTAAAATTGTTTTGCTTGAAATAATTTGAGCCAAAATTCTTTAAAATATTTATTTACAAATTGAAATACATGCATTAGGGAAAAAAAACTCATTAATTTTTAAGCTGTTAGCTTCTATGCAATTTTAAAAATTTCATTTTGTTCTTATTAATTTTTGACTTGTTAATACCTTTTATAAAAAAATGTAGCCTTGTCAAAACATAAAATTTAAAAATTTGACAAGTTATTATCTTTTGATGATTTTGAAAACCAATTAAAAAAATATTTTTTCTAACAATTTAAATATGTCACAATACATATCCCGATGAATTTCATTGAAACTAAAATTCAGTGTAATATTATCTTCTAAGTATTTAATAAAATTAAACAATTTTAATGAGGGATAAAGTAAACCACCTTTATCAAATTTTTTGGTGCAATTAACAGTTTCATCGGCCATTATCTCTCTTGTGCTTAACATTTCAGTTTTACAAACTTCACAATTCAAACTTTTTAAAGTTTTTCTTGCCACATATCCACTAATATAGTAAATCAATCTATCATCACTGTTTTTGTGAAAATAACCACCATGATCTGCCAGCCATGAATTTTTCTGTAGAGTATCCTCGACTGTAAAGAGATCTCCAGAATTAATTAAATCATCGGGAATACATGACTGCTTTTTGAATACATGAAACTTCAATCTTCTTATCAGTCGTCAGCAATGATATTTTAATTAATGAGAATTTCCACGTTTGGGACGGACGGACATTGTGAAACTAATAAGTAGCTCTATTCTTCCGCAACTTAATAATTAGATAAAGTTCTTTTACTTGGCAGAACAAGTATTTTACTTATTCGAAGATGTTCATATAATCTTGGGCTTTTCCTTTTCATAAGAAGGCATTCTAGAATCCACTTCTTATCAAAAAGCATACCATTTTTTGACCGTCTTCGAATGCCGGCCAGGTGGCCGAGAAAATGACATCAAAGTTTGTGACTGGATCAGTGTGTGTTTGTTTGTTCTTTTTTCGTTGCGAATTATGGTGTTCCTGTTGTTGGGTGGATGTAGTGCTGTGGTAGTAAATGCGTAGGTGTGGTTTGTTGCGTTGTAAAATATGGAAGTTGGATTAAAGAGTTGAAATTAGTTGCATGTGTGCATGTGCGTTGTTAATGGAGGGTTCGTGGTAGTAGATCTGTTATTGTTTGTTGGGAAAATGAGTGTTTGTTGTTATATAGCATTTATAAGTCTAATAATGGGAAAGGAGGTAACAATTGCGGCTGATGCTGAACTTTGTTGGCCACAGTTGTTACGGCTTTTTCCAGAAACCCGCTCCTAATAATAAAAAAATGAGCGTTGTTCTTTTGTTGCGAGAGAGCGTGTGCGTTGTTGCGCAGGGAAGCTCGAAGAAGACGGCCGACGCGTTGTGTTCGACGCTCCGCAGTTTTTCTGTTTATTTTTATAAAGAATTATGAAGAAAACGGTATTCGACCGTTTGTGTTCAATAAAAATGTTCGCAACGATTCTTTTATGCTGAACGGACAGCTATTAAGGAAGTTTCATCGCCAGCGAGCGTTACTATAGAGGAAATGGAACGCAGTCCGTTTTTTCACATTAATGAAGTTAAGAAAATCGTCGTTGGATGCAACTTGTGATTGGTGAGATCTCTCCATTTATTCCTCCTTGTCTAACTGATATACATAGATATAACGAGACGTATGGAATTGGTCCGATGCTCCCCCCCAGTTGTGCGTTTTGCGCTTCTAATCGTCCCGAACGAACGAAGGTCACGTGATTGGTGCCATCGCTGTTACTATGTGTCTTACGTGAGCGATCTTGAAGAGACGCGAGCGAGCGGACGAATTGAGAGGGAAAGGGCGCGAAGGAAAGAGAAGCGGACAGTGTGTCTTACGTGAGCGAAACATATGAGCGAATTCAGTGCGGCGAGCTAAAAAGGTATTACAGTGAGATCAGTCAGATTATTTTGGTATCAGTCATGCTATCTGTCGTTTTCTGCTAGTGGAAACTCCTTATGTAAAATTATTACAAACGAAGAAGAAAAAATGGAATTGTATTTTATTTTTTTATTTTATTTTAGTTTTTTATATTATTTTATTTCTCCGCATTAAGAAAACCTAACCAAAATCACCAAGGCATATTTGGAGTTTTGCTGGGGTTTAACTCTCTTTATTTGTGGAGAATTAATTAAGATAAATAAACTTCCCCTTTGAGAAGTCAAAACCGCCTTTGAAAAATTCCTGAATTATTTAAATTCGCTACTCTATTCTAAATAAATAATAAATACTTTCCCTAGGTCATCCAACTCAAGTATTGACCTAATATTGAAAAATTAACCTTATTATTATTACAATCAAGTAGCAAATTAATTTTTGCAAATTACTATAATAGATGTGCCTTCAAAGCAATTTTTTAGAATCAATTTTAATGAAGTTTTTCAAGCACAAATTTAATCTTATTAAAAAATTTTCAATTTCTATTTCACGTAATTAATTTTTTAATTTCCATTCTCGGTAGTTTAAAAGATGGTTAGGTTAATCTTTATTCCTTTGATCCCACAGATATGGTCTTTTCTGTACGCAGGAAATCAAGTTTTCCTCGACCATTATGGCATGCACCGCTTCGTTCGCGTGAAAAAAACAAACATGTTTGTTCTCTTCGCGCCCGCCTCTTTGCCGCCTCAACCTCTCGCCGCTAGGATTCGCTCACGTAAGACACTCTCACAGAAATAATGCTTTTGTTATTTTCGCTGCGATCCGTTTCGCTCCAAGTTCGCTCACGTAAGACAGCGTTAGAGCGAAGAGAACTAACTTTCCAAGTTCGCATGAGTTGGAAAGACAATTTTCTTGAGTTGTAACATTTAAGTCATGTTAATATTTATTCTATTTTGGTTTAAATGATTGGTTGCCAATGCATGAGAGTTATGTTAGAGGGGCATGGTCGTTAACAGCTGCCGTTTGAATTGTAAAGCATAGGAAGCAAAGATTACAGGAAGCATATTTGTGCGTACATTAGCTGTTAATCGGGGTTACTGCTCTCCTCTTCTCCCGTTGTTCAGGAAACTTCGTTTTAAAGAAGCCCCTGAACAGGAATTTGCATAGAAAAAGGGGAGCGTGACGCTTTCATGCGTTCCTGTATTCCGATGTGAAAGCTTATTAAGCGTACCTTTGTACAACGCAACGCATTTCAAGCGCAAGTTTTGCATTTGAGACATGCCATGGAATCATGTTTTGGGTACCATAAGTTGTTTGATTAGAACCGAGTTTTTCAAATGTTGATGCATAATTGCGAAGTTTTTTGTATAGCTCGTAAATTGCAAATGGTTCACTATTTTCTGTGATTATCAATTTTGTTTATCGGGACCCCATTGATTTATTTATTCATTGTAATTAACTTGTATTAATATGCAAATTAAATATTGCTGTCTTGTTTTCACCGCACGCCTATTCTTTGGCTAGTCAACCACCTCCCCTCCGCGAGTCATTAAAAACCCGCTCCTGGCGCGCGTGGGCTTGGATCTTTGTTGTTGGGGGTACCTTTGGTCCCCCCCCCCCCACCCACGCCTCAGGGCACATTTTGGCGCCCGAACAGGGACTCGCTAGTCCGGCATTTTCCGGATTAGGGGTAGCCAAAGGGTAGGTGTGTGTGTTGTGTGGATAGTAGAGTGGGAGTACCTGTTGTGGTGTTAGTTGGAAGTTAAGTACGAAGTAAGTGTGCCTATCTGTGGTCAGTATGCCTGTAGAAGGGGCAGAAGTCGCGGATGGAGCACCTGAATCCAAGATGGCCTCTACATAGAATTGTCAACATCCTGGATCAACACCAGCTTGCCTGTGATTGCAAAGTTAAGAGGAAAAAATCAAAAATCATCATACTTCATCAAAGAAAACAGAATACCTCTAACCCACTTCCTGACATCCCCATCACAAAGACCATCGGTAAAATCCTAGGCGTCTTCTTTGGTTCTAGAGAGGAAGAAAAATCGCATTGGACTGAACTGGTGAGGCGCCTAAGAGTGAGGCTCCAAATCTGGACTCAACGGAGACTCAGCTACTACGGCCGGGCCAAAATTGTTAATTGCTAAGCCTTAAGCAAGATCTGGCACCAAGCAAAAGGGAACATAATCTCCATGCGGGCACTTAATGAAATTCGCACTCTATGTGTGAATTTCATATGGAGAAATAAAACATTTCGGAGGGAACGATTGAGAGAACAGGAGAAAGGAATAAGGAGGAACGATTGAGAGAACAGGAGAAAGGAATAAGGAGGAACTTCTGCCAAGGACGAGGCGAGAAAGCGGGACGACGACGGCGAGCTCGAAGCTGCGATATGAGAGGCGAGATTACAGGCAATGCTGACAACGAGCATCGATGATTACCGTCCTCTACCAACCAAGCGATCAAAGGGGCATTAACCTAAAAAACATACACCTCCAGCAGACCACTTTCGCCATAGACCACTTGAAGGAAATATTCATTACACGCACTTTAAAACCATGGGCTGCCCTCGCTAGATCATGGTTCGATACCAACTTCCTTGCCACCACCCCAGTCATCCCCGCTGACCAACCTACAAATGCTCCTTCCTTTTATCGAACTTACCGAAATATAGCCTTATCCATTTTGCCAAAACTCCCAACTACGCGAGTACTCACCATTCCCAACGAACAACTATACAAAGCCCTGCTCCCCGTTATCACACCCCATCCAAACTTAATATCCCCCAATCCCTTCCCAAATATTCCCAGACTACGGATTGAACCATCTTTTAAAAACACCAACTAGAAAATAATTCACAAAGCCCTCCCAACAGGTGCTCTTCTCGCCCAAAGGGGCATAATCAAAGATGAGGATGCCCTCTGCCCCACTGCTCGTCCTTCGAGACCCTCGAACACCTCCTCCTCGAATTCAAAGATGTTAGAAGTATTTGGGGCCAGATAACTGAATGGTGCAAGGAAGAAATCCTTATAACCCCTGCAGAAGTCCTCTATCTTGACATGCCACCACAGGCCCCCACCTTCCTCATGAAACTAGTTGCCATTGCCAATCATTCCATCTGGGCGCACCGCTGCCAGGCGCGCGAAGAATTTGTTGAAACGGCAGTCCTCCATCACAGATTCCTTGCCAGCATAACTCAGCAGCTAAAATGTGAGGGAAAATCAGCCAGACATAAATGGAATGAAGGTATCTTAAAAGACTGTTGCTGCCAGACACCCCCTGCTACCGACCAACATTAAATCACATTACCTTGTAAATACTTTGTAATTTAAAACTGGTAACTAAGCACTGTATTTAATTCCCAGCAATAAATAACATTTTTAAAAGAAAAAAAGGTGGCCGAGAGGGCTGGGGCGTAGGCTTTCTAGTTCTCGAGTCCGCCTGGTCGTGGGTTCGAATCCCGCCGTGGGTATGGATGTTTGTGTTTATTCCGGGTTGCGTACAGATATAACTTGTGTAAAAGGCGCAAAATGACCGTAGTAGTCGACGCCAAAATTTCTAATAAACCAACCAACCATCGTCTTCGAATTGCTCTTAAACAATGCATCACAGAAAGTTGTTGCTTTTCCGGCAATGATTTTATTCTTTTTTGTAAAACTGATTGTTCAATTTGAAAAAAATTTTTTCTTTAGTTGATCTATTTCTATATTATATTTTTAAATTTTAATTTTCAGTCTTTGAGCAGTCTTAGCATTTTGGTTCTGCATTTTTTTTTTTTACTCTTGAGCGAACCTCATCGATGAGGGCTAGTGATTTCTTATTTTTCCTTCATTGATTGTTTAAGAGCAATTTTTTAAATATTTACATTTAAGACAAATTGTATCACTGCCTACTTTCTGCATACATTCCTTACTAAAATAACATATTTTTATAACACAGTGTTTTTGATAAATATACGTAATATTTCTTTGTGTTGAAAATTATTGAATGGTCCCATTCGTGAACATAAATTAAAATTCTCTACATCATCTAAAATATTTTGAATTTCACTCAAAGTTGAAATAGTTTTAACAAGATATTTTACATTTCTCAAAAAGACTGTACCATAGTAATAAAAAAGACTTTCTATTACTATGACTGTACTAATATATTCCGTAGGAAATGGCATTAAAAAAATAAAAATATTGTTAAAATATATGAGGAAGATTGTCGTTTCATTCCATTTAGGGTAATAGAATAGTACTCCTTAATCTTTCAAATTTACACTCTTAATATACACCGAGTGAGCATATTATTATCACCACCTGACATGTTTATGCAAATGCGCTCCCGGACGTTGCCACAATGTTGCTAGCGGGCCGGACCAATATAAAAAGGGAAGCTGAGTGTCGTCGACAACAGTAGACGTGTTCAATTCTTCAACTATGGGTAAACGACGCGCTTTAACAGCCTTCGAACGCGGGATGATTGTAGGTGCTCGGAGCTATAGAGGAGTATCAGTGAAACAGCAGGGTGCATTCGTAGGGTGCATTCGGAGCTATAGAGGAGTATCAGTGAAACAGCAGGTGAGCATTCGTAGGGTGCTCAAAAGTAGCCGTCGTTAAAGTATTTAAAGACTGGACAGTTAGCCGGAAGACGGGGTCTGAACGTTCGCGTTGTGGCCGCCCGCGGATGGTTGATGATCGGACAGAATGGAGATTGTTACGATTGGTAAAGGATAATAGAAGGGCAACTGTGCATCAAATCACTGCTGACCTTAATCAGGGGTCCTCCAAAACGGTCTCTGAATGCACTGTCCGCCGCACACTGCATCGCATGGGATACGGAAGCCGAAGACCTGTCCGCACACCTTTGCTGTCTGCAGCCAACAAGCGGAAATGACTCCAATTCGCTCAGGAGAACAAGGACTGGACTATCGAGCAGTGGAAACAAATCATGTGGTCTGATGAGTCACGATTCCAGTTACATCATGCAGACCGCCGCTTGAGAATCTCGAAAGCATGGACCCCGCATGAATGAGTACAACCCTTCAGGCCGGTGCGGGCAGTGTTATGGTCTGGGGAATGTTTTTCTGGCATGCGTTGGGTCCGTTAATACGTTTATCTGGATGGCACAGCGTACTTCCGTATCGTCGCCGATCAAGTCCACCCTGTCATGTTGATGGCGTATCCCAATGGAGATGGCTACTTCCATGCGTCATGCCACAGAGCTCGTATTGTGCAGGAGTGGTTCCAGGAACATGAGGGGGATTTTACTGTACTTCGGTGGCCCCCACAATCCCCAGATCTCACTCCAATTGAGCATTTGTGGGACGAAGTCGAACGAACCATCAGACGGCTGGATCCACCACCGTCCAATCTAGCATAACTAGACAGTGCTATCCATCAGACATGGTGTCAGATTCCTCCCACCACCTTCCAACATCTCGTGGAATCAATGTCACGAAGAATCACCGCACGTATTAAAGGCAAAAGTTGGCCCAACGAGATACTGACAGGGTGGTCATAATAATATGCTCACTCAGTGAATATGTTAAGAACTACCGCCCCCCCACCCCCAATTTTTATTCTCTTTATCCAATTTTTATTTTCTTAATCCATATATATATTATAAATTATAAAAATTTATAATTCTCCATTAGAGTTATAAAAAATTGGGGCCACTTTGGCAATATTATTTTTAACCATATGATTCAAATGATTTGCACCACCCAAACCTTCCCATCTGATTTCAAAAGTACCCTCATCGCTCCGGTGTTTAAGAAAGGAGATGGTACCAATATCTGTAATTACCGTCCAATATGTACACTCTCAGCCTTAGCTAAGATTGCAGAAAAACTTATATTCTCTAACTTATCGTCTTTCCTATGGTCCTGTATTCCCACAAACCAATTTGGGGGTCGTCCTCAAACCCCAATAACTTATCCTTTATTTAAGATCTTTGACTATATCATTCACGCAGTCGACAAAGGATTGTCATGCTTCTTAATTAATACTGACATTGCCAAAGCATTCAATACCGTTGAAAGAAGCACCCTATTAATGCAGTTGACCCAGTTTGGGGTTGATCCGCTAACTTTAAATTTATTGCGTGACTATTTTACTAACAGAATCAATTGCATGGAGTCTAATAATACTACTACTGAACATCCATCTACCATGGGCCTCATGCAGGGGTCCCCGATCGCTACTGTGTTGTATGCAGCGGCCACGGCTGAGATATTTAAACTACCTCTGCACTGCAATATAATATCATTTGTAGATGACAATTTTTTGTTTACGGCCTTTCCTCCTAATGAGTTTACTTTAGCATATAATAGAATCCTTGACGACATTCAAACTTTGAAAAATTGGTACGTAACGCATGGACTACAATTTAACGAGTCCAAAACGACTATATTGTTGTTCAACAATCAAAACCCTAGCCCGTCTCACATATGCAATTTATTAGGCCTGCAGCTTAATACCAAACTATCATTTAAAGAAACCATTGAATCGCTGCTTCTTGATCTCAATCGTCTGAAATTTCTGTTTCAAAACCTAAGAAAAACGCTAACCAAAAAGGAGATGATACAAATACTAAAGTCAATGTTAGTTCCTAAACTAGAATATGGCATCCTTTTCTGGTCTGCAGCCTCAAAATTCACAATTTCCCGTGTTTCAGTAGCTTATAATAATGTTTTGCGGGCAGCCTTAGCACTCTCTAAATACGCATCTATGTCTGATATCTTTAATATGTACAAAATACCTTCCTTGCAATCTATAATTAAAATTGCTCGTCTTAAAGAAATATATCGAGCAATTACTGATGGCAACCATCCGCTCCATTATGTTAACCAATGGCTTACAGATTCGCCTAATACTCGAACTACACAAA
>JAHWFO010088598.1:0-38114 GCA_023313115.1 Rhysida immarginata | reverse complement strand
TTACTGTATTAATTCTAAGCATTTTCATGTGTTTATTTTTAAAATATTGCAAAGTTTAATTTAATTTTTAGAGATTGTTCTGTTTACATACAAGTGTAATTATCCCGGGCAACGCCGGGTACCTTTGCTAGTGATAAATATATGTCAAAATAACCAATTTTTCTAAAATGTTTAACAATTAATTTTGCGAAATGGGACCTGCACAAATTTAGAAATTATTTTATAATATCAATAAGCAAAAGTAAATTTCATTCTGATAATCCAGTTTAATTCATATATTATTGTTTGACTCATATGCTGATACAAATTCTATATTGTGCGTAAGTATTAAAATATTTTGTGCGTAAAAGAGATAGAAAAAATTTATTTCATGTTAACAAAATTAAAGATCCACATACGCGAAACAATGACCATACTATAATCTCTTTCAAATTAATAGGATGCGCGCAGATAATCATTAAAAGGACCAATGCTCATATTGTTCGAGTTATTCAGTGGAAATTTTGAGATTTAATTGACCCTTAGAATGATTATCCGCCTTAGAATGTACAAATGCATGATTTACATATATACTTAATCTTCATAAAGTAAACTCATATTCCTTAGCTTTGTTCAAAAGAAAAGAACAAAAACTTTGCAGCTCACCTGTCGAGTGATGCCACTGTTGTCGCGCATGAACAAGTTAAGAGGAAAAAGGTTTTATCAAACCAAGCTTTTATAATGTTTTATTTAGTGGCAACAATACAGCTTAATTTTGCAACAATAAACAATAGATACATTTACTCTCGCCATAACGAAATGTCCAATTGTTACAACAATCAATTCGTAGTAATGAGTTAGTACCATTAGAACACGAACCAATGAACCGATTTGAAAATTTTTTTCTTTATCATAAATTGTCATCGATTCTGCATAAGTGTGTCAAATTGCAGCTCCCTAGCTTGTCGGAAAGTTGGTTTAATATTGATTACAAGATTTGACCTAAACAAACTAACACAGCAAAGTTAATAAAAGCTTTTAAAAAATAAACGCCATCCATATTAAAAAGAGAGTAAGACATCAAATGCTCTTTTTCGCAAAATAATTTTATGTTCGTGGGTTTAGCCGTGATCGTATAGTGGTTAGTACATTGCGTTGTGGCCGCAATAACCCAGGTTCAAATCCTGGTCACGGCAGAGACGGATTACTTTTTCTTTATTTTTCTTTCCATTTGCTGCGTATTTTAAATTTACGTTTTATTTAAATTTTTGCTGTAATTTTATTTATATTTTTATTATTAAACTTTTATTCTGAAGAAAAATGGATTCAATTTGGAAAAAATATACCATTTAATTTACTTTTGGAAAATAAACCAATTATTGACGATCTACACAAGTTTTTTTTATTTTTTTTTTATTTTAGATATTTTATATCACGTAAAAACATACTGTAGAAAGAAAAAAAATCGGCATATTTTAAGAGAATATGCCTTAAATGTTAAGAAAATGGAAAATTTTATTTTTTTAAATACACAAAATTATATTAATATAATTCTGATTCCTAATGAATTTTTCTGCAGCAACGTTGCTTCGATGAAAGAATGGGAGTTTTTCCGTCGTTCTGTTTGAAAAATTGCCAAACTCTTGACTTGTTTTTCGTGTGCCGTCTGATCGTTGCCATTTTTCTTGTTAATCGTATAACACGGCAATGCAGAACTGTGGCAGAAGTGACTAAATTCAATGTACATAGTGATGATCAACTTTCGAACAAAATTTTAAAATATGCGGCTTGAAATACGAACTAAAAATGACGTCATATATCGCCATTAATCACATCTTTTATTTAAATGATATATGACGTTTAAAATTCATCCAATCACAATCGGTATTGAATTTGCATTTCATATTTGTCTCTGCAGGACATTTAATAACGTGTTTTTGCCGCGTTTGCCATCTGTTTAGTACTGTAAACGATCATCGACTTGAAAATTAATCGATTACCCGATTAAGTAACTAGACCATTGATCGCGTTTTGAACGAATAATCGCCCAGCTTTTGTGTGCTACATTACGAATTTCTACCTTCTACTCGGAAACTACTCGTTGGAATTCGTTCAAATTTTAACGGTATACACAGTTTTATGTATCCTAATGTTTCTTCAAACTCCATTATCCTAGGTGTTATAGAAAGTGAGTTAACTTGTTGATCTTAGTGGCGGCATTTTTATTTTTGTTTCAATCTGAGTTATCGTTCAGATTCGGACTCATGTTCATGTGAACTTTTTTTGCTTAGAATCATCCATACTACCTCCTCTAAAAGTTTGTGACAGGGTTTCAGACTCACCCTGTATATAGATTATGGCCGTCATTCAAATTATAGATGAAATATAAAAATATTAGGAATTATAAAATCTGAAAAAACTTTTCTTTTGTCAAATAGAAACTAAAATATAATTCATAAAAAAAATATTAAAGAGATAATGGAAATTTTACTAATTTTTATATTCAATAAGAAATTAATTCCACCGAGGAGGGTATAGGAAAGTAGCAGTACCCTGAGGTCATCTATATTTTACTCCTTTATCCTTTATCTTTTAACCCCCAATTTTTTAAATCAAAAAATTGATTTTCTCGAACATATAAGGTTACAAGGTGCGTTCGAAAAGTTCCATGAATGGTCCAATAGTTGAACAACCGCGCAGATTAGGATGTTGCGCAGACGCAGTGAGAAACATGTCAACTATAATATCGCTTAACTGTCGTGATTTTTTTTTATTGTACCCCCTAGCGTCCAAATCACGACTGTGAGAAGGCGTGTTATTGCGAAATGGAGCAACGCGTCAACATCAAGTTTTGCTTCAAATTAGGCAAAATGGCATCCGGTGGGTTCGGCAAAAAGTTCAGTTTTACTAGAGTGGACAGTGGAATCTGCTCCACGACAATGACCGTCCGCACACTGCGATCTGCGTGAGGCATTTCCTCGCTACGCGCCAGATGACCATTTTGAACATTCTCCATATTTCCCAAAACTAGCACCTTCTCCTGACTTCTACTTGTTCCCCGCTAAAGAATCCTGAAAGATCGACATTGCGAAGATCCAACACGTGAGACAACGACGGTTTTGGTTTGTGTTCAATTTTATTCTTATAAGTTTTAATAGCGTACTACACTGATAATTTAACTTTCATTTCTATTCGTTTGATGTTCAAATTATAGTAATACGCTTATATATAAATGTAAAATTTCAGGAGTTGCACAAAAAATTCCATGAACAAGTAGTCGAGTTCAAAAAAACTGTTTTCTTCACGCGCTGAGACTAATGGTAATAAAAACTTTAAAAGAAAAAAGCTAATATAAAATATTGCAAAATATCACGAAATAAATAGTAATTTTAAAACTAATGATTCAAAAAATTTTGATATCTTTAAAACCCTAGCCGAAAATACCTTTGAATAACTTCGATGGCTACATTACAGAAGTAAAAGGGCAGTTAACTACACGTAGAATTAGGGGTCATGTTTAAATTATCTCGGCATGTTTTCGTAGACTGCAATGTTTCATAAAGAAACTGATTATTAGATCGCAATAATGGATCAGAAACGTGCTTAAAAATTGAAGAAGTCACAGCTGCCATTTTCTTAAAAATATGAAGAATTGCGCACTTTCTATTACCGAGGGGATCCAAAAAATGTACTCACTGTTTCTAATTCATTAATTTCAAAACAAAAAGACTTACACTTACAAATCTCATGCGGAAGTGTAGTGTAACTATGAAAGTATGAAATTTGTTGTGGTCGGTGGTGAACCAGGGAGCGCTCGAAAGTGGAGTGAGCTAGTCAAGTGTAAGACGCATTCTGAAGGGTGCAAAGTGGAAAGTTTTTATTCCAAGATTGCTACACGCGATGAATGAGAACGACCCGGATCGAAGGATGGAGTACTATGATTGGTTCGCGAGGATGAGGAATATCCAAGGAAGTTTTTATGACCTGTGTGGTCATGTGCTATCACTGATAGCCGCAGTTCGGTGTGCCATTCGGCGTTGTTTACAAGCTGCTGGTGGTCATTTCGAACACTCATTATAACTCTCTCACAGTGCCAAAAATTGTACCTGTGTCACGGAATTCGAACGACATCGAGAATTCCTATGATGTCCATCGATACCGAACCCGGGTATTCCATCAATCGAAAGCGGAGGGTGGACAACAAAGCCGAGGACGTCATAAGGTGAAACACGCAGGAGGAGCCAATCAGCGGGAGCCGCGGGAGATTCGTCGTGGCGATCTGGAAAACGACGATCTAGGGAGTCGTTGTAGTGGAGCCAAAGAAGACGGATCAAAAGATGGCAGATCTGGATGGCGGAAAAGGCCTCAGCGGAGCCGAATGCTTCTAGCCATAAAGAGAGGAAGGGAAGACGAGATTCGACCCGTTTCTACATGGGTACCTTCCCGAGCTGCGGCAAAAAAAAAGCGGAACGACAGCGGCGGCGAGTGAGAGAGTCCCCGTCATAACGAATTTGCCGACGTGGCAAAACGGCGGCCGGCGCGAAGGAAAGCCTTCACATATCCGAAGGTGCCAACACACATATCCGACTTTGACGCACACGGTTTTCATACGACTTGAAGCGACACCAGAGTGCATGCGACTAGCAAAACACACATTTCCAACTTCCGCGCGCACGACTTTCAACCGACAAGCATTTTAACTCAAATTGTGTCCGTGATAGCGCTGCAGTCACACAGAAAACTGTATTCATTTCCGCCAAAATGGATTCGATTACGCGTCAAAAATACAATTTATTATTAATCCAACAAAGTTAATTTTAATCGTGATGCTAAATCGTGTATATTCTTCCCGTGATGCTAATCGTGTGGATGCTTCCCATGATGCTAATCGTGTATACTCTCGTAACCTGATTGGTTATCGTGAACGACAAGTCGCGTGAAAGAGCTGAAGTTTGAAAAACTAGTCGCACGACTCCTACGACTGGCCGTTTGAGACCGGAAGTAGTCGTTCCAGAGTCGCATGCGACAGCTAGTCGGATGTAAACCGTGCATGTGTGTCTCTGCCTGAGCTGCTGGGTCTACACGTCTCCCGACATGGACGCTGGAACAGAAAACTCTACATTTGGTGAGCGCCCATTTTCTTTTAGGCCTTAATGTGGAATTAGCGAGGCAGTGCTTTTTTGAGCTCAGATATATAGCAAGCTAAGAGTGCAAACGAGGGTACAGGGACTGTGGCCCTTCGGTCTAGCTGTTTTACCTACGCCAAGCCAGTGTGTCTATAATTATCTTTCCTGTGGGGGATGGTGCCAGTTTTCCTTAAACCATCATTCCCAATTGTCCACGATTAGGACATGATTGCCGTTTGTGCATCGGTGTAGTTCTTTCGTCGTTTGGCGTCTTATCTTTTTGTACAAAAGAGCTAATGTGTTATGTTCAGGTTTATTACCAGGGTACGACGCGGATTCCCGTGCTCGTATTATTATTGTGCATCAGTGTAACGCTAGATTTGGAGGTGCGTTTAATTGTGTATCACTTTAATGCCCGTAAGTGCGAATTATTTTCATACCCATAGTTGTGTGCGTTATTGTACGAAAGTGTTGGGTTAATAGCGTAGCTAAAGTTACTTGAATTTTATGTGTATTAAAATTTACTTATAAGCCCCTGGAATTATAAGACTTTAATTTGAACTGCGGAACATTGAACTTGAAACTGTGTAACTATCAGCAACGTACATTTAGTTACGGTTTCTTATGCGTATTTAAAATATCAAGCCTTTGAACTTTGATGGTTAATGATAAGCTTGATTATGTATTCAGAATTATGTGCAACATAATGAATATTATTAGTAGCATGATAACCTGCTAATTTGTTTGTGCTATTGATAATTGCTACTTACCTCATAGCTTTAATAATTATTGGAGTTGTATTGGTTCAAGTTGAGCCTAATTGTTTACTCGATATTTGATATACCGCTTGGTTTATTTATGCCATTGAGTTTATTACGTAAGTTATTGTTGCTAAGGATTGTAGCCAGTTACTGCATATTTTTGATACTCCTAATTAAGTTGGCATTTCAACTTAGAACATAAGCTTTATTCAATTGCTATTTTTATTTGTGTATCCCATTTAAGCTTTAGGCTTAAGCTTTGCCATTCATTTACTTATTCATTTTTGACTTGTTATTGTGTTTAATAAATTTAAGTTCATCTATTTACGCGTTCTGTCAACGTGGTTTCCCTTTCCACTGCGCATTACTCATTGCTCATATTTACACGTTTCAACCTGCAAGTCAAATTTGTAATAAGATATGGACTATCAAACAGTGAGTACATTTTTGAACCTCTCTGTAGTAACTGAGGGTGCGTTGTATTGATTACGATTTGCTGCAGCATCCGGGCATTTTATATGGCAACGCCAATATTAAGAAGCGGGAAATTGAAGCAAGCGTGGCGTAGACTTGAAGCAAACGATATATCGAAAGCACAGTGGACATAAATATATATCCTTTGATTTATTATAAAGCCTCTTTGTAAACAATGTTTAAAGTGGTATTATTGGAGACATGAACAAAGAGCTTATTTGCTTCACTAACACGGGAAAGAGCCACATAGAGCCGGCCTACGTATAGCAACTGACACTAATGTCCACGCCCAAAACCAACACCACCTAGACAGAAGGCCTGCGCACAGAAACTGTATACATTGTTACATCATCATCAAACGGCCAAAGTTACGGCGTATTATTGGTAGAAATACGATTAACAATAGTCGCTTCTGTGTGATGTAGCAATGTATGACGTTTCTTTGCGCAGGTCTTCTGTCTAGGTGGTGTTGCCAGAACACGCAGCGTCCGGCCTTGTGCTTTGTTTATTCTCACCGGTAATTTCGACTTTTAAAGCGAAATAGGAAACTGTTAGGAATAAAATCTTGTAAACATTCCAAGGAGGAGCCTTAGCAGTGAAGCAGAATTACATTTATACATTTATTTAAAAGAAATTAACCCCCCCCCCTCTCGAATAGGGCAAGGCAAGTAGCAGATCCTGCGGTCATCTATTTTATCCCTTTATTTGCACTTTTTACCTCTTCCCCAAATTTTTTTTAATCAAAAAATTAATTTTCTGGAAGGTAATATGTAGAAAATGTAAAAAAATCTTGTATCTTCTTTCCTTTCTCATCATTTCCGAACGTATGATATATCACATGCCACATGTTGCCATAGTTCTAAGAACCAAGTGACTGCCACTCCCGCAAATCCGACCCCACTGTAACAATTGGGCCTAAACTTCTAGTAATGGAGATCTTGCCTAGAAAAATCTGGATACTGAATTTCACGCCTTTACATACCTAAATAGCACATAGATATGTTGCCCTCTCTGAATCCTACCCCCGTTATTCCGATCCCGGTGTACCAATCAAAACCAAACTAAATAGTGCAGATGGACATACCCATAGTAAGCTACATTCCGAATTTCAACCTCCTACATAAAAAAATGTAGAAATTATGAAGAGGACGAACTGACACTATAAAACCAATAAGTAGCTCCATTCTTCCGCTACTTAATTAAAGATTATGAGCACTTGAGAAATCGTGCGTCGACAAAGCGATTTCACGTGCGCGCGCCGATGACAGTAATGCTTAACAGAAAGTAACAATACATTCCTTTTTGACAAATCAATCTTTGTATTCTTTACACTCACTGTTTTAGCACGTGAATTCGATTTGAAGGGGTGCATGAAAAATTCCGAAAAGTTGATACGGCCGAGGTAAGACTTTGATGGTCATATTTCTGAAAACAGAATTTTGAAAAAGTTAATTCGTTTTCAAGTTATCGTGCAAACGACGGACGGCCGGATAAACGTACAGAACAAGAGCGCATTCTTATAAGACCCGGCCAGGTGGCCGAGAGGGCTAGGGCGTAGGCTTTCTAGTTCTCGAGTCCGCCTGGTCGTGGGCATGGATGTTTGTGTCTTATCCCGGGCTGCGTACAGATATCACTTGTGTAAAAGGCGCAAAATGACCTTAGTAGTCGACGCCAAAATTTCTAATAAACCATACCATTCTTTTAAGTAGCTTTTATGCTACAGCTCCTAATAAGCGGGATTCGGAGTATAAAAACTCGCTCGCCTGTGCCACTTCCCGTCAAAATTTCCGCTTCTATGATGTTACATTGGAGAGAAGTAACTTTAAGCCTCGTACCATTACACAATTTCGGTGGGCTTAAATTTCACAACATAATAATAGGGACGCCGTTTTTAAAATTAATTTTGTGTAATGGAAGGCCAGGTGAGCTCAGAGTCATCTTGCTCCATAATTCTTTTAATAGCGGTATACTCTACATTTTCTCTCTCAACATGAGTATGTCCGAGTTAATTCTTGCAACTTGATCCGTTCGAAGTGTCAATATAGCCCTATCACAAAGCCAAGAGATTTCATGAGTTGTTGTTTGCATTTGATCACCATAATCGGAAGAAATGAGGTCTTGAAGTGAAAGTACTGTACGGCACAATTTACCAGGCAAAACGATTTGACCATGTTCTTCCTGATAAGTGCCCTCGCCAATTTTTAACAATAAATCAGAAAACTGCTGTGAATTTGTGTTGCCTCCTGTTCGCGCCCGCACGTTCACTGTTAAGTGCATCCGCGTGATGTGTCGCCACAGACTTGAACTCTTCAAGCATGCTCTTATCTCATCTGTCCTTGTTCCCCGTGGTACAACTGGTAATGTCTGGCTAAAATCACCACAAAAAATGATTGTAACACCACCCATGGGTTGATCATTTTGTCGAATATCTCTCTGAAAGTTCTATTAGCGTTCTATTAACTACCTCTAGTGCTTTTCGATTAGCCATATTATTAAGCAGCTCTCGTGTAGAACCCTGGCTTTGTCACTGTTCCTGGAGATGTCACATACTGGATGACCTCTGATATCTAAACCTATCGGTATGAGCAGTTTTATCACCGGGTAACAAAGTGGCTGCTATTCCTGACGAAGCCACAGCAAGAGCAATTTTTCCTTGGGCTCGCAATTATGCCAAAGCGATTTTAGTCACGAATGTTTTTCCTGTACCACCAGGTGCAACCGGAAACATAATTCTCCCATATTATTGTTGACACTGACAAATGCGTTGGAATACTGTGCGCTGTTCTTCCGTTAGATTTTGGACGCCGTTTTGAAAATTTTCCGCAAGTTCTGCTGAATTATAACTTATTTCCGCTGCGTACTCTCTGTTGATGCGTTCACCTTCTACTAATGGCACTGCAAGCCCTACTGGGGAAGAGGATTTCCTCCTATAGACGTGACCAAATTTTGAATAGCCACCAAACATTCATTAAGAGCACTATTTCGCAATCTATCGTTCAGTTAGCTTCAATATTTTGTCCGGTATTCCTGTAAAAGTCTTCCGCCAGCTTATCTTAAAATTTTTGCCACAACCCTGCAGCATCAGAAAGGACACAAAATATCAGCAAAACGGCAAGCAAATGACGCAAGCCTATGTGGACGGTCACTAACGCATAATTCGGCCAGAGCGTCATCTCAGTGCTTGTCATCATCAAGTAAGTTTCGCTCTCAGCAAGCATCACGATAAGTGGGATATTAGACTCCCGTTAAACGTTTGTAATGTAAAAGCAAGCGCAAGTAGAAACATTCGGCATTGTTTGGATGAACCGTGTACACTCTTCCAATAACGTGTTCTTTAAATATGCCGGGCTCGCCATCTACAGCTCTGCCACGCATTCTACGATTGAAGACACCACGCTGCTTGCCGTATGTATTGTATGACAGTATTTCAACTTTCAACATACTTCTCGCAAAATCATCGATTTTACAAAGCCGGTAGTTTGCCAAAAAATTTGTTTGTCTAGGGTTTTCTAACCGATCTGTAACATTTTCAGGATTAAATATATTCGTTGTCCTTCTTCAAGGTGAACATCGAGATGAATCACAGGCGGGTATCTTTCGTGAACAGGGAAGCTAAAAATGCGCCATACTGTATCTGAAGAGCTTATGTATCGGCCCAATTGAAACCTTGTGACTTCGTTGTTTTCATATTTTAACGCAAATGTGGCTTGGTCATTGCCCTTGTTCACGTACATGCAAATATATTTAATAGATTCAACGCCTTTGCACATTTCAACGTTAATGTGAGCTTGAAGTGTTTTAGATAAATTCGGCGAATAACATACGACCCATTTTTTGTCCAAAACAGTTTCTTGGCCACGTCATCATATTGTTGTTGCAAACCCATCTTGCTCAGATGAGCGTCGACGATAGGACGGGTATCCATCTTCTCCCCTTATCGTTTGCTCTACCAGTACTCTTGGATATTTTTCAGAAAACCGACCGTCCTGCATGCAAGAAGAGTTTCTGCTTGATGCTCCGCAAGGACGTGAACAATGTGTTTCTTTACGATGTTAATGTTGGATCTGTGTTACTTACCAGCTTATCGACATCTTTGGGACATATTTTTTCTTCTAGCCACAGGAGGATATGTGCGTGAGGCAGGCCACGCTTTTGCCACTCAACGCTGTACATGAAGCCTGACCCAAAAACGCTTTTTTCGTGAACAGGTTGATCAACAACTTCAATATCAAGTGGAAAACTCTGGCTATTATATCAAGTCGATCATACGACGCTTGTCCTGCAAAAAGTTCTTGACTGATTTCGTTCCAATTTGGATTTGTTGCGAAGGTAATAAAAAGATCAAGGCTTCCGTATTTTCGGACATAACAGAAAGCGTCTTGCGTACGCTCGTGCATATAGCATGGGCCGCCTTTAAAACTGGACGGAAGGATCACGAATCGGGCTTAGTTTTCCGTGCTGTCAACCTGTTGCATAGCGTTCCGCAAGTGCACATAATCTTCAGCGCGTAGCCGTCTCAGATTGGTGCGTATGTACACAAAGGGCTCGGTCTCGATTTTGGCGTACATATCGACGATAAACTGGCTAAACAGTCCACGAAATCTTTGCAAGTAAACAGAACGATTTCGTCTTATTTGCAGCAGGTAAGCATGAAATTGTTGTGACCATATTTTATGTTTATGTTTCGTTTTGTGGTAGGATTGACTTGATACAATCCATAATTATGCCCATCTTCTCCACGGCAAAAAGTTAAGGGATATTGTAGGGCGTCGTAAGACCGAAGTGTCTCATAAATGCGTTGAAGACGATCGTTTCGAGTGCGCAATACTACATCACGACGCTGGTATTCCTGGTCAGCCAGAAAAGCTGCAAGTTCATTTGTGACAGGGACATTGTACCTGCCGCGATGTACAGCAGCGGGTCGTTTATCTGCACTAATGAGAAATTTATAATTCTTATTTTGCCCTTGCGGAATAGACTCTATTGAAGTTTTTAAGCTATGAATATATGGATTCACTTGAAGCAGCATGTTTTGAAGCAGAGCTATCTGATCACTGTTTAGTTAAATGAGATCAGAGGTGCGCTAGCTATTTTACTTTATTAGAAATTAGTTTTGATGTTTATTTGTAATACAGTCGAACCGCTCTATAATGTATAATCATATAACGACTTTTTCCCCTATAACGAATTTTTACTTTGATCCTAACCTAAATAAACATGTAAATCTTGAGTATAACCATATTTCTTTATAACAAATTTTCCGTATATCAAATGTTTTTTAGAGTGGCCAATGATATCGTTATAAGGAAGTTCGACTGTATCAAGTAAAGTTTATTTGTCGTGGGTCGGAAATTTTTTTCTGTAAACCGGCGGTCAATAAACACTCCAATACAATATGAAAATGTGGCAAAATAACTTTTTGGAATCTGCATAAGATAGTAAACAACTATCCACAGCAAAGTTGAGAGATCACTATCAGCGTTAACAGGTGGCAAAGCGAGAAGATTATTGTTCAAAATTTCGCATTATTGCAACAATAGAGCAGCGAGCTATTAGGCAGGCTTTCCTTGTCTTTTTAGGCTGTGGCTGAGTACACTCCTAAAACTTTAAATTACGATATCTTTTTCTTTTGTGAGCCGATTTATGATGAAATAAAGCCTATATGTTGCCCCGATCAACGCTCAAGTTAACTATGAAAACCCCATGAAAATTCGTCAAGTAGTTTTGGAGATTAGCGTGTTCAAACAGTTAGACAGACAAAATTTTTAAAAATGATCTTATTGCATTCTGTTACACTCCCTACATCACCCGGAATCAGATTTAGGTAAATATTTTCAATGTACAGACACGACGGTTCTACATTTATATTATATGTATAGATTTCTTATAGATATTACTTGCTCTACATTCGCTGCGCTTCCATTAAACAAATATTATTTCGAAAGAATAAGAATGCACGTTTACTTCTGTATACGAACGAAGGTCAATTTCTA
Source organism: Rhysida immarginata (assembly GCA_023313115.1). NCBI lineage: Eukaryota > Metazoa > Arthropoda > Chilopoda > Scolopendromorpha > Scolopendridae > Rhysida > Rhysida immarginata. Next base: position 25,781 of record JAHWFO010088598.1, on the reverse strand, counting down.
AACCAAAAGTTTCTTTCTATCGTTTCTCTCGGTAAATTGAAAATGTTTTCTCTCAAATATATAAAAGATTGAATGATAGGTAAAAAAAAAAATAAAAAGTTCTGTTTGCTTTAATTCTTCAGACAACTTCGAAGAAAATTCGTAATCATTATTGAACGCAGAAAGCAATAATGATCTCAGATCGTGAAAATGGAGACTGGCAGTTATCACTTATTGACTCTCAGTATACACACCCTCAAGAAGACGTGAAAATAACCGGACTCGGGAAAAAAAAAAACAGAATTGAAAGTGCGTGAAAATTATTTTCGATTTAATCCAGTTCGAAATTGATATTACTTGTGCTCCTTCTTGACGTTAGAACCACGTGAGTAAAAACTGATCATTGTATTGAGAACACAGATTTCGAACGTGACATAGCAGACGGATATAATGCGATTGCAATAAACTGTAAAACAAAGCACTGAAAAAAAAATTTCTTAGAAGAAGTTTCGAAGAATCAAAATTAAACGTATACTTTCATTTAAGCAAGTTTTCGTCGAGATTAGTGTGATCGCCTCTTTAATTTATTACAATAGCGCCATAACAGAAAGAGCTCGCTACTTTCTCTTTCTTGTGAATATGCTGATGGGAAATGGGACGCTGTGGTGAACGAGAGAGAACACTCGAGTGAGTTGAAAACCTACACGAATTCGTTTGCTTTCTCGCGTTAGGTCCCCGATGAATAAAATCTCTCGTGCTTGCGAAATGGCCATTAAACAAGAAGTACTGAAAGCTAAAGAGGCGTCGACGGAAGATTTCTAACTGCGATATGCACAACTTGCGCAGAAAAAGCAGTTTTTTCTTCTATTCTAGAAAGGACAAGAGATCTAAAATGTAAGATACAATATTACGGAACATCTTATTAGAATACATCCAGTAAACTATTTTATAAAGGAAATCGTTAAAATTGAAAATACATTTAAAATCAAATGCGAAATCGAAAAATTGCGACCAATTACCGTTCTTTATCCTCTGGAGGATAAATTTGAAACTAAAAGACGATAGATATTGTACTATTTACCGTTCCGATGTAGAATCAAGCTTTGTATTCTATTAAACTACCCCCCCCCCCCGACAACATTTAGATAAGCTGGTTCGAAATTTTATGATATGATTCAAGGCTGCCTCTGTTAAAGGATAATTGTTTTTGATAGCTAACAAAAATTTCTCAAAAAAAAAAAGATAATGCGATGGCCGGGAATCGAACCCGGGTCAACTGCTTGGAAGGCAGCTATGCTCACCACTATACCACCATCGCACACGGAAAATATATTCCATAAATTCCTTTTATTATTTGTTTCTCGCGTGCAATAGAATAAGTGTTGGCTGTTTTCACTGCTGAAGAGGTAGATCATCATCAGAGGTTAAAAAAACAAATTACTTCTACAAATTGCAGCATGAAATGAGGAAAATATTGTTATACGATTAACTAAATTTATTTCCTCTATGAACTCCTATGTGATACAAGATAAATGAATTTGCGGGGTGGGGAACAAATTTTATTTAATAGTTGATTTTACCTTTAATTTTTTTATCTCTTCACAAGCTTGTACCATATACCTAGAATAATATAAGAGAAAAACTACCGAAATTCACGATAGTTGTAATACAGCGCTCAATAGTCCGCACCATAAGATAGTCCGCGCGATAGCAGTGCTTCCACAAAACTACCCTACTTCAATAGATAGCAAAGGAAATACGGAAGGTTATACATGTTTATGGTGACGATTGTTAAAACTGTTTAAAATGCACGAAGCTTGTAAAATTTTGCACGTGACTTCGGTAACAATCGAACTTATTATTCCGTTCTTCACTTTCAAGCTTGCTGTCAAAGTGCCCTCAAAAACTGAATCGTTTTGGGAAGGCTATTTTGTATCCCTTTCCGACGCTGGTTACTCTTATTCCAGAATAATAGAACAGTGTAAGGAAAAAGGTTTCATTATTTCCAAGAACGGTATAACAAACGTTATCAAATGCAGAAGACAAAGCAATCGTGTTTTTTAAAAAGGAATTTTTAAAATTGTGAGTAAACGCAAACAACTGTTTAAAACAAGTGCTATGTAAAACAAGATAAGAGGAAAAGGGTTTTTTCAAACCAAGTGTAACGTGCATAAATATCTGATAATGTCAGATATGCGCAGTGGAAATTATAAAAGAACACGTACAGGGAACGGATAAACAAATAAATAAAGTTTATTAAAGTTACGTAAATAATTATTGGTTAATTAGAAAAATAATAAGTCAAATCAATGATAAAGCCTACTTAGCTAAATTATAAGCATACAAATTGCAAGTAAACAACGTTTAAGAGAAATGTAAACGATACACAATAAACGTAAAGCCTTATTGCATCACAATAAATTCTTATCTATGACGCTAACGTGAACATAAATATGCATACAATCATTACAAGATACAATATCTTATTAAAGCAAAAACACACTTCACTTGGTTTGGTTTGTTTGGTATTAACGTCCTTTTCAACTGCCATGGTCATTTCAGGATGGCGTTATAGGGGCCGCAAATTTTGCCTCGCAAGGGTTCTTTAACTTGCAGCCGGCAAACGACTACACGGGACCAACGGCTTTACTTCCCTTCCGAAGGAAGTGCGTGATCTCAGGATTTTCTCCCTGAAAAAATCCTCGTCGTCCTCGGCCGGGGTCGAACCCGCGTCCTCGGGCATCAGAGGCGACCACGCAACCCCTACACTTCACTTTAAAGCCGCAATAGATTTTAAATAAACAAATAAACAGCAATTTATGTTTAGCTATAAAACACCATCAAATGTTTAATCTTAGGCTCAAAAACAAGAAGACTCACAAAACTCGCTAGATACACTTTTACTCTAACGACGTAACACTCAACACGCGTGAAAAATTTCAAGTTCCAATTATTAAAAAAATGTCTAGTCCGGGAACACAAATGAATCCCTTTACAAAGGGGTATGCACACAGAAAACGAAAGTTCTAGCAGTTTCGTTCAAATAGAGTCTTACAGCTAGTCGGAATAAGATAACGGTAGCACCAAATACAAAAACACAAATAGGAAATACATTAATCTCACTGACAGATACGTACCATTAAAAACAAGACCAACTTCAATAAACAAGAAGAACTACCGCTCATTAATTAGCGGCTACCACATACTGCGGACAGCTAAGATTATATGCGGTAACAAATGTCAATTACGTGCTAGCGTAAAGCCTAGCAGGTCAGTAAGATATGCGTGCATTCCAAAAGGCCACAAGCCTATTACATTAGTGGCACTGCGTACGCCTAGGTATTTTAATTCCGTGAAACTACGTTTAGTTAGTACGGCATTACTGCCCACAACATAATTCACCTTTGTAAGGCTCCTGTAGCTCTCTGCGACGGACGTGATACGCAACCTCGGACTTGAAACCACCGGAGGCGTCGGAACCAATTTGCTGCTCCCGTCTTCGTTGGGCGACGTTGGCAAATTCGCCGCCACGTTGGCTTCACGGCTCCTTTCCTTCACAGCGTCCGCATTCCATTGTCTGCGTTCTCGTGGAGCCGGGGAATGTTTTCTTCCTCGCTCCCGTCTGGCCACGCAGAACAGTCCTCTATCCGAGTTACGTCCGCTATCAATTCCACGATCTGCAGATCCTTCCATCACCGTCCATGTCGATGATTTTTCTCTCTCTCTCTCTCTCTCTCCTTCTCTTTTCCACTCGAGCTTTGCGCTCGAATCTCTCTCTCGCTCCCCATTGGTTGATGCGTGTTGACGTTGATGTCGCTGCTAACGTCGCCTCGCTCTCTTCTCCGATGGAAAGACGATTCGAGAGCGAAAGCGTATGCCATTGTCATCGGAATTCTTGATGGAGGTCGAATTCCGTGACACCAAGCTTTTATAATGTTTTATTTAGTATCAACAATAAAGCTTAATTTTGCAGCAATAAACAATAGATACATTTAATTCGCGCCATAACGAATTGTCCAATTGTCACAAGAATCAATTCGTAGTAATGAATTTGTACCATTAGAACACAAACCAGTGAACCGATTTGAAAAATATTTTCTTTAATATAAATTGTCATCGATCCTGTGTATGTGTGTCAAGTTTTAGCTCTCTAGCTTGTTGGATAGTTGGTTTAATATTGATTACAAGATTTGGCCTAAACAAACTAACATTGCAAGGTTAATAAAAGCTTTTAATAAAACTGTTTTCGAGTTTATGCCTCAATTAGCAGCTAAAATCTGACATGATATCAAAATATTTGCATGTCGAGGTACATATGATGTATTATATGAAATTTTAAAGTGTCAGAAGTTATGCCCTATTAAAAAATTTAGTCTGTGGCTTTACAAATGTAGATATTAGGTTGGTGCAAAATTAATGGCCGATTGCATTTTGTAGATGTAGGTGAATCGGTATGTAAATCATTTCTCAAAGAATACAGCCATGTGACACATCATTTTAAAGCTGTAGTTCTTCTCTTTAAGCTGATGCTAAAACTTGTTCAAACGCCTTACGTTGTGAAAGATCAGATCAATTTTGCTAATGCTGTCTACACAAGAAAGGTGATTTACTCTCGAATCTGCAGTCCGAAGCATTGAATCATGTAATGTTTTTAGATGCAACAAACAAATAAATATTTTATACAGTATATAAAACTTTAATTTATTTATCAATGGACGAGTCTACAGAATCATGAACATCGGTAATACGGAATAAGGGCTTATAATAACGGAAGTATAAAATACAAGGTAATTCGAAAGTTACTGTGCAGTGCCTGGACACGTTTGCTTGTTGTGAGAGTCGGCGCAGAGATTTACTGGAACTTTGCAACATTCTATCCTGGATCTCAAGCATTTTCTCCTCCTGTGTGGTGGAGCGGCCCGGTTGTGGTGCATCCAGCACAGTTCCACTTGCACAGAACTTGCCGATTAAGCTTAAGCACTACTGCACAGTAACTTTTGAATCACCCTGTATAAGAATGGGTATCGAGTCTCTTGATATATCGAGTAAACACGGCGTCTATGCTTAAAGTGCGTCTCCTTACTCGCGTCTGTGCTTACAATCGTATGTGGGACCACAAACATGGCAAGTGCAAGCTTTTCGCAGTATCTAAAATCACAAAACGAGTATATTTTGCATGACGAAAAATTAAAATTATTGCATCAACCATAATGATTATTGCATCACCCGTAAGGCTTTTTTGGGTCAGAACATTATTCTTAACTATAGCAGAGTAATAGAAAAGACACTCTAAAGACACTTCAGTCATAGAGAGGAAGGAAGGATCTGTAGAAATAAATTAAGCACTTCAAAGCACATAGAAATGCAAAAGCGCATACATTATAAATAAAATAAACATTTCAAAAAGCATCAAAAAATCTAAACGTTTCAAAATAATAAATTATGAATTAAATTCTGAGTACTAAAATATATTTATTGTAATGGCAAAGAGTTTATTCCAATACACTAGGATTCATTATTCTTCATTCAAAACACTGAAAGCAAAGCGTTAGGCCATTACACGAATTGGCTATACTCTGTGCAATAAAAGAAAAAACTGGCACCACGCCAAATTTTTTCTTTTATTGCACAGACCATAGATAAGACACGAAGTATAGTGGGGCTATCTGTTACCACACCTTCAATATATTTCATATCATTTGTGTAGTAAAGATTTAAATAAAAATTTTTCCTCAGACAACAATAGTCATGTGACTTTTCAGTTCCAGCGTGTTCTTCAAACTGGCGCCAACAATGCTTAAACGTGCAACAACAATGCCAAACTGTTTCCGTAACACTTTTTGGCATCAAGTTTTTCGTGGAATGATGTCCAGCCTTAAAACATCAGCATGTTAAAAGATACGCATCATTTTATTGCTTGAGTTCAAACTTGGGCATAATGCTGCGGAAGCAACACGAAATGTCATCGATGCATGGGGTGACGGGACAATTTCTCAACGTACAACGCTGATGGTTTGAAAAATTCCTTGGCGGCAATACCACCCTTGCAAATGAGGATGGTCGCGGCGGTCCATCGAAACTTGACAACAACCATTTGAAGACATTAATCAAAGCCGACCCGCGTAGATCCACACGAGAAATGACCGAAGAGCACAAAGAAGACTATTCAGAAATCGTTTGCTACTTGAAGGAAATTGTAAAGGTGAAAAAGGTCGATAAATGGTGTCCAAGTTGCACCAAAAGAAGGCTATGATGAATGTTTGGTGGTCTGCAACCGGACTCATTTATCACAACTTCCTGAATCAAGAAGAAACCATTACTGCCCGGTAATAAGTTCAAGAAATCGACGATATGCACCAGAAACTTCAACAACAGCGACCAGCATTAGTCAATCGGTAAGGTCCCATCTTGCTTCATTACAATGCTCGACTGCACGTCCCAATGGTCCAGCATACTCACATGATCTTTCGCCACTGACTACCACTTTTTCTAGCACCTTGACAATTTCCTGCGTGGGAGTGCTTCAAAAACCACGACGATGCGAAATTTCCAGAAGTCCGGAATACTACGCCAACGGAATAAATATGCTTGTGTCTTGTTGACAAAAATGTGTGGACTCTGCTGGATGTTACTTCGATTAATAAAGTGTTGTTTGAAACGAGTTATTCCATTTTAAAGTATTCTCCTCTCATCGGCCATTAATTTTGCATCAACTTAATAAAAATAACTGAAATTAAAGCAATATTTGTTTATATCGGAAAGATTACATAAATACAACTTGTATTGATTTGAACTTCAGCTTTTTTCATTTTGAATTACATCGGTATATGAAGTATTGTAGTTTGATTCCTGTTAGCACAGATCACACCACAGGTTTTTCTTTTAATAACCCTTGTTACAAATAACAAACAAAGAAAACACCTCGGGACAGTTGTCCCAGTTGCTTACTAGGTCATTTTCCTGTTCTGTTGACCAAGAAAAAATTGCTAAATAGATGTCCATGTGCTGCATTTTCAACAGATCCTGGATCTCTGATTTTCTATTACGACGACGATGATTGCAATGGTGGTCCAGGTCTCATATCCAAGAAGGATGAGTCCCTCAATAATTCATTGATTGTAGAATATCCTTTGATGCAACTCTTTCTTGCACTGGTGTAAACAAAGTAAAGTTTACGGCAGTTTATCTCTTCAAAAAGTATTCTTCGTTTGTAGTAACGTTGCCAACAGTTTTTAAAGTTGAGCATATCTTTGGCTCCCTATTTCTTTCACTATGAATTTACCAGGTATGCTGTGTGTAATGTAATTAAGAACATCATGAACTGTATGGCTTCTATCGTGTCTTCAGATATTTGGAGGTTATTCCGAAATCTTGGTCACATGATAAAAAGCTATGACCTCTGATAGGAAAATACTGTCGTAATCAACCGGTATCTGTGAGTGAAAGAAGATAGCGAGAAACGGGCTGATTTTTATTTCGCCATTCGCAATAATGAGAAACGATTTGTAGCTCTTTTATATTTTATAGCAAGTGTTTCAGATAATCTTTTAAAAAAAGAACAAACTTCACTTTGTCATTCAATATTCTATTCAATTTTTTAAACGGGCAGAAGTCAGTGAAATACACCCGTTCAAAATAATTTGCACATTTCGTCATTCAATATTCTCTGCAATACTGACACGACAAATGCCTTTTAATACTGATCGATAGACCTACATAAGTAGTATCAGAAATGATAATAAAACAAAATTGACCAAAATGATGAGTTACGCCCTTTAAAAAAAATTGATTCAAACGGATCCAAACAATCAACAGTGCAGCGCTGTTGAACGTAAAGCGTACCCCGTTCTTCCCGTACTAAAGTAAACATTCGAGCAGTGAGGAGGTTACTCCTTACAGAAAATACGCCAACGCAACGGGCAAGCAAGATTGAAATCTCTGTTGCATTTGAAATTAGAGCGCTGATATAAGGCCCGAGTTCACGCTTTGTTGCCAAGACACATTGCAGAGAGGCAAACCAACAGCAGAAAATATATGAACGCTATTTGGCAGGCGACAAATGGAAGAATAGTCATATTGAATGTGGCTTGGGTCTATTTATCGAGACATGGCTGGACACGGGCAATTTTTTATCGACAACAGGGCGGTACGACTCTAAGGTGCGTCCCATAATGATAGAACCACCCTTGATTAGTGCTCTTAATGTTAGTACAATTAAAAAACGAAAGAGAACAAATTTTTGTAAGAATGTCCGTTGATTATAATGAACAACAGTCAAAAATTAAATAATAAAAACCGTCGCATTGTTGCGCACAGGGAAAAAAACGTTTTTGAACTATCCCAAAATGATAGAACCACTTGTGTAGAAATGAAAATAACAGAACAAATAACATAGGTTAAATATTTTATTTCATGGTCTAATATCCAATAAAGCGATCGTGCTTGGAAATCACCTTAAATACTCTGTTTTTCATTGATTTAACCAACTTATGCAAATGATCATCTTGGATTTCTTCCCATGATTGTATAATCTGACATTTCATAGCTTCAACACTGCTGAATTGACGACCATCGTGGTACACTTTCCTTCCAAACATTCTCCATTGGATTGAGATCTAGGGACCTTGCTAGCCAGTCCATAACACTGACGCCGTTTGATAAAGACCACTCCCATGTTGACATAGCATTGTGGATAGGGGCATTATCTTGTTGAAATTGAAAGAATGGACCTCCAAATTTCTCAGCAAATTGCATTAGTATAGTATCCAGCATCGCTTGGTAATTTGCTGCCTTCAATCTGCCAGACACAAATGCCAAGTTGGTTTTTCCATCCCAGCCAAAACTTCCCCACACGATCACCTATCACCACCTTGTTGTCTCTTAGACATGAAACGTTCTTTCTTTCTTAAATCATGCCAGTAAGATGTCCATCCGTCTGGCCCGTCCAGATTTAACTTTTTCTTATCACTCCATGGCTTGTCCCAACTCAGGTGATATTTTGTCCACTGAATTCGCTTATCCTAGTGACGCTTGTTCAGTGGTGGTGCGGTTTCATTTTCTTAGATTTTTGGTGTCCGGAGGCTTTTACAACCCTATGAATAGTTGACTAAGATACTGATGTGTTTGAAAAAGATGCGACTGCTCGTAGAATTGCTCAATGTTCTGATAACCTGTCTTTTCTGTTGTTGAGACAAAACTTGCGGTCTACCAGTATTAGGCTTTTTCTCATCGTATTTTTCACCAAACTTGATGAAATTCATAATGAAGTGATCAGAACGCTTCAGTTGACGGCCTATTGCTCTGAACAATTGTTTGACACGGTACAATTCTGTAATTTGCCCTTTCTCGAATTCAGTCAAAGCTTTACCACGTCCCATTTTAAAAGTGACAAAGCAAACTAATCTGCAACAATAACAACTGTACAAATGATTCAGAGGAACTTTATTGTGATTTGCATAAAAGTATGTATGACTCTTTAGTAGTTTAGACGAGTTTATCACATGAGAACGGGGGTGGTTCTATCCTTTTGGGACAGTGCAAAAACGATTTTTCCCTTGTGCGCAATAATGCGACGTTTTTTATTATTTATTTTTTGACTATTGTCCATTATAATCAATAGATATTCTTACAAAATTTGTTCCCTTTTGTTTTTTAATTGTACTAACGTTAACTGCACTAATCAAGGGTGGTTCTATCATTATGGGACGCACCTTATCTGATTGGTTGCGTCAATCAATGAGAGTTTTTCAAAAGGTTACATGGTGATTGCTGGCTACAGCTAAATGGACGTCTGACCATCAAAAAGGTGGGATCTAAAGCAAAGATAATTGCTGCCTACTATCAGGAAAATGTCTTGGAACACATACACTCACTCACCAAAAGTCATGGCACACCGCTCCAATCAAGTTCCCTGTCCGTAATGAGACAGATCCCGCTGCTTCCATTCTCGGAATGCAGGAGCACAGGACTCCTTGATATCACACAATCATTTAAGTAAAACTAGCTGCCGAAATGGCAGCACGCCCAGAGGTATCCGCATTTGAATGGGGAATGATTGTTGGTGCCAGACAGATGGGTGCCCCAATATCAGATGTAGCCAACACCCTGCAATTTTCCCTAACAACCGTTGCAAGGGTCTATATCTAGAGTACACCCAACGAGGGGTTACAACTAGTGATGTCCGTTGGATCCGGATCTCTGATCCGGATCTGAAAATATCCGGATTCGGATATAGAAATATCCGGATCCGGATCCGGATTTCGGATTTCGGATCTCGGATATCGGATCCGGATCTCGGATATCGGATCTCGGATCTGGATTTCGGATCTCGGATCCGGATTTCGGATCTCGGATATCGGATCCGGATTTCGGATCCTTTCGCTGGATGCGTATTAAGACTAATTAGAACTTAAGAGGACTAGGCTATCACTTAATAAAAGCATTTATAAACTGCTTTCAGAAAAAGTTTGCATATACACAATTTCCTGATGTAGGATCCGAATTTCGGATCTCGGATCCAAGATCCGGATCTCGGATTTCTGACCAAGATCCGGATCTCGGACCAAGGTCCGAAAAAAAGATCCGGATATCCGGATCTTGAATTATCCGGATCTTGACATCACTAGTTACAACCCATGTCGGGTAGCGGACGGGCTGCCCACGCTTCATTGATGCCTGAGATCAGGGCCGCCGCCAGGGGGGGACAAACGGGACTCTAGTCCGGGGCCCCAACGGAAGGGGGGGCCTCGTCAGCCACGCTTGATCAGGCACGAGGCAGAGCCCAGAGGGGCCCACACGTACCCAGTTGTCAGGGGCCCAAACATTTCTGGCGGCGGGCCTGCTGAGATGACTTTTGGTGAGTGAGTGTATATCGTAACGATATCCCACAGTTATATGGTCCTAGGACGAAGGACGCGTACATTCACCAGTATAAAACATCCAGCCACACAGATAAGGGCAGTTCACATTCAGCGACTTCACGGCGTGAAGCGTTTTCCCGAATCCAGGCGTTTTCTAGGCGTTGCAAAGCCGCGCATGTTAAAATGCGGAGCCGTTTCATATTCAGCGGTAAACGAAGCGGGGAGCTAGGCGAACTTCTTTCTCTGCTTTCAGCCTGCGTCCTCCTCATCCCCCCCCCCCTCACCACACACACAGCTAGGCGAACTCTGCTGTGATTGGATGTTCGATGAGTCGTTCTTTCATCCAGTCTCTGTTCATCTTTGTAACATAGCTTTCTTGGTATCGCGTACATGTATGTATTATATTTTTTTATTAGAAAAAATGACAGAGAACAAGGCACACCTGCTCGAAAAACACGTTATCGGCGAATTTCAACATGGCCGACTTGACTGTCGGAAGTGGGTTAGAAACAGTTGCTATGGATTCTTGGACTGGAGAGATGTTCACTCGTAGCTGATTGGCTGCGCATTCAGGGCGACTTCTGAAAATTCCAAAACGGTTGGAACTCCAAAACCCACGCAATTGTCGCCTCTAACCTGCTTTCCACCGCTAATTCGCTGAATGTGAAACGGCTCCGTCAATCAAAATCTTGTTGAATGCGTCAGATACGGCGAATCCGCTGAATGTGAACCGCCCTTTAATCTGTTCAGTACTGTGCTAGAATGGCACATGAACTGAGATTAAGATATCCCGTTCTCAGATACCCCTCTCAAGTCTTCTGATGCCTCCTCTCCCGTGGATTTTTATGGATTCGGTTTCTTTAAAGAGCTCTTCATGTAAGACGTCCGAGAACACTTTTTGGATCATGGAGTGGAACGGATTCGACCTTTCTATACTTAGTAGAAGCCTCTTAAGCCTGTTTCACAATTAGGGTTTGCGTGCGGAAAATGGGCGGATGCGGAGTCCGCAATGCGTAGACTCTACGCCGTAGAGAGGTTTTTCCCGCAAACGCGGTCATTTCACAAAAAAATAAAGACCTGCGGATTCCGTCCCGCAAGCAGACTGCGGGCGGATTTCTCATATCTAGTAGTGCTGCGCGATGTCGATGTTAAACATCGACACATCGATGGTTTTATAATATCGATGTTTTTCCTGCTACTGCATTATCGATGTTCTTAGTTGTTATACGCCTCTCAGATGTCAGCACCGTTTTTCTAGTTTCAGCGCTCATAGCGGCGAATTTGTAAGTTCTTTTAAGCGGCGAAGTTTTTTTTAACATATCTTATATCGATTCCAAAATTGATTCAACATCGAATGGTTTTGGAAACATCGATGTGTTTGAACATCGATGTTTTCCGCAAATCGCGCAGCACTAATATCTAGACAGTCTAGATATTTGGCGAATCCGCGAGCGCAGTAGCCAATCAGAATCGGATTAGCTTTGCACAGTAATCCTGGGAAATTTGAACACCTCTATCGGCTAGGCTACACTTCGTTCATTGCTGAAGCACATTTGATATCGTAGTAATAACATTTTCTCCGATGAATGAAATATCTATATTTACAAATATTCGATATATATTTCAGATAACTACGAGGCGTTTAGATGACATGTTTTTCGGGTATAGTATAAGATTTATACTGGATAAAAATCTCGATTATTTAATCAACATCGATGGCATCGCTCGGCCCTAACAAAAAATTAACTACCCAGTCAATGCGACCATAAAGTAACAAAAAAATAAAAGGTACAATAAATATGTATACAATAATATACAAAATGAAAATTACAGTTGGAAAGCATAAGCGACAAATATGTTATTATGAAAAGGAAGTAAAATTATTTTTTTTAAAACATCGGTATATTCGAAAGGTGGCGGGAAAAATGAAAAATGCTGGGGGAAGGGGGGTATCGAACCCCAGTGATTACATGTACTGATCGTGTGTATTTGAAAGAACATATACATCGAAGTTTTACTGGAAATCTCATTCGTATTTTATCAATACATCGACTTTGTTAGGAACCCCCCCCCCCCCCCCCAAAAAAAAGGGGGGGGGGGTTCTAGAAATTTTTGGCGTCGACTACAAAGGTCATTTTGCGCCTTTTACACAAGTTACAACAGTACGCAGCCCGGGACAAACACAAACATCCATACCCACGGCGGGATTCGAACCCGCAGCCAGGCGGACTCGAGAACTAGAAAGCCTACGCCCTAGCCCTCTCGGCCACCTGGCCGGCCAAAAAACATGGCCATTAATTTTAAAGAAAAGAGAACGATTAATACACTAGAGGGGGTAGCGTGCCTTTATAACCGCCATTATAAGAGCACTCTAATGAACCAATCGGAAGAGACTTCTTGCGGTCGCATATTTAATTGTGAACTGAAAACGGAAACTTCACGACGCCTCCGCAAGGTATGCGGAATGCCAGCGCCGGCACCTGTAGCGGGTTCCGCTACCGCTTGTTCTCGCGTTTTAATTGTGAAACAGGCTTTACAGTGGAAACCAAGATGTCGAGCGATTGCTAGATGAAAGGTCCATCACATAGAACCAGTAGGTGGTAGAGAAATGGTTTCAGTAGGCCTATAGTAAGTGCATTTTCTTCACCATAAACATGAAACAACCTTCCGTACACTGAGACAGGTAAGAAGTTTGATGGACCCAAGTGGTCATCCACAAAACTGTAGAATAGATTGCAGTGGCGGCTCGTCCATAGGCACTGCAGCACCCCCAGTTTCACTTTCGATATCGATAAAATTCAATATAATGTGTCTTTTTTTTTCTTTAATACTATTCTTATACATTTATATTACATGATCCTTAACTTAATGTCACTAGCTATTCCTTAGTTCGTGAAAAAATTACAGTTTTCTGACGCAGCACCCCCAGAAATTTTAGCTACGAGCCGCCACTGATAGATTGACGATTGACAGCCTAAACACATACAAAGAAGAAACAATAAAAAAAGAGCAAAAAAGGTAAACGGAGGGAAGAGGGATATCTCACAACCCAATAATCCGAGAAGGACACATTGTTAATGATCTCAAAACTAAAATTAAAAACGAAGTGTATATTCGTCCGGAAATTCCGTATCGGGAATTAAGTCCACTATTCGTCCGCGAATACGTGCGCATGCGTTCACAGCGGTAATCGGCTGTGGTCTGTGGATAATATTAAAAATTGGGTCTAATTTTGCAAACGAGATTGTCGGACAATTGAAGCGGCATCGAAACGTGTCTCCCGGCCTCTAAAGAAAGAGCTGAAGTATTACGGTGTTGATTACTATTGCATAAGAGGCGGAAAAAATTGGAAAATCAACGGCAAAAGAGCGATCTTCTCGGTAAGTAATTTTCGTTGATTTTGTTTTTCGCATTTGTTCAATTCAATTGTTGCTCCGGCGTTTTTTCCTCCTGTAATCGGCCCAGGGGGAACCAACTGCCCCCTGTAACCAAACAGGTTGGGGTATGTATCATTAATTTGTCCCCGGAGGCGTTCGAGTAACGGAAAACAGTGACCAATGAGCCTCATTGAGTGAGGCCCGTAGGGCCGACGTGAGGCGCGAAGCGGGAGCAACAATTGGAATTCCGTACGATTTGCTTTAGCGCTGTTCATCCGGAATTCCGCTGTGAGCGCATGCGCACGAATTCGCGGACGAATAGTGGTCTTCATTCCCGATACGGAATTTCCGTACGAATATACACAGCGAATTAAAAAATGCTTCAGCTTCCGATACTTCGTATGGTACTTCGTGCACAGTGAGTGCTTCAAAATTCCCGTCACCACTTCGTTGTTATGACACTGCATTCTCTCTAACAGGGTTGCCAGGTTGAGCGATTTATCGCAAATTGGGCTACTTTTTTGTTTAAATTGCGACTAAAATTGCAAATTTGCGATTGCGGCTGAATTGGGCTACTAAAATTTCAAATTTGCGATTTTTGGGCGATTTTTTTGTGCGAATTTTGTGACGATTTTTGGGCGAAATTATTGTCCAATAATAAAACAAACTGGTTTTAGACAATTATTAAAACGAGGACGACACGAGAAGACCAATGGAAGACCAGAGGCGTGATTAGGTCATATCATTGTGTAGCAATGTGCGGAGGAGCGCCATCTTGCATGAATATTGTACGATCCACACACTGATGCTGCTGAAGTGCCGGAAGGACATGGTTACGCAAAAGTGCTTCATACCGCTTGCCAGTAACGGTGCAGGTAACGGGACCCGCAGGTGTGATCTCCTAGAAGAAAAACGGACCGACGATAAACTATGCCGTTATTCCGCATCACACAGTGACCTTTTCACAGCGAAGAGGTAATGGCTGTAGCTGGAACGGATTCTCGGTCGCCCATATCTTGCAATTTAGCGTATTTACAGAACCTTGCAAATAGAAGTGGGCTTCGTCAGAGAATGTTCCATGGCCATTCGTTGTCCACTTCCATCCGAGCAAGAAATCGCAGTGCAAAAGAATGCTTCCAGGTCAGCAGGTAGCAACTGCTGCACATGAGTTATCTTGTATGGGTAACATGAGTTATCTTTGAGAGTCTCTAACCATATTTTTCAGAAGGTTTTGAACATATTTGCCGGGAAGGTCATTTCAAAGTCGCTGTGGATGGACTAATTCTTCACAGTTCTCCGGTCTATTTGGGCAATATTACTCAGGGTACCATTCTGAAATGATTGAATCTCGCTCTTTCTATTATTGCCAATGGTATCCTACGCTGGCATGCCATTGAGCAGAATGGTCCTAATAATCGTCTTGTATAAAAGTAGCTTGTTCTCAATACCAAGGGCACTGTTGCGGCCTATGAGAGAATCAGATTGAACTTGGCGTTTTTCGCTTTGTTCAGGGCATACGTTACATGATGTTTCCACCAGAGCTTAGTGCTTAGAGAATGAGAGTAAATACTATAAAACTAAACCCCTAGCACATTTAACGCGAACGAGCTCTGACTGAAATTCAACAAGAAAAGGTTCATCGGCCTCGGTGGCTCAGTGGTTGCATGATCGCCTCTGATGCCCATGCGGGTTCGATCCCGGCCGAGGACGACGAGGATTTTTCAGGGGGAAATCCTGAGATCACGCACTCCCTTCGGAAGGGAAATAAAGCCGTTGGTACCGTGTAGTCGCTTGCTGGCTGCACGTTAAGGAACCCTTGCGAGGCAAAATTTGCGGCCCCTGTAACGCCGTCCTGATATGACCATAGCAGTTGAAAGGGACGTTAATACCCACCAAACCAACCAACACTTTTGTTCTGCAATCGTTAGTCACATTGATATGGACCCAACCTTTCTGAATCGTTGGATGTTATCGGATGAGGTGACTGTCATGTGAGTGAAGAACACTCATAACACTATCATCTGAGGTCGGGAGAAGCCCCACGCCTTCTGCGAGTACGGGTGCATGTTTAACGATAACAGCTGTGGTCGAGGAGGGTCCATACCATAGCCTCTCAATTCCCCGAAGATTTCTTACTGCGGAGTCATATTAAGGGCCTTGTTTACGGCTAAAGACCTTTTAAGGAAAATCACCGCAGCCATTCATAGCTTCACGTTGGAGATGCTAGGAAATACGTGGGAACCATGATCCGCCAGAATAGCGCAGGTTAAAATTTAAGAAAAGTAATGAGTCTGAGAAAAATATGCCTGTAAATGTCAGTGCCATCTGAGTTTAATAAGACAGCAAAATACGTCATAGATTTGTAGATATCTGCATTTGTTTTCTCAATTTTTCCAAAAATGGACTTACATGACTTTGATAAAAATGTCCGTATGATTCAGTATGCTGGAATATTGTTTGAGAAAAATTTCTTTGTTTGAAAATAGCTTGAACTCAAAACCTTATGAATACCACTATATGATTGTATATAGGCTTACTATTTTCTAGCAATGATTTGAAAGATGATCTGAAGCTACTATAGTAGTATATCATCATTCTGATGCAGAAGATTACCATTATAAATGTTCTTGAATATGTTGGTGAAAGCCAACTGCTTTGAGCTTAGGAATTCATTTTAGCTCACTACGTCGATTCGTCGTCAGAAAGCGAGAAAGTCTATCTTAAGACGAACGAAAAGACAGATCGTTTATCTGAATAATCGCTCATATCGTTGTCACGTGAAACAGGCTTCAACAATTTATCATTGTGTACTCCTTGGTTGGAATTTGAAAGTTAAAAACCTTCAAAAAAGAAGCAGGCAAAGCAAGATCGCAACCATTCATATTGTTTTAATTAGTGCTTAAATTATACAATAGATAGATTTGCTAGTCAGAATCAGTATGTAGAACTTACAAAATCGAAACATTTATTTCTTTACTTTAATTTAATTTATTTTACCCGAGTTCTTTTCCATTGTCTAAATACTACGTTCGAGAAAATTAAATTTTTGATTAAAAAAATGGAGGTTACAAAGTGCGGATAAAAGAGGTAAAACAATAGATGAAATCAGGGTTTCCGATACTTTTCTATATGTTCCTCGGGTGGATTAATTTCTTGTTATATAGTGGAAGAATGCAGCTACTTATTGTTTTGTTGTTTTTTTTGTAAGGATGGTCACTTTATAATATTATACGAGATGAAAATTCAGATTTAATTTTAAATATTGTCAAAGAATTAAAAATGATTTTTATTGTCTGTGCGAAAAGTTATTAAATGAGATATTTGCGGTCATTCTAAGTGATGGAAAAAGAATACCTTCTCGAAGTTTCCTTCAAAAGTCCAATGTAACTTTTTCTTTTTATTTCCACTAGTGTAAGACATAAACTTTCATTTTCTATGCGTGCCTATGCACGGAATTAAAAATATGAATTACACGATAGCTTATGACAACAACGTAGAATTTTTTTTACAAAAAAGTTCAAAAATTTTTCTTTACCAGATTCTATATTTCTTTAAATATTTTTCCTCATACGTAGTTTCCAAGTTTATTTAAACACTTGTCATAGCAATAAACTTCTGCATGCTCACCTCATAAAAGTTTGCCGACGGTGAAGAAAGCCACGCAGTTTTCACTTCATTGTCGCTGAAATGCAGGCTGCCGATGAACTCTTTTAGAAACCGGAGCAGGTGGTAGTCACTGGACGCGAGGACAGGACTATTAGGCGGGTGTTTAAGTTTTCCCAACCCGATTTCTTAGACTACGCTATTGCAGTTCCCTTTAAACTGGCTATAAACAGCTTACTGGCCGCTAGGGATTTTCGCGCATGCGTAGTACAAAAAAGGTCACACATGAAAACGAGACTTTACAGACTTGTTATTCTTATACTATGTTCGCACTGAGCATTTAATCTAGATTAAGTGTGCCAATCTAGATTTCAAACTGAAGTGCAAACAGTGAATGGACAATCAATATCTAGATTAAAAAAGTTAAAACTAGATAATTTCAATCTAGTTCTGTAAACTAGATGAACTGGCTATTCAGATTAATGTCATTCCCAGCATGCCACATTTCCTGTTCGCACTTCGAACCCAATGGCCTTTTGACGTCCATGATTGTTGTTTATGACTATCTGATTTCTTATTTGGTTCATATTTGCATAATAGGCATGACCAACAGCATTAGCATTAATTCCTCCACTTTGTTAAATTACATGGATCGAGTAATTGATGATAACTGGAAATTAAGATAATCTGTTATGCATTTCTGGAGACTGGGCAGTGCAAACAGTCTGGATAACAAATATCCGATAAACAAGAACTAGATTTACTTAATCTGGATTTTGACAATCTAGATATTGCATTGCGAACATAGTATTAGGCTATGATATAAACCTACATGCATACAAACAAAATTTACATCAGACTTTGAGAAATGGTAAGGAAATTCTTACGCCTAGACATTAATACTTATACAAAGATATAAATTTTCATGTTCTATATTTGAGCCCTTTGTGCTTGACCCTAACCAGGATTCGCCTCTGTGATTTGGCTTCCGGACTTGATCCAAGTTTGGTTTTCTAAATAAACACAAATGATAAGAGCACATGATCGAAAAGAAAATTAAAATTAAAATAAAAATTAATAGTAATATAGCATTTATAAATTAATTGAAGTAATATTTAATACTTTTGATCGCATATTTTCTTCAAGCATTATTCAGTTATTAAAATTGATAAAATATTCTTTTTCTTACGAGCTTTACCCTGATTAAACTGCAAAAAATCAGAAAATGGTTTTTTTTTCTTTTTTGAGTACAACATTTCGTGTTGAAGTTAAAGTTGTAGAGTTGTTATTTTATGCATCAAGCAGTTGCTATTTTTAGATCTATTAGAAATTGATTCACTCAATCGTATTTTCAATTTGAGTTTTGTAAGCCTCTCCAAACAGCTGAGAATAATTGGTTTTTAATTTATTCGGAATTTATCTTAACGTGAGAATTTTTCATTAAGATCAACGATCCATATAATGATTGTATTCTCGTGAAGGCCAGTTTTAGAGAAGACATTCATCAACTTTAGAAGAAAAAAAATACTAAGAAATACGCGTATTGTTGTAGATCTTGAAGTATTATTGTGTGAAATATTCTTTAAAAAACTGTGGTAAAAAATGCTAGCGTATTGAGTTTTTCTTTACTCTAACATATATTTTTATACCTACGCTTTTTAATAAATCACAAAGTAATGACTTTGAGAATTCCAGCAGTTTTTATAAAATGTCAAACCCGAAAAGAAGAAGAACGCTTTAATCTTTCAAAACAGCTGCTTCTTGCCTTTAACGTTTGGAAGGGGGAACAAATACAATAAAAAAAAAACAACTAATTTTTTCTTTTATTTTTTTGAAGATATATCATCGTAATTGAACTCGAATAGTGTTTAAAAAATAAGCAAAAAATTTCTTCCGTCAAAATGAAATAAATTAGCAAAAATAAATAGGATGGAGGTATTAGAAAAATGTAGAGCGAGACGAAATAAAACGCAATTTAAAAAAGGAAAAAACAAGTAAACCTCATAACATATGTAATAGAAGAATAAGAAGATTTTGGACAAGAAATACATTTTTTTTTTCCATTTTCAACGAACAAATTCTAATAAAAATAGGTTTAAAAATACTCTTGACAAAAAAATTCCGATATTAAAAAAATGCGCTTGCAAATTTTTTTTTTTTTTAAATTTTAAGTTTTTTTTTTTTTTTTTTTTTTTTTTTTTTTACTTCACGTTCACTCCTACTTGTTTCTACAGCACTGAACAATTTCCTATTTTAAAAAGTTGATAATTTTTTTCCCTTAAACAAAGCCAATAAGCAAAAGCAAGAATTGAAGTTAAAGGGAAAAAAATAAAGAGAAACTACCCCCTCCTAAGAAATTTTTTTTCCATTCTGTAAATCTAATTCGCGCCTGTGTTTTATTTTAACAAGATGAGCAACAAATACTTTGCATTTTTCGTAAATGGCTCCATTATTCTAGAAAATAACAAATCTGGAAGCAGTTAAGGAAAGAGAATAATTTCAGCGGAAATTGATTTTTTTTTTCTATGGTTGCAGACATTTAATAGTCCTAGATGACGAGTTTATTTTTATAATATTTTTAATAATGAATGATTTACTGTTTCGTGGAATTGCTGGTTCGAATCCAAATCCGACCTCGTAGGCGAATGCAATTTAAGGAGATGTGATGAATTTTTTATAACCACTGCAAGTAAATTCAGGTGGTCTAATAGAAAACAGCTTTGGCAAAGGGCGAGAAACATATTTATTTGGCACTTTTTGTGTTTTATAAATTATTTAACTGTCAATCCTCTGGCGAACTTGTCGATTTTATAGTCTTCTAAATTAAACAGAAGAACTCCAAATACAAATTTTTAATATTCCATTTGACTTACAACTGAAATGCCGGTTTTGGTATGTATTATTTGATAAAACAACTGAAGGAACGAGTAAAGTTGAATGGAAACCACGGTTCTGGTCTCCTAAAATTCAGTCATGAAATTTACGAAAGACTGACCAATTTGACTTTCATGTTCATACTAACTTGCCAGTAAACAGTCTAAACAAAGCAATTAAGATAAATCATAATAAAACGGGAGTTAGCGACAATTATTAAGACTAAAATAAATCCCTAAAATTACTTTTGCGTTGCCTATATGGATCATAATTCTGAAATGGCTATGGCTAAATGAGACTGAAAAAGGATGGCTGAAAATGCAATTCACATTTTTAACATTCATAGTAATTTAGAGTTTAAGCTGGTATTTTATTTAAAAAATAAGGAATCGTGATTTACACGAAGAAATGCATGTAATTGTGTCTCGAAAATATATTTTTTCTTAAAATTTGGTGTTTATCCACAGCTTTTTGAATGTGGGCTTGGTCTATTTGTGTTTTCAGTCATCCAAATGTTCGGTAACATATCAGTTACGTTTGCTTTCACCAAAGACATTGCGCGACCCTGAAATTTCTGAATGGATACTGTCTACAACAGCCCCGGGCACGAAAATGCCCGTGCGAGCCAGCTCGTCCTCACGAGCAGAGACGTGCTGACAGCCAGTTCGTGAAGCAGTGCGATGAAGCTGATGAAGGGAACGGGGAGAAGGTGAAGTGAAAGGAATTTGAATAAAGACCTTCGAGTATCTATTTTTATGCTCGAAGATAAAGACAAACTGAAGAGCGATAAATGGAATCGCTTTATTGAATTTGATTCTGCAATCTGAAATAACTTGGCGACGTAAATACAATATCTACTATTCCCTTTCTATTTACATTCGGATGAAGCAATTACGAAATTGCTGTTGAATCTTAAAAGTGATTCAAGAAATCAAAATGAATTGCAGGCTTAAGTACATTAATTTCCGACCCCTCTTTGTGAAAGTGGAACCCAACTTATGAACTCTTTCGCTCGCAGCTCATGCTCGCCAGGCCATCTTTTGCCCAGGGCTGGTATACAAGTTAATAAAGCTGTGGAAAGCCGTGTTTGTTTGCATTGTGCGTGTTTGTGAAGTTGTTATCGATCAGCGTTATCCACAAAGGAATTTTCCTCATAAAGGCAGACGGTGAATGGGATGTTCCACTATGATGTTATGAGGCGTCTTGTCCTCAGATGAGGTACAAAAGATCTTGGATGTTGTATTATGATATGTCAGTTTTTGACTTCCACGAACGCGATTGTGGTAGCGCATCCCTCTTACTTATCGACTTAGCCCTCTGCAATTATATTTTTTGTTCCCGAAAATGAAAATGGGGATCAAGGGAAAATGATTTTGAGACAGATTATATGACTCCCATGTTTTCTTCGAGACATTGAAACGCGCTGGGACTTGTGCAACAATGCAGCAGGAGATTATTTCGAAGCGCAGCCGATGAAAAAAACAAGCCTGGGAAAAGACAAAAGTAGTCTCAGCAGTAATTCAATCCTCATTGTCTCCATCTTGGATTTTAACAATCAATGATTTTTTTTCGTTTATTGGAAACAATGAAGATTGGATTGTTGCTCGAGCTACTTTGGTCATGTAACTTTTAAGTGCCCCGGCCTGTCTTTCTAGTTGGCTTTGACTCAGATCTATGAAGTACCGAAGTCAAATTTAATATTAAAAAAAAGCTATAAAATTTCTGGAAAAACGAATTACTATTACTTGATATTGATAACGAATACTATAGAAAACAGTAATTTAAAATTTTCATGCATGATCCTCATTGTTTTGTAAAACTTTTTTAGCTCGAGCATTACTTCTACTCTTCTGCCCTAGTGGTAATACAGTTTATTGGTAGATATAAATAATTACTGCAATAGGGATGATGTAGATGCTAGGACAAGGACCCGAAAGAGATGATGTCTTTCCTGGAAGCCATGTAGAGGCTGACGAAGAATGCAGATCGAGATCGACATTCACCGCCCAACAGTTCCGCAGGCTTGAATTGAAATCAAGTTTTAGTCAGTGGCGACTTTAGTGATGAAGGAACCTCTCCTTCCATCACCATGTACGATTCTGCTGTTGTCATGTCGATATACCCATCTCCTCTAAATTCAACTTGCCTGACTACTTCCCAGAACCATCAGTCTATATTTCGGGGTCCTTGACACACTTTATCATGTTGTTACCAGTTCCTCGTCAGATTTCATCTTTTCCTATCACCGTACGTAAATTTTCATCCTCTCCCCTTTCATGTCTTCTTTTTCTCGGTCATCGAATTACCAAAATGGATACTGCCTAAACTTGCAAGTGACTAAGTGGTCTGCAATATCCAGCGCTTTTAAAGAGAGGGGGAGTGATCTTTAAAGGGAGGGTATCCTGTTATGATATTTATGATTCCCCATACTTCTTATCTGCAATTCTCCATAAATAAAGGAGTTACCCCCACCCCATCATCCTCAAACGGAATTGCGGAGAACTATGCAACGAAAAGTCTTTTTTTTAACATTTCAAATGGTTTTTTTTTCAGGCTTATCTTCGAGGAAAGCATGCCAGAGGCAGTCAATAAGGCGATCGCATTAATTAAACGCAACAATTAATTTTGGAATTTTTTACTTAATTTTATCTCAACCTCTGGCCTCATTTTTAAAATAATGGATAAATGTAATTATCTTTCCCTTTCTTTGATGGTCGACCATGACCATTTTTACAGGAGTAAATGACAGCAGAA
The DNA here is from genome assembly GCA_023313115.1 of Rhysida immarginata. Classification (NCBI taxonomy): domain Eukaryota; kingdom Metazoa; phylum Arthropoda; class Chilopoda; order Scolopendromorpha; family Scolopendridae; genus Rhysida; species Rhysida immarginata. The sequence continues at coordinate 2,335 of JAHWFO010088598.1, read as the reverse complement.
TACAGGAAAGAAGACGTTGGACAACAATATGTATTACGAAGCATATAGCGCCATCTATTGAACGCGCCATTAAACTTTTGTAGAAGTCTTCAGAAATCTTCTTCACAAAAATGGCAAGTTTCTCATGTTCGACCTTCAAATTTAAGAATTTATTTAAATTACATATACTATTTTATAGATATAAAAATAGAAAAAAAAAGTCATGGATTTCGAAACTGCAGTCCAAAGCATTGAATCATTATAACTTTTTTAGGTGCAGCAAATAAATAAATATATTATACAGTATTTGTTTATCACTGGACGAATCTACAGAATCATGAATATCAGTAATACTGAGTAAGGGCTTATGAACGATAACTGAAGAATGAATTACAAGCACGGGTAACCAGCCTCTCAGTTTGTCAAGTAAACACAGCGAATATGCTTGAGCAGCGTCTCGTTACTCGCGTCTGTGCTCACATTCGAATGTGGGGCCACAAACACATCACGTACAAGCATTTCGCAGTATCAAAAATCACACAACGAGTTTAGTTTGTATGACGCAAAAATTAAAATTATTTCATCATAAGTAATAATTATTGCATCACTCATAACGCTTTCCTGGGCCGACTCTGTAGAAACATATGAAGCACTTCGAAGCATAAAAATTCAAAATGCGCATAAATTATAAATTTGATGAAGACTTTGAAAAGCATCATAATACCTAAATGAACTTTCTTCAAGATATTTCTTCAAGTCTACATTTCTTCGACTCAACCGTCTCCTACAATATTGGACTGTAATTGCTGAAGTACCGGGTGATCCAAAAGTGTGTTACATTTTTTCATGAAACTTAATAATTGTTTTGCCGTGACGAATTCTTTAGCAAAACAATTGTTTGCGCGTGCCTCGTGATTCTTATGAAAGCATTGAATTGCTGGAAAGCAAACACTGAAAATGTCGTTAACAATGTAAAAAATGTAAATACACTTTTGGATCACCCGGTATATATTTTGTTTTTATTTTTTTATTTTATCTTATATTTTCCATTATAATTTTCAAAAGATTTAAACTTAAACTATTTAATATATACCTCTTTTTACTTAAACTACAGGATGATCCAAAAGTCGGAAAAAATTTTAAAACTCAATAATTCGCATACGAATGCAGATAAAACGATTCTAATGAGGTCGGACTTGTTTCCATGAAAAAAAATAAAATAATGCAACCATTGTTCGGTTTTTGAGCAAGAGATTGCGTCAAAGGCACTCTAACAGACATTAAAACACTTTATATCTAGTGCTTTAAAGGATATTAGAGTGCCTTTATAACCGCTCTAACAGACATCAGTTTATGCAAATTTTCAGACGGTAAGATGCCGGATTAACTATCGGCTTACAAATGTTCAATGTGCCATCTGTCATTCAGCAACACAGCCAGGAGAAAATGTGCATAAACCAGGGTCTATGGAAATAAATGGTCGTTCAACTCCACTGAGAAATGAAGCTAAAGTTTCTAACTCCCGATAAGGCGGGAACTCTATTCAAAAATGGCGCTGCATGTATAATAGCACATTCAGTGCATGCAGCTCCGACTATTGTAAGTAAAAATATTAGTTTCATTTTCAATTTCAATGCAGCCGGAATTATTGACAAACTATTGCCAAAATAATTGATAAACCAACTGTAGAATGCATTACTAAGCTCACTATTAATTTTGGGTATCAACAATATAAGTAATATAACTCTACAAATTATGGAATTCAGATCACGCTAGGTGCCGCATACATCGCAGAAAGTATATTCGACCTATGCGGCTCCTAGCGTGATCTGAATTCCCTAGTTTCCCTTAACAATGGAAAATGACGGGAGTTGAACCCAATGACCTAGAAAAAACAACTGGAGTGAAGCCACCGGAAGTGTGCAATCCGCCATGTTTGGAGGGCAGAAATAGAATATAAGCAATGCGAAGTAAGTAAAGTTTTGGCTTCTTTTCCTTATAAAATCGGGGAGTTTTAACATTTTAATTACTGATACGATTATTAGGTTTATTTCCTTTTTTATGTAGTTAAATAGAAGAATACTCCAGGTATTTAAAAGCTTTGAAAATTGTGTAAAATATACTACAGTGACAGTAAGTGACTGCAATGTTGGAATGTCAATATTCACAAATTTATTGACGAGCAAATAAAACAGTTGTAGCGATCACAAGAGCTATGCGGATGGATATAGCTGGCAAAGACTCATTGTTAGCGTGGAGGAAACAACAGGAGTGATACAGATACACGAGCTACGCTCTACTCACGCCTACTCCTCCATGCTCGCCGCTCGCTCATCCATACGAACTGAATTCCTAT